>CM056382.1:49070935-49409410 GCA_029718625.1 Synaphobranchus kaupii | reverse complement strand
AGAGTAAATATTTGCCACCCTGCCCCCCCCCCCCCCCCCCCCCCCCCCCCCCCCTTCCCCCTCCAAAAAACCCTCCATTGATAGATAAATAGGGATTGGATTTGTTTAGCAAATTGTTGTGCCACCTAAAATAACACGACTTCTGTGGTAAGATACATGTAAATACTTGACAGCGAGAAAATGATTTTGCACGCAAATTTACGGTGGAAGGACGCACATACACAGACGCTTGCCGTTAGCGCTAATTCCGCACTGCGCCCTGAAGGCAAGCCATTATGTCAGTGTTCCTCATAGGAAGCAATATAGAGAAAGGACTAAATCCCATATACACATTCGGCATGTTTTACACCTCCTCTTGTCTGGTACAGTGCGAGATATTTTAATATAACAAAACACAGCGGATTCAAAGAAAGTAAAGTGTAGCTTAAAGAAAACATTACTGTATAATCACAGCACTTCAAATATTCCTGTGCTGAAATATCAAAGCCGAGTAAGCTGTCAAGAGCCCGAATTAATCAATTTCAAATTGAACGGAAAATTGTTTCCTACTTTCTGAAGGTACTGATTTGAGGCAATCTGGAAACCTCTGGAAAAAAAAATCCCCAGTTCAGGAAAAAAAAAAAAGATTTCTGAAGGCTAATTACGAGTAATTACAGCTTTTCATTTTCAACATGATGAAATAATTTGATTCTTTTTAAGAAGGGTCTGGTTTAGCTCAAAATAACCCAAGCGCTCCGGTGTCGAGTTAGTCCGCTGCAGGACAATAACGGCCGTTCTCGAAAAGGCGACGAATGCGGTCGCCATAAATCATGCAGGTGGGATTCAGACAAAACTGATCATTCAAGGTGACCCACGTGGGTTTTTATAAAATAAATAAAGTCCTGACGAGTTTTAGGCTGGCGTATTGGTCAACGGACGGTACTTCAAAGAGGGCTGAAAATCTGAAAGTGCAGCACTTTTTCAAAACGCAAGTTTTACTTGGACTTGGGCTTTTCGCAAAAACCGACAAGAAAGTTTCAGTCTGCCTTAAACCAATCAAACGTGAGGGCCAGGGACAGTGGTTTTCTTGGCATCAGCGGTGCCCATATTTGCGTTGGCACAACTTGGGTTTCAATCTTGGTTTTTCCCTCCTGTATTTCAAAAACTAATGCTTACATCTTCACAAAAGATGACAATTTTACTCCCCTATGGCAAAATGGTGTGTACTGCAATTATTCTGCATATAGCTACTGCAAGCAACTTGAGAGAGAATTTTAAGATCAATGGTTTGTCTCCAGAGACACAGAGCAATGGAAAAATATGGGTAAAATGTTGGGATGTAATTACAACCGCCTAGCAGATTGGAATTTGCATAGGAAAATTACAGCATGCACGTAGGCTACTTGTGTCTTGTGCATCTTTAGAGATGATCTTTTTGTGCAAAATGTTAATGTGTGGCCCCCCATGTAAAAGAGATTATTTATAACTGTTTTGCTAAAGATTTTTTTTTTTTTTTTTAAACGGTGTTTAAACGGTTTCGGGTCTGGTGAGTAACTGAATTAACAGAACATCTTGCATACAAGGAAAGACCTACATTTTTTTTTAAAAAGAAAAAAAAACACAATATAAACGGGTGTGACGAGGGCAACCGTAAAGGCACGGCTAGGCCAACCGCTTTTGAATGCGATCCAAAGGGCCATTTAGAGGCAGTGCAATAACAGCACTGTTTAGTATCAAGGCCCAGCTTGCAGCAATCTCAGGTGTGCCCCTCCCCACCCCCCCCCACCAACCCCCCGCTGTCACCAAATTGCTGCTGGTAAAGAGGAGTGGAAGGCCCCCTCCTGTGAAGAGCCTCCCTGGCCTTCCCCTGCATTGACCGTGCGGCGGAGGGCACCGTAAATGATAGCGCTTCTACGGGTCAGCCACTATCAAAAGTTCCTTTGAGTGCACGCTGCAATTTGGTCCTCAAATGGTAAAGGCTTCACACGTGCTGAGACATCTGTCAGAGTGTGGGTCAGGCCTCTCTCTCTCTCTCTCACTCTTTCTCTCTCATTCTCTCTCTCTCGCTCTCCCTCTTTCCTTCTCTCTCTCTCTCTGTCTCTCTCTCTCTCTCTCTACACTGTAATATATTGCCTAAGCCAATAATGTATTGAAATAAATAGAACTGCGAAATAATAACACAGCAATAATACATTAATGGCACGATTCATGACAGCAGTAACAGTCATCACTGAACGATAGCAATAATTTGTAAATAACATGCCATAAATAATAACGCAGATCAATTACTACGTAAGTATTGCATGTTATTTAGGAGTATGCATTCACCTTGTTATAAAGAGAAAAATGGCCATTTTGATCGTTATTTATTATTGAATTAGGATGTTTCAAAAGAGCAGGAAAAAATTAATAAATAAATAAAGCAAGTATGAAGATAAGATTCACCTAATATTCATGCATGTGAAATAGGGCTAATGCATTGCAGATCACAACTCGCATCATCCTTGGATATAAACTCTTCAAGCAAGACAAGCAAGACAAACAAATAAATGTGACATTTTTGTTGGAACTAAAATAAATGTTTTCATTGTTCTTAGATTTTTAACATTTAACAAAACGAGCTGATGATGATAATGGCCATTACGAGTGCAGGTATAAATTATCATTTTATAATGTAATAATGAGGAGATCATTTTTACACATCAGCTTAATCATAGTGATCCATGAGATGCAAGTGCAATGCAATATTAAAAAACAATCAATATTTAAAACAATGTTGTCGTTAGTAGCTCAATCAGCAATTGGCCACCTGGGGTGTGTGTGTGTGTGTGTGTGTGTGTGTGTGTGTGTGTGTGTGTGTGTGTGTGTGTGTGTGTGTGTGTCCTTGACACAGATGCTACAAGAAATAAATAAAATAGAAGGATGACAGTGACATCAAAGTCAGTCTTCCTAAAGCATACAAATTCAGACCTGGCACATACACTCATACACACATACTCCGCAACACGGATGCACGCACACAAGCATGCACACTCTCCACACACACACCCACACACACACACAGACACACACGCAGAGACACACACAGACACACACTCACGCACACATGCACACACACTCACAGACACACACACACACACACACACACGCACGCACGCACGCACCGCAACGCACGCACGCACGCACGCAACGCACGCACACACACACACACACACACACACACATGCACACACACTGAGACACACACACGCATGCACATGCACACACACACACACACTCGCACACACACACACACGCACGCACACACACACAGCATATTCATTAACCTTTTTTGCTTTTTCACACACATAAATATTTTAAATATATGCAGACTAAGACTATTACCTACTCTCATAACAGTCCACCTCCTCTTTTCTACCTCTCTTTCTTTCTTTCTTTAGGTGGAACAAACGTGCCGTCTGCTCCAAACCTACCGCTAAGATGCCGGCAACATCATATTGCATCAGGTTTCACACATGTGTTTGCAGTTATATTAGTCCAAAGCTCCAAATACTCTAATTTCTTTGCAAACGTCCCAAAGAAGACGTTTTAAGTCACGCCCAAGAAGAAGTTGCATATCGGCACAAGCAGTTCTGGAGAGCCAGGTTACCAATCCCCACTCCCCCACCGTCCCCACCGCCAAGTGTGTCAAGAGAGCAGACCGCTGGCTGAGAAACCTGTGTATTGTTGCCAGACATTCTCATACACACACACACACACACACACACACACACACACACACACACAAATGCACATGCACACTCTCACACACACACACAAGCACATGCGCACACGCACACTCACACACATAAACACGCACACACACATACACAAACATACGCAGGTCATGCACCGTTTAACTCTTTAACCGCTAATGGATCTTCTGACTGCCGCAAAAAATGATAAACCGGCTCCAGGTCCCTGCATAAGTACTACTACTTCTGTTTTTATCCTTTTAGACCAACGAAAACAATGACCCCGCTTAACGTAAACAAATACCACAACAAAAAAAGTGATAGCCGTGCCTGTAAAGGAACAGGTACGCGCCGTATCGTTGCAGCCATTAAGACAATCTGCTTTTTGTTTTTGGATTTTGAGATTTGCTGAGGAGCATGGCCCTTTTTTTATTTTTTTATTTTTATTTTTTATAATCGCGAGGACGTAAATCACCATGGTGTCGGCGGAGGCGCATTATCTCGACGCTTTCCCTCGTCCTCTTCGGAAATTTGTCTGTTCGACGGCACATGAAGCGCAGCGTGTTAAATTATACAGATCTTTTAATAACTCATCAGGAGGGAAAACTACATGCTGAAGTAGCCCTGTCCAACAGTGACACCAAAGAGGAGGAAGCTGAATAATACATACGTGCGACTGCAGCGCTCGCTCTAGGCCCGCGTGTTTAACAGCGTACGGCCCCATGTGACACAGAGTAAAATAATAACCGGGCGCAGCCAAATATTACACAAATATATGTGAAAATACATGGGCTATAATGCAAAATACATCAATCACACTTCTTTTATTATGAATGTACCGTGCATTTTACTGCGCGTGATGATGCATGCGTGTATGTAAAAATGACATGCTTGAGAGTGTAAAATAATATATTACTGAGCATGTGTAATACAGTTCTTCAACATATGTATCCCTTAGATTTGGCGTTTTTATATAGAAACAGACGAGTTGCTTCTTACGGGACGCAGGTACGGAGCATACAGTGTAGAGTCAGGACTGCCAGGGATCTTTCTGCTTTTTGAGCCTTCTAAGATTGATTATTTATTATTGGAGTGTGAATGGTGAAATGGTGAACACCCCCAGCACGGGGTCGCCGGCGTTTATAAAGCCTCGTAACGCATCCGATTTAGGGCTCCTGGTTAGGGCTCCGGATGGAGCGTAAACCCAGAAGCGTCTCTACCACTCCGAGCACCAGGGCTGCCTTCCCCTGGCGTAACGGGGTAGTTTGATAAGGGCTAATGTGAGAGAGGCAGGCCCGCGGACGGCTCGGCGCATTTAAAAAAGCGTGACATCTCCCTTACGCGGCGAGCCCCGCGAGAGGAGGGGAGAGCTCAAAGCGATTATATCCCGCGCCAAAAGAACCGCCAGATAAAAGTATCACAAACGGAAAGGTCGCGAACCCCTTTTAGGGCTTTACGATCACGGCAAAGGCCTCTCGGGGTGATCCAGGTGAGCTTCAGCCCCCCCGCCTCGAAAAACTGCAAATACAGACGTAGCCGAAAAACACCATTCCAATTCACCTGGCCGTTTGATTGGCCCGCTGCGCTCACACATGACAGCGCATCGATTTTACTTCTGCCCGGCCGCGCACGTCCGCGCGTAAAGGAATCCATTAGGCCGACAGCTCCCGTCTTCCCTGACTGACGGGGGGGGGGGCAGCCGAAACGCGATCACCCCCCCCCCCCCCCCCCCACCCCGCCAACTGGCAGCTCCGCCGCTTAAACAAGCCCCTCCAGTTGCCATAATAGTTTAAAACACTTTCAATTACCCGAGTCAAACAGAATCCAGCGAGTGCTGCCGCTCGCGCACCTCCCCGCACGTCTTCCGCTACGCCTGCGTGGCTGGGTCCCACTACGCCCGGCTAGGTCCCACTACGCCCGGCTAGGTCCCACTACACCCCGCTGGGTCCCACTACGCCCGGCTAGGTCCCACTACGCCCCGCTGGGGCCCAGTATGCCCGGCTGGGTCCCACTACGCCCCGCTGGGTCACCACTTGAGTATTACAGACCGATCGCAAAATCCGATGCCACGTCCCTACGAAATGCACAAATGTGCTGTTCCCATGACCCTTGGAATCCTACCTCAGGCGAAAAGTTGCACTGAAAGTCATCGAGGCCCATTCGATTTCATTTCTTTTTGATCGCTCATTTTCAGCGGGAGTTAAAGGGAACTGAAACTTAAAAATGAATACTTCTGTAACAGGCATCTAATATCAGGTAAACACTCATGCATTCGGGGCCCTCATAGAACTGTTTAAAAAAAAAAATCCCTTCGGAGATGAAGTGAAAACGGCGAGTGTCTGTATTATCTGAGTAAATATCTCTCCACCTCTGGTAAATACTTTTACGTGTGGAGGATTATCTCTGTGGTCTCTTTAGGATTCCTGCATCTTGTGTCTGGTGTCTCTGCATTCACATTTCAGCACTGCTCTTGTCCAGAATATCCACTCTTGCTTTACATGTCAAAAGGGCACAACTAGAGTATTGCTGACATATTTATTTATATATCTCACTCTTTTAGCCTCACCATTTCCCTCCACCTCTTTTTCTGTATGAGAGAAATATGATTTGATGTCTTATGATTCTCATATTATGGAACAGGTATCACCTGCCTCAGTGAACGATACAATAAAATCAAGACTCCTCTTAGCACCCAGAATCCTCGGATAAACACACACACACACGCGAAATCACCCCCAACTGGGATACTGCCTCTTGTTTGGCTTACTTGCATTTCGGACAGTTGACGGAAATTGTCAGGTAGGCCCGTGTTGACACAGCGTAGCTCATACCTGCAGTTTACTGCCAATATTTCTCAGCAAATCAAAGCCATCACGTCCCCGGCAAACCTATGAACACTTCCCAGATTTAGAAAGACATGTAATGCCACTGCAAATTCGTCATGAATTCCAAAATATTACTTTAAACTTACAACAAAAAAAATCTTGTTCAGGCATTAGTGTTAATGAATGGCCTATCTATGGATTCTAGAGCACCTTTGAAGGAAGTGTACACCATTAATCCTTTACCTTACAGTGAGAATGTAGGCCTAATTAAACTAAATTAAAATCTGCCCACAGAGCCAAAATATAAAGTCTCTCTGACATAAAACAAAACAGAAATTTTTTTGTTGTTGTTTTTCACGAAAGCCTTCCAGCTGAACATGTATCTGGTTTCTTTACTCATACCTCAAAAGAGATCGCTGTGAGTCTTTCTGCTGTTTCTGCTTTATGTCCTATTCACCTCCCTGTAGTTGTCTGTGTAGTTAAAAGTGTGGTCTTGCCAGATGTTATCTATGCAGGATAACTTGTACAAAGACGGAGCAAATACATCTGAAAAGATTAAAACCGTGAAAAAAATACTAATGATTAATTAATTATTCATCAATTCACAGGGAATTGCTCGATTAATTAACGTACGCTTTGCATGATAAACCAAGCCAGATAGCATGGAAAAAAATATTTTTTTGGAAATGAAAGCTGAGTAGTTGGTTTACAAATGTTCAATTGTTGGTCTAATATTGTTTTGA
The DNA here is from genome assembly GCA_029718625.1 of Synaphobranchus kaupii. Lineage (NCBI taxonomy): Eukaryota > Metazoa > Chordata > Actinopteri > Anguilliformes > Synaphobranchidae > Synaphobranchus > Synaphobranchus kaupii. Next base: position 49,402,129 of record CM056382.1, on the reverse strand, counting down.
CACTCAAAATGTCCCAAATGGCGCATGTATTCAGGAGTTTTCTGAGCTTGAACTCCTAAAAATTAACTGGTAAAAATGCATGTAACACATATTAATATTCATTTGTTTGAACTGACATTATGGTTTCAGAGGTAAACGTTTCTAATTCAAATCTTACTTCGTATTTACAGCTTACAAGCTGTTTGATAAGTATGAAAAACATTAAGCAGTTCTCATACAAACCATAAGACCTTAAAATAAAAGTGTGACTACCTACTGTGCAATATGGAAAGATATGTGCGTGCGCGCACACACAGACAGATTAAACAAAAAAGGCTAAATTACGCAAGACAGAAATGTCTCGGCAGCTCAGCCATAAAAATGTAACAGTTTCTCGAGGTTATGGAGTGAATTATTTTGGAGGAACTGCAGAACAAAGTGCAGTTTCTGCCTTTCTCCTCCTCACTGTGACACTGGGACAAACACAAGAGACACCCTGATTAAGCGCTTACTTAAACACATCGGTGTAGTTAGCCTACACTATTCTGAGCATTACAAAATGTGAAATATTTGAAAGAAATAATGAATAGATTTTTTTTTCTAAAAGTAATAGAAGGCTAATATTGCTACAATCCACCAAACTGCAGTCAAATGTTTTATTTATTTATTTATTCTTGCACATTTTCTTTCTGTATGGCTACAGGAGACTCATTCTTGTCATAATCATTTTGCCCACAGCTAGCATGCTAATTAACAGAGCCGGGGGATGGAATGAATTAAGCTTAGGACTTGATTAGCAGGAAGGATGGGCTGCACATTTTATTTTTAGAAATGAGAATATTTGTTTCATTATTAAAGGGGAAGGTCCTTTGATACTTTTTTACAAAAGACTGCGTTCAGACTGCCTACCTGTGGGGTAGGTGGGGAGAAAAGTTATCGATAGGATGTGGGAAAAGCCTTTGAGCCAAAAAATGGCCTGCATTTTTTTTTTCCGCTTCCAGTACACTTACTCAAAACTCTCGAGCGCAGCACATTCTCGGTTCCTCTCAGCTCCTCGGGTTAGCTCGTTTTCACCGAGTCCGCTGTTTTCTTTTGTTTTGTTTGGTTACGATGGGAACGCCGGCCCAGATGAAAAGAAACGCAGGAAAGGCCTCGCGTAATGCTTCACTCGATCTGTTGTGTCTCATCAGCGACCCTTTTCCCAGTGCCTTTTCCGAATTCAGGTTACCCCACGGTTTGCCTTTAATTATTTCACGTTGCTTTCTCTCTAATTGTGGTTTTATTATATTTCTTAGTTGCTTAGTTGACCCCCTTAAGTAAGTGTTATTTACAATGTTTATAAATACACCTCATATTCTCCAAGCCCCTTATGCAGATGCGTTTTAGTTTTAGTTTAGACTTTAGTTTCGTGAAGTAATTGAGGTAATACATTACCACACTCAGGGGTATAGCAACATCGTCTCAACTGAAATTGGAATCCAGTTTGCTGACTACTACATCGCATTACTAAACGAGATTGTCACTTACCAGTAGTTATCCTTATGGGTCTGCATTATTTCTGTGTGATAATACAATAAAGGTGTTTCATAATATGAACACGGTCACATTTCCCCTCACCGCTACTGCGTACTGTGCTACCGTACGCTAGAAATTTGACGAAGGAAATCAAACTTATTTACTGCAGCTGCTTCTCGGGAGAAGTCAAAGGTCGAATCCGAAAAAAGGGGAAAAAATCGCACCGTTATAACCATAAATAATTTTATGACAGAAATGCGGCAAGGCCCAGTCGAGATTAGAACACATTGTCCAAAGCCATTTGGGGAAATTGACTGTGAAGAGCTTTTTAATCACAAAAGACTGTTTTAATTCCTGAAGTAATTACTAAAATATATGTGCCTTCACATCTATTGATCGTTATTGTGCATACAGTTAGTGCGTGTGTCTAATCTAGATATATCGACTCCGCGGATCCCCCCAGGGCTCCGATTGGAGCGAACTGTATCCCGGAGACATGAAAGTACAGGCGATCGCCGATGCCGGAGAAATTACATGCAAAACAACTTACGCATCTCAACGGCTTCAAGGAGCATTTAGTGTGTAAAAAAAAAGACCAGACGGTACGCGCGAGATCTCTGCGCTGATTGCTACGGACTCGGCTCGAGTCTCGGACAGCGAGGAAAGCAGCGGGCTGCGGATGAATGCGGTCCAGCAGAGGAACCGCCATGCCCCTATTTACTCTGATTAAAAACAACGGCGGCGGTAATCAGAGACAGACACGGGTAAAAATCAGAGAAAAAGGGGGGGGGGGGGCGGGCGTCGTGCACGACAAGGTCAATGTCCCCCGCAGACCGGTAGCCACAATGGGGCAGGTGTGAGGCGTGAGAGTGGGGTCATTAGGGCCATGACCTCAGACCCCCTTGGGAGCCGGGGAAACGGGAAGCGGGGCCAATCTGTACAGCGGCGTTTGTGCCCCCCCCCCCCTCCCCTCCCCCCCTCCCCCCTCTTACTGCAAAAATGGCTCCCTGATGTTCCCGGCAACAAACCCGCCGACCGCTGCGGGGTAAGCTCGACCGCCAGTCCAGCTCTGATGGTTTGTGTCTCCCTGTCACCTGCTTTACTGATCAGCTGTTCCCTTCTCCCGTCTTTCCAGAACATTCTACGGACCCTCGCCACGGCCTCCCAGCACTCCCTGTGTGGCCCTTTGATGTGGAGAGGATGGAGGAGGGGGGGGAGGGGGGGGGGCGGGTCATCTGTCATGAGGTCATCTAAATTGCTTTGCAGCAGCCAGTGTTTCTGGGTAAAAACGCAATGGCGATGCTGGAGTTTATGTGGCCCTGAGGGGCGATGCTCCTCACTTTTATTTATCTGCACCTTGGCCACTGTGAGCCCCTCTCGTGTCATAATCATGTGATTATTAAAAAAACACACACGCGCGCGCACACAAAGACGGTGGTGTCACACAGCAGTCGTGGACCATTCAAAATCGACAAGAAAAAATGTCTACGTTTGAGACGGGCGTTAAAAAGAGGATGACTATAATGGAATTTTATTTCTCTATTTTTTTTCTTGATTTTGCAATATTAAGAACTGCCCTGAAATGTCACTGTTCTTTTTTTATTATTTTATTCAGGAAACTTAAGATGATTATCACGGATATTTTAAATTAAATTTCAGTATGATATTATAGTCATCAAAGAAATAGTCATCTTTGCTTCAATACATGCAGAAATTCAATACCAATTTGTCTGCACACACACACACACGCACAGCTCATAGCAGTAGCATGTAGGTAATCTTTATGACATTTATGAGTATGCATGTTCCAGCCAGTATAGGGAGTTAAAGCAACTATGTTTACCTATAGGAAAATTCTCCCAGCATTGCCAATTGACTTGATAGCCCTTTGCCCCAAAGCACATATTTATGTTAGACGTCAATATGTCCTGTACGGATAGAATCAACAGAGCCCTGACTATATGGTATGTCTAATGGAGCAGTGACATGTGTTACACACGTACACCCGCAAAACACACAAACAGGCGGGGTCAGGGGTCACGCTGCGCGGTGACCTAATTGTCTTGACAGAAACAAACAGAAAAGTCATTTTACATCAGGACGCGTGCGCACACACACACACACACACACACACACACACACATTCATACACACGCACACGGACTCGCACACAAAAAAAACAACAACCAGAGATAGACTGTCTTTTCAATTACACCAGTTCATCAAATAACAGTCAGCCCATTTCAAAGAGGGGGGGCACCAGCTAGTCTGAGGGAAGCAGATCTGATATTTATAAGAAATATGTTTGCATATTTAAGTAGGGGGCGCGCGCCATTTAAAATTCTGTGTCGTGCCACATCACCGTAAAATGAGACTGAAGAGATTCCCGGTGTCTCCTTTACGCGGCGTTCTATAAAAAAGGGTCAAACAAATACGTTACGAGTTGTCGAATCCGTCAACGGACGAGGTCAAACAATTGAATCGTTCGACGCGTATAAGAAAGCGGAAAACACACTGTAACATGAAGTAGAATACTCACAGGTAATAACTGTACTTTCATACATGAACATTCTATGCAGGCATGTTAACGGTATAACAGACGGACGGGGAGATCTAAAGGGAAGGGGGCATAAGGCATACTGTATATAAGCAGGTGCTACACTTTTTACAATTCTGCTCCCAAAAACAAAAATAAAGTTTCCAATTCTCGGTGAGGTACAGGAACTGGATTAAGAATGTGTCCCCATTACTTACGCTCACCACACGATTTTTAGTGACAAATCACGATAGCGGTTAGACCCGAACGTGCCCCCCCCCGCGCGCCCGCCCCACGGCGAGCCGGCTTCCTACAGGTCAATACCCGCAGGCGCCACTGTGCCATACTCCGCGGCGGCGTGTGTAAAGAGACTCCGTTAAGACGAGCTCCAGGTCCCAGACTTTACAGCTGAATTGATTTTCCTGAAGGAGATCTGGCCAGTGTTTAACCTGATGGTGTAACCGTGTAGTTATTCACACGGGGACAACATGTCCATTGATTTCATTGTCTGCTTTTCTGTTCCGTTTAAAAAAAGGGGGGAAACGAGCACGCAGGGATTTGGCGCTGGTGAATTCCGCGCTGCAAGTACATGCGTTTTTGTTCGTTTTTTTTCCCCTCCAACACGCATCTTAAAATACCTGCAGTATTCAGGCACGCAAAATCACAACGTCTTAAAATCTTGCATCAATTCATGATTATACGTCAGAAACACTTCATGTTTTGATGTATATTAAATCAGATTTATATATGTTTGAATATATATAAACAAGCCATTCTGATCATTACAGATTATATTTTTACTAGTTTAATTTAACGTGCTTAACCATATATATATACGTATATATATATGCCCCAACAACAAACCACATTCTTGAATATATTCAATATACAGCAGAATTTTTATTTGTATATACCTGTGAAGAAAGATGAAGCAAAGAAGAAAGCATTTTACCCGCCGGTCCTGCATATCCTGTGTTCTAATCTCATTAAAAATAATAATTAATAATACATTAAAAAGGAAAGGGGGAAAAAAATGTTTTCATCCTAGCCATAAAACATATGTATTTTTAATACGAGTCTCCCTGAATCAATACCCCCAATCAACTACTGCAACTAAAATGCAATATGGGGCATAATTACTATAAGGTCACTAGGTATTATTCAAAGTCACTTTAGTTTATCGCATTACGACGAGATGGGATGCTGGGCAAGAATTATAAATTCCTCCCCTAAATCTGTCCTTTTCTGATTTAGATGGATGAAGAATAATTAACTCTTAATTATTCAGATGACTTCCAGGCACTTTCTGAATCTACAAAAGAAGGCAGTCGTTGTTACCACGCCACTTGAATTCACTATCATTTTTCAAATCTTGAACTTGACCACTGACGAATGTGTGTGTGTGTGTGCGCGTGTGTGCATGTGTGTGTGTGCGCGTGTGTGTCTGCCTACCCATAATGCTCTCTGCTACCTCAGAGGTTCTTCCTGAAGAACGGTTCCTTTAAATTCCACCATATGCAAATGTTCAGATGTGATTTGCATTTTAAAGTATTTAACTCCCCATATTTATTGGATTCCGGGGCCTTGCTGATCACTGATTTATGTGCTTCCGGCGATCATATTTCCATATTTGTGTGGTTTTAACGACAGTAATAATTCAAATATGCAAAGAGTTGTTCTTTGAACGATATCTTTAATTATGTCCTCAAAGCATCGTTGTTTTGCAGGGATGCCCTGACAAAGAAGGCTGGAAATGAGGCAAGGCACTGATGTCGAATACACACCAAGGCCCATATTCAATCTAATGGACTTTCTCCTCAACTTTCAATGTTAACTGTAAGCAAGGGTTTTCTTCTTCTTCTTTTTATTATTATTATTATTTATATTATTAGTATTATTATTATTATTATTACTTCTGTAATAAAGCATCACACTTATGTTTTTATGTGGAACCTTTAAAACTGGAACAGTTACTTCAGTTATTTACTATCATGTTGAGGGCAATGAGCATTGTGTTTAGATTGAAAGTAGGCCTGAAGCATTTTGTCTGATTCTGAACGTACAGAAAATGACTTCTCACGTTTACCGGGCCCCCTCTCCAACTAACAGCCTGAGAAAAGGCAAGGAGGAACCTCACGCGCGTGAACAACGTATCGATTCTGACACTCTTTCACGACAAATCCGATCACAGATTCGCCCGATCGCTGTTAAAAATGCAAAAAAAAAACCCGCTGCTCCTCCCCCTCCGCCAGCCCGGAAAGTTTCCCCCGCCACGTCCCTCTACTGGGGTTGTCAACATCTGCGCGCCGTTCTCATGAACGCCATCAAGAGCTGTAATCATTACGAGATCCACAGCCGTTTGGACCGGTCGCTTCAGAGTGCGGCCGCCAAATGTGTCCTCCGTCACCGCGGCCAGACGCCCGGGCACAGATTCCCTTTGTCACCGAGTGCGCAGCGGAAACTTTTTAGAATAATTGCTCACTCATGTACAAATAAAGGCGACTAATGTATTGGATTAGTGGAAAGTTACAGAGTGGATATTTTATCGGCTTACACTTTCTGTGTCAGTCGATAAAAACAAAAGAACACACATCATTTATCACGATATATGGAGCTCCTGCTTGTACTTTCTAACATAATACAAGCAACGTATATGTATGAGGATTTTTTTGTTGTTGTTTGCGTTTTGATGCATATAAATACACAATCCTCTACAATATTAGCAATACTTCAAGTTATTTTCCACAGAATTATGGGAGAGGACTGTGAGTTAAATTACAAAAAAGTGAAGTGTTTCTGACATACAAGTATAAATGATGAGAAAACTACTTAAAAGAAGGTTAATACCTATGCACAGTTTATATTGCATGCACATAGTATAGCCTTAAATTGAATTTTATTGGCTTCATTTTTATTTTTGTTTTATTTTTTTTTAGATGCCACAGAACCTACAACACGTTTTTTTTCTACTTTGGTCGTGGAAATAATATTAAAATTCAGAAGTGTTTCTGCATCCAATGAATCTTGTTTTTGTTGTTGTATTCGTTGGGTAGCCATACTCTGTAACTATCCCCTACAATAAAATATGCATACCCCAAAAGCGTATCCCTCATTGACTGAGTTCAAATTTAATTTAGCCAGTCACAATAATTTAACATTTAATACGTGGACATGAATAATAAATTATCAGGATCAACACAAAGCATGCATACTATATTAATACTCCACCTATAAATGTCTGATATATTGTTGTTGTTGATGGTGATGCAGAATGCTTTTATCCTTCCAGTTTTTATGGGTCGAAAATATTATCATTACCTACGCTAATAATTAATAATGCTAATATGTAAGACACAACGCGGGGCGTTCAGTGCAGCATTAATTCTGTGTTACCCGTTAGAGGAAAACGCCTCGGCTATTTCCACAAGAGCACTCAAGGCTAAAAACATAAAGACCGCAGCGACCGAAGCTAATACACTTGTCAAACCATTGTGAAGCCAGGCACATTAACACACTGCCTCTAAGAGGCTTTCTTTCACCTGTGTGCTTAACTACTGCTTGCACAACTTAAGCTGGACACCACACACACACACACACACACACACACACGTTTAAATGCCCTGCTGAACTAGTCATCAAGTTCACATTTAGCTACCCAATAACAGAAGGCATTCAGGCAAACCTATATGCCTGTGCACTTTGTTCTTCAAAATGTGAATGCAATTATATGCATTTATTATTATTATTATTATTGTTGTTAAATTATATTGTAATGTATTATCACGTGTTCACCAATTTCATATTTCGCCCATTTTGGAGATCTTCAAATGAGAGATGATTAATATAGTTTCACAAAAATGTAAATGACTTCCTTAAATGAATGATTCACAATTAAGAATAAATTGTGGTTCGACTGAGTCAGTCATCCTTCAGTCTTTCTGTTGATCTTAGTCTTAGTAAATCCACATCTACGATTTAAAAAATGGAGAAATACTATTACCAGTTACGTCTAATTACAACAGCTTGCGCGCATGCAAGAATATGCATGTATGTATCGTCAGGACAAAAAAACAGTAGCGGGATAGCAGGTAAATTGAGAAATTGTACGCTAATTATACAGATTAATTTATTCAACTAAAAACAATAAGCGCAAGCTGGCGTTCGTCGACTCATACCATTTCAAAAGAGGGTAAGCCACATAAAAATGTTATCACTTCATCTTCATCGTAGACTTCCCACTTTACAACTTAAAATAAAGGTTGGCATCAATATACATACAGTATAACGTAGCACAGTATTATTGTGTCTCGTAAGGTGAGCTCTTACTTTCTTGAAATGCCTTTTTTTTTTCCTGACAAGGTTATCTAAGTCACAGCTGCCTACCTGTTTCTATTCATTCAGCGCGTGCGCCGATTCAAATATGCGGTTCTGCGTCCCTTATCTGATAACCACCCTGTGTGTAAACACAACCGTATCAAGTGCGCGGCATCTCTAAGCAAAGAGGGGGAAAGGGAGAGGGCATTCGAGCTTTTCGGATCTGTTTGCCGATAGCAGAAAATTCACCATAATCAAATTCAATCCCACTGTGAAAGAGCTGGAAACACGCACCCGTCTACAAAGCGTGCCCACTTTTTTGTTTTTTTTTTGCCTCACAAACTTTTAATTTTGAACACATATGCCAACGTTACTGCCCGTTGTGGACCCGGGGAAAGAAATGCGCAGCATCCAGCCTTTATCTTAATTGAAGGCTGGATGCTGCACATTAACTAGATTGTTAATAGGTATTCTTCGTTTAGTTTATTAGTAGTTTAATGCCTTTGTTGAATTATGTATTGGCTGTTTCGGAATCCACTGCGCACTAGGTGGCCGGGAGAAGAAACACTAAAAATAAATTATATTGAACCTCAATCCTTTTAACATGCATCAATTGCTTCCCTTTGGAAGGCAACCCAAACTTTCGCTCTGTTTTCCACTATGTCAACCAGTGTGTTCAATACGCTAAAAACATGTTGGACACAATGAGAGTACCTTGCACGCAATCTTTATGCCAATTTAAATCTTTACTCACTGAAATATTTCTGCATGAAGCAATGCAGATGGACCATGAACATTGAAATAATGTTCACTGTTCATCGGTTTGTTAAAGCAGATGACAATTACAGAAAATGAAATTTAATTGTTGGCAACGTGTTAGCATGAAATAGTTTATATAAAAAAATTTAAAAAAAAGAATGAAAATACAAAAAGTTTTGTGTGTGTGCGCGTGTGGTCAAGGAAGCAATTATGATGGTGAAATTACACGGTATTTGTGAAGCAGCCCTTTGTACCTCTGCACCACGCACACACACAGACACAGACACACATTGCCCTCGACTTATACCTGCTCTCCTCCAAAACTGAGACACACTTGCACCCGCTCGCTCGCTCGCTCACACACACACGCACACACACACACCCACATACACATGCGTGCACACAAACGACCGCACACTCACACGCGCCGCAGACAAAACCCTCATTATCAGCCCTGCTAATTTTACCACTTTCCTTTTTGTTTAAAGGCTCTTCTTCATTAAGGAGCTGTGGGGACCTATTACTGCGTAGTCTTTGTCCTTGCTGTAATTGCCCTCTTGGTACCTTGGTTGGTACACCCACACACACACACACATGCAGGCACACACACACACACACACACACACACACACGCACACACGCACACACGCCACCCCCTGTGACGGCCTGGCTTTGCACACTGCCAGGGATCTCGGGAGACGTGCCACACGTCCCCCAAGGTCCAGCCGGCAGAGCGCGGAGCAAAGCCTGCCCTAGTTAAAGAAATACCAGGAGGAACGTCTGCACCTCTCCACAGACCCCCCTCACCCCCCATCTTATTTTTAACTGATCTTTTAAACCAGCGTATTGGGGTGCAGGGGGGAAACCAGCCCCCCAAAAAAGGCAAGAAAAATTACCAGGGTTCTATCACCTCTGGAAACAGACCTCCGTATGAGACTGGCTTTATTTGTTTGTGCAGTTGTCCATTTGTGCTTGCTGACATGGGAGCTTAATGAAATACGTTCACAAACATACATCTGATAATATAATTTGTGTGTGACTTTATATATTTGGGCATTTTTAATATGCACAATTATTCTATGCAACGTCTTGATGCAGTACAGAAATAAGGTTCTACACAAAACTGTAAGAAACTGTCAACTACGAATACGATTCAACACACAAATGTCATTCCCGCTGGTGGAAAAAATACCTTTGGTAATGACTTAATTTTGCTTTTGAAATATATATTCTTTGTATGTTTAAAATAATAGATTTTGGTTCTTTTTCTAGGATGCCTTTAAAATGTACTTCATGCAGCAGAACACATGCAATTGTCCTCTCCGTTATCATTTATATTCAGTAAACCTTAAAAAAAATATCACTTTTGATTTTGTGTTTTTATTCATCAAAATAAGATTGGTTCATATATCGACTTGTGTGTGTTCATTACACATCTATTATAAACACTCAAACCTATTGTATGAGTTGGACTCAGAAACAATTGTTGACAGGTCAAAAAAATGTAACTGCTTTTTTAATTTTTTTTAAATAAACTGGCGCCATCTATAGGCAAAATCAAGCCATGGCACAATAAAATAAATGTACTTCAGATTACAACCTTGCTATTTCTAACTGCATGTACAGGGGGAAATAACTGTTTTGGAAAAAAAATTATGGTAAATATATATAACAGCAATGTATGTTTACTAAAATATATTGTAAGTGACAATAATGTACATTTTGTGAAATGCTGCAATATTTTTATAATACATTTATAATACAATATTTCAATTCTATAAGGGATCGCATATTTTTCTTAGCATTAAAAGGGATTCCTATTTATAGTACTAGCAGAGCTGAGTGTGTTGTATTTGCAACATTTCTCTCACGCATGTCTGCTATTGCCGTCCACGGTTTCTTCAGATTTTATTATTAGAAGGCTTGTCTGGCTTGTTAAAAGCATAGATGTATCATTTATTCTAAGTCAAAAAAAATCTATGGCAGTTTACAAACCTACACCTGTTTTTCTATATAGAAATGTGCCCTTTCTGGAAGACATTAGCTTAACTGAATCCCTCACCATTTCTATAGTGTTCATAAACATTTAACATGCCCTCTGTCCGTTTGTTTTGTTTTTATGACGTGTAATATCAGATTCCGATCAAACACGGCGATGCGCACTCGTAAAATAGTCCGTTTACCATCTCTCATCTGTAAAAACGGCTGTCTGGCACAGGGGCAAAGGAACTGCAGACGCACTCTGGAGATTTGGCGAAGTGTAACTGTTCCGGGCTGCTCTATGTGGAGCCTTTGAAGAAGCGGATCAGAGGAGAGACCCTCGCCCTGGCCCTGATTCACACACACACACGCACACGCACACGCACACGCACACGCACACGCACACACACACACACACACGTGACTGGAGCGATCTTTCCGCATATTAATCCCACGGAGTTAACTCGCTGAAGAGTTGGTATCTCCCTCGCCCGCGGCTCCGCAGTAATCGGTCTGTCAGAGTTTTCACAGGCTGTCGCCAGGATCACTGGGGATCTGGAGACGCCAGTTAGAGACTTTTTTAAGGGTTAAGTACGGCGCGGGTTATTTTGCCATAAGGCCCATTTTCCCACCAAATTCTGTTTGCGTGGTGCTAAGCGGTTTGAATGGAGAGCAGCCCGAGACATCCCAGCGTCACGGAAAAGCCCAGTTTTCTCCAGCCCCTGTCAGTTTCCCCTTCATTCCAACGGTCACAGTTTACCACTGAAGACATCCGTTTCTCTCACCCACCCTGCTATCTTTGAATACTGGCGACTCCACTTCCGGAGTGAAGGAGGATATTCAACCAGACGAATGCACAAATCAAGCCATGGGTCAGTGTGAGAGACAAATTAACATTTCATGACCCAAAATTGCATTACTTACTGTCTTTCCACTCGCTTTTTCCAAGGAATGGCTTGGCTTCCATTTGGGGATTTATTATTTATACAGCTCTTGGAGGCAGAGTACCTTCGCAGTAAAATGTTTATGAATAAAGTTAATAGTGTTAACATGTATTACGATTCCGATAAGGATAATATATACTCTATCAAGAGTGAAACGTACAATCCAGAGTTTATTTTAACGCTGGGATATTTTGCTGTTTTTCATAACAGTACAACAGCAGCGGCCACTTACATGATGCAAAGCCTGCACCCTCCAAACTGCAAGGCACCTTTTTTTTTGTGTGCGGTGGGTTTGACTTGGCTTGACTCCACCTACAGGCCTTTGCAGCACATTCCCACAATGCATTCTACTCTTTATTGCTTTGTTGCTCGCCTAAACTTTTCGCGGGAGTGTCCGCAGATCACAGGGACGGCTCGGATTTACGGCCCCCGGCCCGGCTGATGTAGAATATGGAGACGGTGCGTTGTCAAGCCTTGAATTTTTACTCCCCCTGTGGGACCACAAGATACCGCCATGGCACCGCTCCCCACTCGGAGTCAAGGGCACGAGAAGCATCGCTCACTGCACATTCTTTTCACATATTGAAAGTTGTTGGCTGCCAAATACCAGGGGTGTCGTATACACGTCCGACAGCACGGGAGTTCGGACGAGCAGAACGCATTATGAATTTGATGCGGGGGTGAAGCGTACGACTGTAAAACCAGGGAGGAGCAAAGGAGAGACATGGCGTTTTGTATACAAAGACAGCGGGCCTGGTATTCAATCAACATTTGTCCTTAACTTTGACTAACAAGTAAATAGCGGCGATGCGCTTTTTCTTCGCAAGCTCAGTTTGACAAGTTAATTTTGGCGATTGCTGAACTTGCCAAATTGTTTTTGCAAAGAAAAAAGAACAATTATTGCTTTTAATTTTTAGTCGGTTAGGGGCAAACGTTGATTGAACCCAAGCCATTGTTACCAAAAGTTATTTTTTTAAAGGGATGTTTCCTCTGAGCCAAAACTCTGCAAGGATTTACAAGCACGGAGAGGGGACTCTCGTCAGTTCTTTATATGAATGCATCATAACTAATTTAGTCAACGGCTTGTTTTTTTCATGAGGTATATTTTAATGATGAAATTTGAAAGCTCCATGAACCAATTATCTTAATAAAGCTAATCTTATGATCTTAAAATGAGAAAATATTACAGATTGTTTTATGTGCACTCTGACAAAAACAGTATGTATGTTTGAAATAGTCAGATTCATTCTGCTTATGTTCAAAACTAATCCCACAATCCCTGATCTGAAATACATCATTAATGTGTAGCTTTAGGGCTCTTCCCCACTTCATTATGACATGAGAGGTCTGTTTTTTTTTAAATTTAAATAAAGTCTCCAAATTTTACAAAATGGCAGACTGATCCCAAAAATAATGCGCGCTCTGCAAAACTATCTGCAGAACTATCTAATTCACAAGCTGTGCCTCGTCTTTGACATGCCGCTACATTCAAAGGCACTGTTTTGCACATTTTCAGCTATTGTGCACCACAACTGTATGTGTTAATCCATACAATTAATGGACAAAATGGCATCCTTTACCCTCAGCAGAGGCTTAGGCTGCTTGTTTTTCATGACAGAGACATCCTAAGGACTGGCGTTGAACAGTAGCCATTGGATATTTAGGCTCCCTCCTTCACACAGAAATGCCGAGTCCATTTGACGTGACAAGTTTTTAAATCTACAGCAATGCAGCCTTGATGGCTCTCTGGTAATCTCTAGACATCTTCTCCGGGTGATTGTGATATTTCCAGTACTTCTCAACATAGACTGATAGTGAACAGTAGCCTATGCTTGCCCCGGAAAATTATATTTTAGAAAAGAAAAGATAGGATTAGACCTACTGGCATTAACATCTGAGACAGCATTTAATTTTACATGAGGACAAACACAGGGTGAAGTAGAAATCAAGACATTGTTTTTACTGTTCACCTATGTTACAGACAGACCCAGTGTCGGCGTGAGCGTGACTGACAGCGTCATGGACTAAATATGACACAATGAGGGGCAATCTGCCTCTCTGGAAATATAGATCTTTTATTCACAAAGAGCTCTACATGTCCTCTCTCGTTCGAGTCATAAGATGTAAGAGTTGGAACATCATTTCAATTATGAAGATGGCAATGAGTGATTGCTTTTTTTCTGCCCTATTTTAATAACTCCAGCCACGAGAGAGCGGGGGGGAGGCAAGACGGCAATCGGACTCTCGTCCTCAGCAAGCTACGAGAAAACCCAGATGCCACTCTCTTCCCAGCTATCAAAATCTCCCCAGCAAACCAGCCATGAAATAATCTATACCTACAGGAAGTCAATTAAAATGTGTCGGGAGAGATTAAGAGCGCAGTGACAAGCCTTTCACGGGGCCGCACGGTAGCGAGGCGCACGCGCGGGGGGCTTCTACGTCGCCGGTCCGCTTAAAAGCCGCCATGAATATTTAAATGCCCCCAGCTCCGACACAAGTTTGCAAAACACAGTAATGTCGCCGTTTGTTAAGAGCGAGTTCGCTTCCGCGTCAATTCAGTCGCGAGCTGTCACCCTGATTGCGCCCTTTGTTGAGGGACAGCACATTCCCATCTACGGATCAGTTCGGCTTTGTGTCACCCGAAAGACAATTTGGTCTTTTCTTCTCTCTCGTGGGCAGGCAGGATTGAATGCACAAATTACTTTCCTTCCACCTTTAACTCCCACTAAATCTTTCCTCTTTTCCACTTTGCTGAGCCTGAATATTTTATTCGTCCATCAAATATGCATCCCATTAATTAAGTTAAATTACTCCTGACTGCCAAATATCCTGTGCCCAGCGACTGTCAACACAAAATGCATGGCTGTGAACTTCTAATGACATGGCGTCACTTAAATGTGAGTTACAGCCTTCGGAGTCCCATCTGCGGGCAAATTATCAGCCACTTCTTCGGGACCCAGACTGAAATTAAGTGCCGGTTTCTTTTTCTCGGGCTTTTAACTAGTACACAATGGATGACACGCGTGGAACTTGACAAAGCAGGAACTAGAGGTTTAATTGCAGCATACCTTTTCTCCTCATCTTTTAATTGCTGTTGTTAATCACTCATTAATCTCCCCCCACTGTGTCAAATTCCTAAATCTTCCGCAACACTTTACAGCTCAATAAATTCAATCGCTCCTCGTCACCCACGTATAATTTAATCCATTTTTTTTTTCTTTCCCATACAGGGCATTGTTCATTTTGCACAGCAAAGACATCAGTACCCGGATTTTTAATCATAAAGTACTCATAAAAACCACTCCCAAATATATCAAGACTACAATAATTCAATACGATATGTGAAATGATAGGTTATTGGGGAAGAGGAAAATGCGTTAAGAAGAGATAATTGTGCTATTTTTCCTATGCTAACCTTTTGCTGTTGAATGACTTCAAGCACTCGTAGCCTAATAGAACCAAAAGTTATGTCTCTCTTTCATAGTGCAGAGGGCTCGTGCATCGTATCTTAGCAAGAACAAATCGGTGACGCTGCGTTTTATTTGTTTCACCTTTTTGAAAAGGAACAGCCATGCTGAGAAAAGTGACTTCGAACAACGTGTGCCAAACGAGTGGAACGCACTCACAGGCGGATAAATGAGAAGGAGGGAAAACAGACGTCGCGTGATGGATACTGCCGAAGAAAGCTGAATACAAATGCAGTCAAAAGATCACAACATCCGGAGAACTGCAAGAGGTTACGCGGTCAAAATTCACAAAGATGGGCATACCGAAAACATCCCCCCCCCCCCTCCCGTGTCACTTTTAAATTCAAAGGGCATACCAAGAGCAAAAATAGAATTAAAAATGGCAATTATATTGGCTAGACTGTTTGCATGTTTAATTTAGTTTTTTTTTGCATTACCAGTATTGACAATATTTTTGAAAACATGGTAACTTCTACTTAGTAGAAACGTGTGGAATTTGTGAAACATTACCTGGATCACTAAAATGTCGAAAATTTAGCTATTTTAATTCACGGGGTTATTTGACCTTGGAATATAATCGTTGTGGCAATGGAAACGTGTGCATGTGTTAATGCAATGCAGTCCTGTTTACAAAAGTGACAACACTATAAAGTAGGTTTCACGCATTTGCTTAATACACTCAGACTCAATGGCAGCCTTATGAAATGTGCATTGACTGTCCACAGCCATCCTCAGCTATAGAGAAACATTGTTTCCCCACCGTTATTACTGTACCAAAAACAAAATGACAACCGCCACTTAGTTACAGAAAATGAATACTTTAGAAGCCATGACAAAATGATAAATTAGTAAGAATACATAGTTGGACCAGTAAGTGTGTAAACCGTGCATTATCTAAAAGTGCCTTGAAATGAATGACTTTAATCTGCAGTGGCCTTTACTGCCAGACACACACCAATATGTGAATGGCCCTCCACGATCAGCTTGCCAGCTGATTATTTAGGACAAAAACAGCAGAGTAAAGCACATGTGGCTCGTAGACTCTGAACTATGTGAGCTGCATCTAGGTGTAAACTATGTTTCTTGACCCATAAGAATGCCTGTACCAATATAAAAACATTATACATTCTTCTAAACCACCCCCAATGTTGTGGACTTGAAGAATTGCTATTTATTGAAATGCACTATTTAATGGCATTTGAATGAAACTAGAATGTTTTAAGAGTAGTGTAACTGAGCAACAGGAATCAATATTCTGACTTATGATGTGCTGGGGTACAGCATAATTTATCCCCACTAGGGGGCAATTTAGATAAGGCATGCAGGGAAATACATATGTAAATACTGTAGAGTCATACATATAAAGTGAATGTGAAAATGTCCATAGATATGGCCATACAAGATATTAATAATGAGAGAATAGCAATCATGTCCAATAGAATTCTGGTGTGATCTTGGGGTTGACTATTTGTAAGCCTTCAAAAATAAAAAGATTTAAATGCTACTCTCTATGTATGCCTGGATTCAATCAACATTTTGTCCTTAACTCGCCAATCTGAGTTTGTGTAGAACAAGTCTAACACTTGGGTTTACTTTCAAGTCAAACTTAAGGACAAACGTTGATTGAATACAGGCATATATTGAGAGTAGCATTTCAATCTGTGAGCAGAGCACATGCCCAGTATCATCTGAAATTGCACATCGGCAGGTTTTGCTTTCCTTAAAAAAGATTTTTAGAATGGGGATACAAACCTTTTTGAGGTTCAACTGCGATGTTGGAGTTAATGTGGACCATATTTAGGAAGTTACATTTATTTCTAAAGCTTGTCAAAAATATAACAGAAAAAGACAGTACCCTCTAAATTTAGGTTAGGGAACTGGGCTTGTGGTTCAAAGATGCAGGTTTGATTCCTTGCTGGGGTGCTGCCATTGTACCCCTGAGCAAGATACCTGAACTGCTTCAGTAAAATATCCAGCTGCCTAAATGGACTGCATGTAACATAATGTCATCTGTGTAAGGCGCTCTGGATAAGAGGCTCTACTAAATGCCAAAATGTATGTAACTTCAAACTTATGAGGCTTTTTCTTTTTTTGTTGAACAAAATTTCTGTATTTCATCAAATAGTACATTTTTATTAAATTTCACAGAGTGCGTAGATATTATATTTATGACAGTTTTGAATATCTTGCAATATTGACCGGTTTGCCAAAGTTTTCTCCATATTGCTATTTGTCTAGTTTTTCCTCACGTTTAACTCATGAAAACTGTTGTTACATCAATCAACTAAATCATTTAGGGCTGGTCTGTGATCTTGGCCTGAGTCCATGAGAAGAGAAAGTTAAAAAAAAATGCTCCAGCCAGCCAGCAACTGAAAGTTGACAAACAGGCCAGTGGTTTTTGTCCAGGTTTTTGTATTTGTTTCAGCTAAGTATTTTATATCTCTGGTAGTAATATATTTTTCATCCTCCACTTCCATGACACTAATGAATAAGTTTAACTGATTTTTGACTTGATTTACATCTCCAGTGGACTCCTCCACACATACTTTCAGACCTTGCACTAGGCAAAGCAAGGAAAGCAAACTCCTGCATTTCAAGAGATGGTTGCACGTGCTTCAGAAGACATTATTGGCATTATTGGCACGGGGTTGGCTTAGCACTGAAAACGAATAATTTCTGGTTTCTTACCACAAAACCATCATGTTTATACGTAAATATGCATTTACTTAGCTTACCAGATTTGAAACACCGTGTAACAATATCTGGGCTCATTTCAATAACATTTCAGTATTTAAATCACTGCTTAAAGACTGGTATTCGGGAAGAAAAGGTATACGTTTCAAAACAGGCGAAAAATGTACTTTGTTAGGTAGTTATGCCACATATCCTGTCTATGCTGACAAGCCTCCTTTGGTCACAAAAAACCCACGCTTTTTGACTCCTGGCCAAGCAGAGGGAACGTTACCCTGCCAAAGTTTAAGCTCTATCTTATTTTTATTGACTTGGTCCTGAGGAAGAAAAAAAATGGTAGGAAGGCACTGTTACACAGTGTGTTTTGATTCACCACACGAGGCTGCTTTTTGGGGAAATGCCAGCAGAGGAGAGGGCGGCCATCCCAGGGGGGCTTGACTACGAGCCGGACGCTGCGTGTACACGTCACTGCATCAAGTGCAGTCGCCGCCCTCCCGTGGTCACTGCCTCTACCCAGATCTCATACCTCCTACTCCTCAGATGACAGAGATGACATCACCTCATGCATTCCACACAGGCCTTAGGATCTAGGCTACGAAATGGTCCCTTACTGTTTTTTGAATTGGCTAAAATCTTTTTGACCAAAAAAAGTAAAGTATAAGCATTAAAAAAAAGGGGGAAGGGGACTTGTACTTCAGTTGTCTAGTGTATTTATTCGACATAACAGTCCCTTGCCGCTTGAAAGTATGATAATGTTAGTATGCGTCCCACAAGGCATCCCCATAATATCTCCATTCACTCACACAAGTGTGAGGTTATCCAGGATGAGGATTCAAGGTTTAAAGGCCACTTGTAAAAAACAAATTTCAAAAGAGTGATCTATCCATGTTACCAAAAATGTAATTATCCAAGAGAGGCCCTGACCACAAACTGAAAAACGACATAAAAGTGGTGCACTCAATTCTCAATCTTCATGACAAACTCTCACTGAATTTTCATGCAAGGACAAGACCCCGGACCCCCTTTGCAATTCCAGAGAGGCCTTTACACTGACTCAAAATTAGGGTGTAAATCTCATTTTGTGAAAAGAATAAGGGAAATTGATAATTAATACCTCATTTTCAAACAGAAAAAAACCTTCCCCCTTGGGTGTCGCTGAGTGGGAAATAGTCTTTCCTTTATGTACAATCTTTCATTTTAACAGCAACTATTTTATCAGCTTGTAAGTTTAAGTGGAACCTCTTTTGCCTGGGTTCCTTGGGGGACATGAAAATCGCAGTGAAGGACCGTGACTTACTGGGGTGTCAAGTAATCGTCTATAATGGATGCAGAGGAGAAGAACCTGCATTGTGAGTTATTGGTTCCTCTACTATTGGAGCATAAATTAGGGAAAGGTCCACTTTTCTTTTAATTAAATATAACTGTTAACTAAAATTGAACAGCAGATAAAAAATGTTCCACATCACGTATTTAAAAAAAAAAAAAAGTATTTTCAACCTATCGCCCCCGTGTGCATAGCAAATAAAAATAAAATAGCGTTTCGGTGAGATTGGGGCCGTAGGAACAGGACGCATGCAAATTTGCATCAGAAGCTCGGACTGTCACTACGCCTCTCTGTGTCCGTGTCATGTGGTCTGCGCAGCCTGAGCGAGACGCCGCAGAACAGCGGCTGACAGAGCCGCTCGGGCCAATGGGTTTTACAATGCTGCCGCGGGCCAGAAGGGCACAGACTCCAAACTTAACAGGATCTGTAAATGACCCACGAAGACAGGCAGCACTGGTCACCTCAGCTGGGTGTCTGTCCTCATTAGGCATCCCCTACTGGGGCGTTATGCGAAGAGAACAATGAACGCAAGCTAGCCCAAGGAGGGCTGCGACCAAAACTGAACCGTAGCCAGAACTGAACCGTCACCTCAGACCGTGCAGGCGGTCCACACGTGGCTTGGATCTAATCAACGTTTTGTCTTAAAATTAATGCCTGTTCCTTTTTTCCTGCACAAACAGAGTTTGGTGAGTTCATATAGTTGATTTATGAACTCGCTTAATTGTGTTGATGAAGGTAAAGAAAACCTAACATCTGCAATGTAATCCTGAGCCAAAGTTGAGAGCGAATGTTGATTGAATCCTGGACGTTATGCATATGTAAGGCATAACGTAGAGCGAGCGAGCCGTGGCAGGGTGACGCGGCCCTTATGGCCTCATGGACTTTCACGCGAGTTCACCTGCTTGCGCAAACTATAAGCGCAGAGTCGGTCAGAGGCAGATTGTTAGCCCCCCTCCCCCCCCCCACGGATCCTGCCTCCCGCTGCTCGACCTGGCTTCTTCATTTTTTTGCTGACATCTTCGTTTGGGCATTGGCCGGCTTCCTAGGATGGATGTGCCGCATTAGCTACTGTCTGCTTTGTTTGTGGGTTCATTCGGCCCGTTGGTTTGTTTGTTTGTTTTGATTAAAAAAGTGTTTTTGATTATTAAAAAAGGCAAGCCCCTTCGTGGGCTGTAAAGTAAAGGCCATCCTCCTACATCTTGCAGAATTTTGTTATGGGGGTGCGGGGGGGTGTGAACGCTGGACCTGCGGAAGCTCTTATTAAAAAGCTAGAGATGGATGGATAAGGGAGGACAAAAACCACATGAGGAACCACACACAAAGAGCCAGTCAGCGTTTATCAAAGCCTGATTTCATAACTACATTAATGCAACCTACCCCAAAGATGCTTACTGTAAAAAAAAAAAAGGAAATTCTCACCTCGAAAAGCCTCCATTTCATGTCTTGGCAAGTCTAAAGTTTTCGAAACGTGAACTGATGCACTGAACTGCCATAGACAAATTTCCATCTGCAAAGCCTGCATCAGAGTTCCCTTTGGGGAAACAAGATTAAACAATGTGAAATATTTAGTACGCCTTATGGGAAAAGTCAGTAAACTTCTCTGATATGAGATCCAAGAAAATATTTAATTGCTTTTGTGGTTCTGCCGGTGTTCCTTGTTTCCTTTACACCAGCTTAATAACTGCGCTAGGGAAACCAGACACAACAAAAGTTGCATTACCGCCAAATGTACAGTCCAGTTCGGGCACCGATAATGAATATCAGCCTTATGCTGAAATTGAGGGCGAAATTAATTTTGATCTTCAACTCTGGTCTTGGTTGCTTCCTGCACACACTTCCATTTTGTTTCCCCCGCAAACATTAATTTAGATGCATCAGCTAAAGGCAACTAAAACATCCGATCCATTACGAGCCTCTTTATCGCATTACAGGGACTAACACGGCTGTAAAGCTGTCCATTTCATAAAGAGCTATGGGTCCTGCAGAGTCAAAAACCAGGCCCAGCCTTTCCAATGCAGACAGAACATCATTATTGTCAGCTGACTATTGTCGAAAACTGCTTAGTCACACACTTAACCTTTATAGATGAAGGTCTGCATTTTATTTATTTTTTATTTTACAAACAACATATTAACATTCCTTGTTTCATTAGATTCTAGATAATGGTACGCTATATTTAGTTAACTGTGTAAAAGCAATGAGGATAAAGCTTAATATTAGAACACATTGAACATTGCAAGATTACACGATACTACACACAGGATGCAAGTGTGCATCCTCTCAAATCCAAATATATATTTAGGCTTGTTTAATAAAAAGCGACAAGAGGTCTGTTATCAGTAAGACCCTCATTACTTCTTAATGACCCCAGTTCAAGGGAGCTTTGTGTTAAAAAGAACTCCCAATTTGCATGTATAGAGTATTCTACAAAAACATTTACCCAGAATCCCTAATTAGAAGGACGATCATTAGAAACAGAGAATCATTTTGTTTAATCAACATATAAGCTTAGTTAAATATTCACATAAATTGGAAAATGTAAATGAATTATGCAAAAAGAAGGTTTCATAGATATCTCCTTGTTGGTTACAAGTAAATGTTTAAATTTCATCCTGGCTGACTGAAATTATCCAGTGCTTTGCATCGCTAAATATTTTTCCAGCTTCTAAAAATTGCTCGTTTTAGGCACTTTGGTTTATTTGCCTTAAGACATTGATTTGGATAAATTGGGCTTTTAAGTGTTTCCGTGCTTTGTAAAACTCTGCGTGTCGTTCTGCAGCCCACAAATAAATGGCTTCTACCATCAGAGGTTTAAATAATGCAGGGCTTGTCAAGCTCAGCCGTATGTGGGATTGCGATGAAGTTGCTAATGCACGTAATGATTAAGTGTAACTCAAATACTGGCGGTGTTGTTCGAAACTCGACAGGCACTAATTTGGTCTATTATATTCCGGCGTTTAATTGCCGGCTACGGACACCCCCTTTGACACTTTATGACGCGGTGACTTACAATTATTAAAGATCAGAGGGTGGCATTATAATCGTCCGCACTGGGATCCCTTCTCATCTGCAACAACTGCCAACGAATTTAAAAATAGGCTTTTTTATTTTTTTTACGGAAGTTTTAACGAGATTCTATTTGAGGATTATGGAATATCGCAGCAAAGAGAAGGGAAGGGAAGGGCAGACTATTGGGGTTGAGTTAAGTGACATCTGCAAGGGGATAAGAAGCTACTGCAATGCTTGCCCCTGTCAGGAGTGGGTTTCTGCACTACGTGCAGGCCACTGCATGTACGCACATCACCACGGAGGGGAAAGAACGATTGCCTTTAGTCTTGAAATGACAGAGCCAGCTCACAAGTTTACAACACCCTGAGAATGTACAAACTTTCCCAAGTTGGCAGTCAAACCCACAGAGCAAAACAAAGACACGGACAAATAATATTCAGAATAATATTCGATTTCTTTCCACCGTGAAATCAGTGAGTGATTATTTCACAGGAGTGATTATTTATAGCAATATTTGAATGCTTGTTAAGTGACAAAAAACATGAAGAGTTGAATTCTGTCTCATCAATATTCATGAATGAGAGTCTAAGACTTCTGCATAAAATAATTCACCTGTATTATTCATTTTCCCTCCTGAAAATGAGTGAATGCAAATACCTTTGCACAGTAAGTCATTATTTACGAAGAAAGAACTTGCGTTTCATACAGTGCGGGGCGGTGGAGTTGGGAATGTGTTAAAATGATAGTAAATCCTTATCATATTCATACACACACACACACACACACACACACTCAACAATACATTAATTTGTGTTGCCATTCCCACAGTGAAAATCCCAAATTGCTTAAACATGCAAATACACGCACGCACGTATTAGTACACACAAACAAATGTGCCATTTAAACTTAAGAAAAATCTGCGACTATAGTCAATTTGGCCTTTAAGACAGATCTTAACAGCGGAGTAACAATCATATGAAATATACTGTATTAAGAGGACTGGCAAATTTCGAGGGCCATAGAAACGACAGAAGTGCATGCATAGCACACTTCCACACGGTATCAATATACTGCCGCGATATTAAACCAATGTTTCACGCCGTTTAAATTCCTGATACATAATTTAGCAGGCACCGAAAGGGCCAATGTGAAGCATCTTTAGGGAGTGGGGGTGTTGATCAGGGGGCGGGGGGGAAAGTGCTGATTCCAGGCGTGTTCTGAAAATGATGGAGGAGAGGAGGAATGGGTCATTAAGAGGCTTTGCTCCACAGAAAGTACTGGACACTGGGGGTGGGGATGGGAGGGAGAAAGGAAATTGTCGCCTTGGGCTTTTTCCCACTGAATATGACGGATCTCGCAATATCTGCCAGCAGACGGTTTTGTTTGGGGGTCGTCCGTCCTCCGAACACGGTTTCCTGATGCTTACACGGGGTCAAACTTTAACGACTCAACTTAACTTTAATTATGAACGTCTCGTAATTTTGGAAATGTAGCTCCAAAAAAATAATACTAATCACCAAGGGCCTTTTGCATTACTTTCATATCTGAATGTTTACTTGGCACATATACAGCAACGTGAATTCACAATCTTAGGTCCGGGTAGAGAGTAGTGCTCTAAAACCATCTCTCTAACCATTTTAAACACTCTAAAGGGACAGTTCTCCCTAAAAATTAATGCTATTCACTTGTTTTCTTACCAAAGCAGTTGCTTATGTTATGTCATCAGAAGCTGGCGAAAGTGCACTTGCGCATTAATTAGAACGCATCACTGCCAAAGGTACCTTGTACAGTGATTGATTACCTAGCGAGCAGAAAAATGTGATAATTTGAGTGATTTCAAGAGATTTTAAAGCAGGACCTTGCTGGATAATCCTCATCTACAGGCTTATATTAATTTTGGAAATAATTTTTAAAAGGAGAACAGTCTGCATTATGTGTTTTTTTTTCTTCACTTTACTCAGAAAGGGGGAAAAGAGAGAGGGTTGCAGACAGAGATGTGATAACAGTGCAGTGGGTGCCATGCTGGAGAATCAAACCCCCGGTAGCACACGGGGAGATTCAACTATGAGGTAAGAGTCACCCGCCTACAGATAGCGGCATAGTCTCCCACAATTTTGATGGACTAATAAAATTTGAAAAAATATGCTCTTGAAAGTTATCATTGTGAGGTAAAAAGACAATACTGGAGGTAAGAAAATTGATGAATACCATTCATGAATACCTTTCCCTTTAACTATTTACCTTGTTTATCCGTTTGTTTGTTTTGCATTTTTGTCTTTTGGCAAGGTTGATTTTTTTAGTAATTCGGTAAACAAAATGTGATCCTCAATAATGAAAATTAATATTTGTGACTGGATTTATTTGGAGGGGGCAGGAAGGGTAGACAGAATTCAAGGGGTGTAAAAATATTTAGCAATATTTAGCGAGTCACTAATTTTAAGGATGGCACTTTGACTCAATCTTCTGATGCAGTTTGACTCAAAGACATTGCGTGTCAACAAGGCTTGGGTTGATTGACCAAAAAGCGTCTCAAGCCGCCTTTGTCTTGGCCGTCAGAACGAGCAGGGGCTGTTTGTCCAATTCTCACTCTTCTGCCGAACCCAAATCAGGGCTTTGACCCAACCGCTCACCACAAATTATAAGCCGTCGCTTCAGGCGAGGGTCTTCTATCAACAACGTCAGTGCACCTCTGATTTAAGACAATAACAAAGAATGAGATGGTGTGAGGGGTCGTTCTGAGAGCAGGTCTCACATTTGATTGGCAGCAGGGTCAAAGTCTCCATTTGGTCTTGGCCCCCATTTGCATTTGTTAATTAAATGCCAAAACAATATGATCTCTAAGTATCAACAACTTTCCCTCTGGTCTTCGACGCAAACGAGTTTCGCCCCAGCCCAGGGAAAATAAGGTTGACGGCAGTTGCACACACAATACGTTCGGGGCCTCTAAATCATTCGCACAGCACGTCGAAACCCTGTGCACATCTTCACGGTCAGGTTTGAAATGGGGCAGCATGAATCGATGCCTTAATGGGGAGAGCAGACGTGTTTTGATTGAGTAAAAAAAAAAAAAGAACCTTTTGTTTCCGTGTTTCAGCCAGGACAGAGAGATGAGCACAAATCTAACACAAGCCAGGGCTCGACATTACCACTGGCCCAGCCGGCCCAGAAGCGTCTTCCGACCCCTCCGGGCCAGTCGACCGAGATTTTCGAGGGCCCGCTTGGACCAGCACATTTCAAAAATTGAAAACTTGAATTGAAAAAAATGCTTGTTTTACATAGGCAAACCTTAATAAATGGTATTTTGAGAAATTCTCTCTCGACTGTGAATCACTTCATAAAATACGCTAATTAAGTTACTACTTCTGAACATGAGGAGTGAAATAGAAGGCGCAGCGAGCCTCGCAGGGAGGCTTGGCGAGACAACGTTCCATACACGGAGCGCGGAGGGAGCGTGAAATCCAGCTCCGATGATAAGCTTATCAGGACTTTCGGAATGACTATGCAGTAACGTCGAATTGCAAGCACTAAAATCACAGATTTTATATGTTTTAGCTACGTGTTTATGTTTTATTTCCTGAAATTATTCAGCTGCGGTTATTATAATATCTAATGCACAACTTAAACCAATGTGTCAAATGCATTAACGTTAGCTAGCTACTGTGTACAATCTTGTATTAGCCTACCTGCCAACACAGCGTCCGACTAAGAATGATTACAAACAGTAGACAGGTTTTTCTGGAACAGTAGACACACTTATTTGGAGCAAAACAGTATGCTTTACAGCAACAGAGACCCACATAGAGACAGACTCACCTTCAGCTATATTTCTTTGCATACAAATTTAATTTTTGTTGCAAGCACTAATGGTATTGGCCATATCATATAAACATATGCGTCTGCTTATGTTTATATGTAAGCGGGAGAAAAATTGCCTGTGGATACAACATTGGGGCCAGTAGCTTTCATTCACCTGAATGGCGAGTCCTGCATACAGTGCTGCACAAGATAAATCTCGGTGGCTTGTGAAATTAACAAAGAATAAATGATTACAACAGACATACTTTTAAAATGCAATCTTGTAACCAATATCTCCCACCCAGTTTTTGGTTCCCAAAACTTTCCTGTAAAGTTAGGATAAACATTTCCAATGCATAAACTTCTGTCTTCTTGGATATCCCTGTTATTTTTAAGCCGCAAGGAATATTGCAAGAATGGAGTTAGAATGCTAGTCAGTTTAAAAACAGTTTGAATTGTGGATGGTCATTCACGTTGATTTTATCAGGAAAGTTAGCAGTGTTCACCGACACTGCCATTCCAATAGACATTTTTAGAATGTTCTTATATTATTTAACCTTCACAAAGTGTTTTGTTTTTTTGTGTGTCTAAATCATAACCATCAGGACCAGTAAAGTTTGTGCGTGAAATACCTGGAACACTTTTCAGTGACTTTTTGAGAACCTGAAGCATTTTGTGTTATCTGGTCGCACGTCCGTAATTTAACCGCCCCGCCCTGTGGACCGGGAAGGTGAGGTCGTACTCACCCACAGACGGGACACTTGTACTCCCTCACACCCAGGTGTCTCTTGACATGGTTGCGAGCATCTCCCAGCTGGGCCGTAGCAAAATCACAGAGTTTGCACTTGAATGGTTTGGATCCTAAAAACGTAACAGTGGAAAACACGAAATATGCATCAGGAACAAAACACAGAAGGCAGAAAAGCAGATAAATTAATGAATCGGGTACACTTCCTGAGCTTGTCTCACTATATTCTCAGTTGAGAAATAGTATGGAGCTGATCTGGAATCAGTCAGAGGCGCTCAGGGGCAAATAGAGCTGTAAATCATGTTCCTTCACATTTAGTATCAGTTTGTTGGAGCATAAACACATGCCTGCCACCAAAATGTCTTGCTGCCATCCTCTGAAAACTCACAGAAGCTGGGCATGGCAGGGTCTGGACAGTATGAAAACAGAAGACTTCCAAAGATAGCTACTAAATGGCCAGAAATGAGCACAAATTAACCAAAAAAGTTCAGCAAACATTGCTCCGGTTCAGGGTTACACAACCTTAGTCCTGGACGGCCACAATGTCCACAGGCCCAGACTACAAACCACTCGATTCATCCACAGTAATTACTGTCTGGACCGAAGGAGCTTACCTTCCCTCTCTTGTTAAGAACAAGTTTATGTTTTATAGAGTGCTGTAAATTGACGGACGTCTTCACAGAACGGAGCTGAGCTGCTCTGACCCAATTCAACGATGGGACACTGTGCTGTAGGAGGCGCCGTTTTATTCCAAAGGAACTGGAATCTAAGGTCTTGCATCAACGTGTTCATGTTCAACACTAATCCTGAAGTAGCACACGTCATCCTTTAACTACATAAAACAAATGACCGATACCATGAAAGCTCCATTGCTCTTAGGTTTACTGACCTGCACAAATCAGCTCTTTTTGCCAGACCAGTTAAGTTACCTTGGAACTGGGGCTCATTTTAAAAATAAAAAAGGTACTATATGTACTGGGCAATGCTCTATTTCCACTGCAGAACACCATAAATTGGATTCAAAAGGTCAGGCGGAGTGCGCAGATCAATTCTGCGTGTTCACCGCCCCTCTCCGTCATTAAAACACTAATCACTTTGCTTAGGTTTGCAAGGGAGGTTTATTCCTAATTATTGTCATTAATAAATCAGGGGGGCTTCAAGTGTCTGGATGAGGGAGCGAACGTCCCTGTCTGACATTCATCAATAAGGCACAGTGCACTTGGGTCATTAGCAGGCTGCTACCATCACTGAACTAAGGAGGTGGATAGGGTCCACAGACTCAAGTCAGTGGGCGGAACCCAGTTTAAATAAGAGCCAATGAGCAGGTCCTTTAGGTAGTACACTCAAAATCCAGGTGGGGAAAAAAATTATACTCTTTTTTGAATTTTTATTTTTTTAAATGAGGGGCACATACCTAAGTCTAATGCAACAAAAAATAAAAAAAAAAATAAAAAATAAAAAATAAAAATAAAAAGGAAAAATAAAAATCTCCCTGCAAATATCCCCAGACACGCTGCAATATTTATCCCAGCTCCGCTCACTGATTTGATTAAGCACTTTGTGTAGATTACTAATACGTTCATGCACGGTTCACTTCCTGCGAGCTTAAAGTACGACACATCGAATTTTAATGCCGTAACGAAGATTGAAAGGCAGCCGTGTGCTAACAAGGTCCAGAAATGGAAGAGTGTTTCACAGTTGAGCAGCGGCGAATCAGGATCTCTTCATTTTGACCGCCCCCCACTCACCCCCCTGTCAACCCCCCCCACACACACACACACACCCCCCCAACTCTCTAAGTCACAAAGCCTAGGTGCGAGGAGCGACCCATGTGGGGATTGGATCCATCCGGATGGCTTCACGCGTTTGAAAATGCCAAGGGGAGAAAGACGTTATAGCCCTCACCCGTCACATCTTATCAACTTAAGGGAGTCCATTCCACTTGGACAACTTGCGTAAAACTGAAATCGACCATTAATGCAGTGTCATGTTAAATTAATACTGTCATCTAAATTGGTGGTGTGACTTTTTCGCATTTGAAATGAGACTGAGAATGACTAATTCATCTCCTAAAACCTCCAGCGCTGTTCATTCCATCACAACCCCCCCCCCCCCCCCCCCCCCCCTTCTGTAAAAGGGATTCCATATCTCCCCATCATATCAAATGGTAATGAATACATTATTTGGGGCTATGGGCAGTAGATTTTTGGTCTTATTAATGGTAAGGCAAACCAGTAGCAGGCCCTACTCCCCTAATGATGGCTCCCTCTGCACACACAAGTTTGTATTTCTATATTCTAAACAGGCATGCAGGGAGCACACATCCATTACGCTTGTCTGGGTGCAGCAAGGGTCAACTGGCTCTCTGTGGTGAAACAAGGCGCTAATTTCAGAAAAATGCTAATCCGTTACGTTTCTCATTGGCAAAATGCAATATTTAGGGGAAACTGACAAATACTCGTGTGACCTCCCCATCCCCATAATTTCATTAATTAATCAAGGTAAACAAAAATACCCGTGATTAAAGTGCCTTGGAATTGATCCCGGGCCAGACTGTGGCGTATTTCACAGTCATGTTGCAGGGCCACGGACATAAGTTTCACAACAAAACTGTGTCTTTTCAGAAACTTGCCGATAGGAATTCTGTATATAAAAATGTCAGGATATTAGCTGCATGACACAGCAATGATATATGCCACCATTACACAAATAAAGTCTCTTACATCATAGTCAGAGCGTAAAAGTTGGCTCAGTCTAGCTCATAGAGGTACATGATAACATATGGCACAGAGAAGGGTCTGGAGCAAATGGGAATGTCAGCATCCACTCTCCCAAATTATGGTGGAGCACTCGGTTAGGGTATTGTGATGGCGGGGGGGGGCAGATTAAATTAAAACTGACCCTCCCTACCTTTCGAGATTCATCACATATCATACTAAATATGCCTAAATTCAGCCGTAATGAATGTGACAATATTGTGGTGCGATAGTTTCATTCTGCTAATGTCAGAGGTCTTCCCCTCCTTCATCATCCGCCATATGATAAATTTGTTGCTTTTTGTTGTTTTTTTTGGGGAGAAATGTCAGCTATTAATTGTACCAAGCAATATCTTCGTTGGAAATCATTTATCGCAATAGAGACTAATTTAGCGATGAAAATGTTTGTGGCAGTGACTGGTTTGGATTCCACTGCCGGGATATGAAATTCCATTTTAAAGCCAGAGGTGAAAGGTCTTTTCTGACAAAGCTCTGCTTGAGATGGACTATATGGGCCACAAAGCCTTGGAAGCCACTTAGTTGCTAGAGTCACCACATTACAACAGTCATTGGTTGTTATCAAATGCAAAAGCCATTTCCATTGGTTCAGATCTTTTGACAGTGAGGGACAGCTCACTCCAGGATGAGATCCAGAAAGCCCCTCTCTTCCATCCCTTGGGGCGAGTGGACTAGAGGTCAGAGTGATGGGGGTTATATAGACCTGTATATCTAAGATTTGATATCTGTGTCTGAGGTGTGAGCGTGTTTACTATTTGTGTCCAATCAGGAGGTGATGTTTGTCCTGCCGGGTGAGAGCAGTGGACTGTGTGTACCTGTTCAGGATTTGTGATGTGCTGGGAATGTGAGAGGAGGTGATGGTGAGTTCTGCATTTGGCCTCTGTGTGCTCGAGGTGGTGGGGGTGGGGGTTGGGGTAATGGAGCACAGTAGGGTGCAGGCAGAATGTTGTTCTCTCCTGTGTAAACCAGAGCTGTCAGAGGGGCAGACTGATCGATGCCATCAAGTTGAAAATGGTCCCCCGGGGCGGAGCTTCAGAGCATTACAGACCAGTCAGATGATTGCATTACTGCAGTCAGTGTGCACCCTCACCCTGTGTTGAGGGGGGGGGGGGGGCACTCCAATGGAGTAAAAAACCCAAGTGAATAATATTCAGTTCACAGTGCTGTGCTGAAATCACAATGATATGGAAGGTGGCCAATCTGCTTAAGCCAGTGTAAGTCTGTGAGTCTGTAAATTCAATTTGCAGACCAACCCATCCGGCTACAGCATGGACAGGTTGCAGACCAGCATGGCTGGAAAGCTTTGTTTTAAATATGGTATGGGCAAAAGTGCCATTGGTTTACCACTGCTAGATAAAATCACTTCTTAAACAGAAATAGACTAGATTGTGGTCTTCGCCGAGGTTCTAGACAATATCTTGAACATAAATGGGAATTTTTTTTTCTTTTAATGACATTGTTGGTGTGGTCTGTGTGTCTTGTCATGGGTCATTTAAGTTGAGGTCATTAAATGCACAAGCCAGCAGTCATATAGCCTAGGTAATGTTTCAAAAGGGTGTGGGGGACTGTTGCTTGGTGACCAGGGAGGGGCCAATGCCTCTGTCGCTCTAAAAGGTGGGGGGATTGAATGATAGATGTTCCACTAAATGGACACCCCACCCCCATCTCCATGAACTCCACCTATGGTGCAAGCTCATTAAACTTTGTGGTCTGTATTTAAGTACTGAACAAATGTCCAACAGTTTTCAGCAATTTTGTATACTGTATTTATATACAATATAAAGTATGGCTTTCAAAATGCAACAGCAATTTTAAAATAAATGTGAATAAACTCATTATTCAACCCACAAATCCCCAAGCGATGTAAAGTCAGGTGGTTGATCACATTGGGCACATAAACACTTAACCTTTTGGCCTGTTGGACATAAACTTGGGCTTTTTAACTTTTGCCTTCTGTCTACAACCCTGCTGATTTTTACGTTGAACAGACAATACAGGCCTGAAGTCCAATTAGTCATTTAAATCTTAGCAAGGGGCGAGGCCCAAAGAACCAAACAGGCATTTATCGATGCCTCCCTCATTTCTTGTTCCTGCATTAAGCTGATTTTAAAAGCAATTAATATATATCGTCAAGGAAGAGTAATGAACTACAGCCAGCGCTTAACCTGCTGGACATTCTCGAACCCGCAGTCGTGACCGGTGAAAACCTATTTTGCATTATAAACGACAAAATAAATCTTAATGGATTAAGAATGATCAGCTATCCCCACACAGGGGAAATTAAGAGCTGAAACGTCCGCATTGATTATTTTAAATGATTAGCCTAACTCTCTTTTGCATTTCTTATGCTTTTAGCAAGCTCCAACACGTTTACAAGACTTATTGACTGTAATTACAAGAGAATTGAAGTAATGGACACATCAATTATAAGTCACATGTCTTGACCAGACATTGCATAGGGAATCCAATTCGTTGCATCATTAGCATCTCTCTCATTCCCTCTCCATCTCTCTCCATCTCTCTCTCGCCATCTCCCTCTCTCTCTCATCCCCCCCTCTGCAGAAGTTGTATGACAGCTGATTGTAGGTAGAAAAGGCAAAGCTTTTAGCTATGTGTGCGAGAATGCACAAATGGCCTCGCTCTGTGCTGTATCAGGTGGGATGTGCAGTTTGAAAGGCTCTGCGGCAGACACCTCCTCAAAGACTACCATGTCATCTCCCTAATGCATCTGACGTGAGTGAAACCTGCTCTACCATTTATTGTGTTTTGGGGAGAGGAGAAGACTCAAGCAGTCTGATACTGAAGCACTACTCAAAGGCCACAATGTTAGTTTCTGAGAAAAGGTTGGCAACAAGTAATTAATTCTCTGCAAAATGCATAAACATAAAAACACACTTGATAATATAAACCTGAGGGAAGCATTTTTTTCAAACATGTCAACATACAAGTATATGGTCCTTGCAGGGGCTCACTGATAGGTATAGCATTTAAGTGCTTTCCCTGGGTACAATTTCTCCTGGGAACACTTGTTTCCCTTGAAGCTTCTGTTTTGCTGTCAGTAACCAGGGAGGTATACTATGAAGCAGGATTACTGCGTTAGCTGGATAACTGCACTGAGTAAAACCCGAAACCCTCCCAAATCTGGAACAAGGACTGAAGTAAAAAGAGATGTTCCGGGTTTTACTCAGTGCAGTTATCCAGCTAACTCAGTAATCTTGCTTCGTAGTATACCCACCAGGAGTGAAAACTGTGTTTCTGAGTTTCAGGAAGCAAAGCACACAAGCCACATAAATGACATCTAATGATATGGGCTACATGTACAATATTTCATATTCATCTGACTGGTCTTATGCCTGAAACAAAACTAGTGCAAATACAATAATCCATGGGGCATACTGAAACACTGAACATTAACTTTGGCATGCAATGTCTCTGACAAAAATTGAGCTGTCATGTTGATTTGTCACCAAATAGCTTATTAGTAATGAAGCTTGAAAATATCAGACCACAAGCCCCTAATGAGGACCTCATGAATGCATAATGGCTCATCCGCCATTGTCTAATCTAACAACTATAATGAGACCGAGCCATACCTGTGTGTGTGCGGACGTGCGCCAGGAAGGCCATGGAGTTGCTGCTCTTGCACACCTTGCCGCAGTACTTGCACACGCAGCCCTGGTTCTCCTCACGCTCCCTGTTGATCTGCTCTGTGTCCTCCAGGACATACTTATTCACCTCCCGCAGGAGCTCCTCATGCTTCTCCTTAATGTGGGTGAAGAGGTCCTGCTCAGTGGTGAAGGGCTCGCTGCACTTCACACACTTGAAGGAGGCGCCCCCTTCAGGCAGCTCCTCAATGCTGGCTTGCTCATTGCGCAGGTGGGCGGCGCTTGTTAGGTGCTGGTGCAGGTTGCTCTCAGTGTAAAAGGACTTGCCACAGAGCAGGCAGTGGAAGTGCTTGTCCTTTGTTGGGTGTTTCATGGAGACGTGCACATTCAGCCCACTCAGGCCGTCTGCCATGAAGCCACAGTCCTCGCACCTGATCCGTGTGGACCCGCCTCGTTTTGCCGTCGCAGAAGAGCTTGTGGCCACTTTGGTCTTCTTCAGAGAGCTTGCCGCAGTTGGAGCACGCCTATGGGGAGGCACCTTCTTATTAGCTGGCACTGACAAACTACCCTCAAACATGGATTTGAAGGGAACAATGGATGCATCAAAAGGAAGCGCCCTGAGCATCTTGGATGAACTGGGACTGTCCCGGCTCCCATCGGCTATCTCCGGATCGGCATCAGAGGAACCCTCAAGCACACAATCATCCTCTGTTTCAGAATCTGCCTCCCCTCTGATGTCAGCAGCAGGATCCAGAGCAGGGTCTGCTATGGTGCCTTCAGAATGTTCTGTGCTGGGCAAGTCCAGTATTGGCACAGTCTGGCCTCTGTGGCCCTTCAGCTCACATTTTTCTGTATCCATCTCAGGCAGGAAGCTTTCTTGATTCACAGGAGCTTTCTCTACACTGTCCTCTCCTGTCACCGCTTCCTCCTCAACACTTGCCTCAGTGCCATCCTGCTCGGATTGGTTAACGGCCTCCTCCCCACTACACAAAGCCGCAACATCTCCACTAGGGCTTGATCGACCAGGATGGGTCTCTGTATCTGCCTGGTGGTCTTCAGGATTAGTCTGGGACCCAGCCTCTTCACTCACATTCACTTGGGTCACATCAACCTCCTTAGTCCCGAGGAACCCCAGGTATGACTGGCTCTTCTGCTTATGCTTGTCAGTCGAAGCATGGCGGGACATTTCCCTGCAGGTGACAGCATAGTAGTTGCATGCCAAGCATACAAATTCAAAGTCCCGGGTGTGCTTCCGCTTGACATGGAGCTCAAGGGATGGGAGGGAGTGGGCTACAAACCCACAGTAGGTACAGGTGTTGATTGCATCATACTTGCCCTTCTTTTGGGCTGGGCTGGTTGGCTCTTGCATCGTGTCTTCCTGATCAGATAACCTGGATTGCATGGCACCCATTTGAGCCTGCGATTCATCATGGGGGTGGGATGGGTCCCCCTCTTGTGTGGACCCTGCTTCTTGGCATTCTGATTTAATAGCTCTTCCCACGCTGGGTTGATCCCCATCATCCCCTGTGACAAGCACTTTGCTGTGGAGAACTTCCACCACACTAATAGATTCTACCTCACAGTCCTGTAACTGACTATCACTGGCAACCTCGACACGCTTCATATGTTTCTTGGTAGCACAGTGGCGATCCATGTCACCTTTGGTCACACAAGAGTAGTTGCACACTTTGCAGGCAAAGCCATACTCACGGCTGTGCCTGCGCCTTATATGGACACTAAGGTTTGTGGCGTTGGAAGCCACCAGCCCACAGTATTTACAGGTTGTCATAGTGAACCCCTTTGGCCTACCTCGTCTTTTCTTCAGGTTGCTCCTCTCAGCAAGCTCCTCCACACTTCCAGTAACGTCATTTGCTGAGACCTGGTTAGCTCCAGGATCTAATTCCTTGATGCTTTGTGCATCATCATCAAGTACTGGGTCCTCGCTGGAGGAATTCTCTGCAATGGACTCGTCCTTAGCATGTTGGTCCTCACCCGTGGAGGCTGTTTTCTCATTCCCATTGGATGCTACAGTGAGATCGTTACGACTACGGTTACGCAAACGATCGCTTTGAGCCCTTGTCCGAAGCTGCACAGCAATCACTCTACCCGAGTCCTTGCTTGGCACCTGGGCCGCCATTTTGTGCTTGTTACTTGAACAATGGTTTTCAAAATCACTCTTATCTACACAAACATATGAGCAGGGTTCACAGGAGAAGTTCATTTCTTTCATGTGACACCTTCTGACATGTGTTGCAAGGCTGGGTTTATCAAAGAGCACATGGCCACAGTAGCCACATGGGTACTGTGCCTTGGGTTTTGGGCCTCGTTTCACCACCTTCTGACTAATGGATGGCCCTTGCTCTTCAACTGCTTTGGCTGCCTCCACCAGCACGCCATGGGCTGTGTGGTCTGCCGTGTCAAATATCTGGCAATCAGTGCTGATGCTGTCGCCTTGTGCAATAGTAGGACAGCATCCAACAGCTTCAGAACTGCTCCCCGTATCCATCAACCCTATTGAGGCCTCCTGCTTTCTCTCACCATCACTCTGATGTGAATTATCAAGATCGATCGAATCTTCTATACATGTCATCTCTGCTTCAGTAACAGTTTCAACCATTTCCAGAAGTATCTGGGTAGGACTGATGCTGGTGTCTCCACTCTGACTAACACTGTGATTACTCCGTTTTGCTCTCGTTTTGACACGTAATTTCTTCCCCTCTGCTTCAGGGTATTTGGTGGAGCATGCAGGGGGCTGGCAGTCATCTCTGTCCTCCTCCTCCTCCATGCTTGCCTGGAGGCCCAATGCTCTTTTGTCACCCAGTAAGGTAGCTTTGCCAGCAACATCCCTTTCTTTTTTTGTGCAATCATCTTCTCCAGATTCTTTACATTTGGGTGGTGGGGTTTTTTCAACCTGTTCCTCTGCTGCAGTGTTTTTACTCTGAAGCTGTTCACCCTTAAAGGAATCTGCCTGGTAAGGAGAGGCACCTTCACGCTGACCACTATCCAAGGTGATCACCTGTTTTTCCTTGTCCATCGCTTTGACAGGTTCATCTGTAGGTTCAGTGATTTTCACCTCAGAAAGTCCACTGGTCTCTGGCATTTCAGACCACTCACTGCCTCCCTCCCGCTGGATGCTTCTAGTTGATTCAGGTTTCCCACTACTTGCCCCTTCCCCAAAGTGTTTCCTCTTGGCATGCACCTTCAAGGCAGTGGGGGTTTTGGCCACAAAACTGCAGAGGGAGCAAATGCGACCCTCGTTGACTGCTTGGCCAGCACCTCCACCAGTATGCCGCTCAATAATTGCATCTTCTTCCTGACTGTGTGTTTTTCCAGGCCCCGCCTCCTCTGTGGAAGTCCCACCCTTACCTTTCTCTGCCCCAGTGATGTCATCACCCCTGACCTTTTTTGCTGTCGGTGGAGCTCCACTACTTCCTTTAACCTCTTCTGCCTCCTCATCCTTGCCAACCTCCTTCCCTGACCTTAACTTCCTTTTATTCTTCAATTTGTCCATTTCACTGTCCTTTCTTTCTTTGAAAATTAAAGAATGGGCAGGATTTTCTTCAGATTTCTGTTGAGATTGATCTGTTTTCCTGTCAAGGAAAACAAAGAAATGCATGTTACATTTGTGGAAAGTAATCTGACACTTTTTACGGAAAAAAGGCCTGGGATTCTCTATGATTATCCATATGCTTACTCGTATTTTTACCTTTTGAAAGTTTTTTGTCACAACACACACAGGGTTTGCTTGTCTTCACTAACCCCATGTTATGTTAACTGGATTATAAAATGTTGATTTTTCTCAGGGATTATTTTTTCAGTTATTTGTCGCCACCTAGTGCTCATAATAAAAAAAAAATTAATATGTGACCACATAAATCCACATGCATAAAAACATACAAACACAAAGCAGGGCGTGTAGTCATGAACAGTCAGTCACAAACTGTCCAAGTCTCCCAGAAAACCCAGGAGTCTAACTGCCTGTCATAAATGCATGACTGTTTATTATATTGTATTATTTATATGCATAACAGGCACCCTTGTTCTCAAGTGACATGCAGCTTACACAATTTCAATATAAACAGCTTGATAGCCACAGTTTATAATTAAGTAAATATCAAGAAGACAGCCTGGTTAAGTACCTTCTCCCCCTTCCTCAAAGGTACAGCAGCAGTGCCTGTGTATGATTAACACACAGCCATCTGATTCCAAACCCGCATCAGTCCATGTACAGTGAAAATATAAAAATCCTCAAAAAATATATGGAGATATATTTTTATCAAATTATTTAGATTTTCCTTCTCTAGCAGAAATATTAAGACTTCTCTTAGCTCTTAACATCCCCAACTACAGTACTTTTATGACCTTCAAAAAATCTGGAAATGGTAGGTGGAGTATACATCCTATTACACTGTAACTAAATTTCCAAGTCTCATTACCCCTTTAAGGCTTAAAATCCTTTGCATTAGTTCTCCCTTCATTAGACCTGTATCAGTGTCATTCTCCTCCTGCCTGATCAAAAACATTGAGAGCCTGCAGCAGAAGAGGATGATGGCACTGTTCAGTCGGACAATGTTTCATATTGTCCTCTCTCTCTGCATGTCCATCTGATCCTAATAATCACCACTGCAAATGGAGGCAAGGCCTCATTAGGTATGTAACTCCCCCTGTTCACATTCAGAACTAATGAGACATTCTGGAGAACCTCACAGCAATGTCTGATAAGCAAAATGAGTTTTAATCATAAGGCATTACACTGCCGAATAGGTACCACCAATTATTTATTTTTATTAAAGAAGAAACTAGGTAAGTGGTCATTTAAAATTATATTTAAAATGTGCATTTATACTTTACAATCACCCCTATTTTTTTTATTTTTTTATTCACAAGCCCGCCCCATACTGTCATTGGGCTAACATCAGCAAAGACACAGTGTCAAAAATATATTTTAAATTCTTCAACAAAATGTCATAATGAAAATTCTTAATTGACGTAAAGAACAAAACAAAGGAAGGAACGGGACAAAAAATCTTAGAGGCAGTATTACTATCACGTCTGGTTGAATTTGAAGAGAGCCTGTCGCTGTAAGTAACCACCCTGAGACGAGTGCGTCTGGTCCAATTT
Source organism: Synaphobranchus kaupii (assembly GCA_029718625.1). NCBI lineage: Eukaryota > Metazoa > Chordata > Actinopteri > Anguilliformes > Synaphobranchidae > Synaphobranchus > Synaphobranchus kaupii. The sequence continues at coordinate 49,363,568 of CM056382.1, read as the reverse complement.
ATCCACCTCTCTCTCCACCCTGCTTTTGCTGTGCCTCGGGCAGAGTAACCAGCATGTGACATGCGTGACCTCCCGCCTGGTGCAGAAGATCGGAGCTGGTCGCGCGTCATTCTCGTTCTCCTCGAGAATGATTTCATGAACCGTAGCGTTGCTTTTGTTGGGAAAAGTTGCGCGTGAACGTCAACGCACGTTCACACTGGGGAGTAAATTGCGCGAGATGCAGACCCCGAATTAAATTATTGTAAATATGTCATTCAATAAATTACAGGAAATATCTGATGGTGTTGATTAGGTCAAAAGATGCGATTAACGCCACACAACGGCTATATGAAATAACATAATTGTTAATAGGCTATGCATTTCTATGCTAGAGAGAGATGGCTCAAGGGTGATTTCCTATCAAAATAAAGTAGTCACTATTGTACCGTTAATATAGGCTAGCCTACTTAACAAGAAATAAAAGGGACATTCTGAAATATCTGACTCCAAAAAAATTATAAAAATAAAAAAGATACGCGCAGGATTAGGCTAGCATACTCCCCTCGTGTATTCCAGGACTCAGCCAATAACATGGTGGCCTTCGTGAACAATGTTATCGCATGTGTGTGCCAGATAAAATACAGACAAAATGTTGAGCCCTTTGACATTTTTAAAAACAGATTTCTGTCACGCAGCTTTATCGTGAAAATCATTAAATTTGGGGTTATAGCAGTGCTCACACGAAAGTCGATGACAACACAAGGCGAACATCCATTTCAAAACACTGAACACAACATGAACGCAATATTTAAAACTGCATGTGAAATATTACAATTAAGTAGGCTAATGGTCCTGGCTCTTTTGTAATTAGCCTAAACGTGCTAATACATTCATAGTCCCATAATTGCAATTTGCAACTCAAAATGTAGCCTAAGCCTTGAAATCATGTAGGCTACATTGCTGACCAAGTCACTTCGCGTTGACCTTAATACTGATTTTGCAAACACTTTTCAACCTTTGATGACAAGTTAAATTACCTGCGTGCGCGGCGAAGTTTAAAGGTTTAATCATGGAGTAGGCTGCTATCAGGACTGAGACTAAGGACCAGGGTTTGCTACCTCTTCACACACAATAACGTCACAAGATGTGAAATTGGATAAAAACGTCGATCTATACCCTATGCGACTTTCATGACAGTTGGCTCCATGTGGCAGTGAACCAAAGAAATTCTGAAATGATCAAGTCACAACCAAAATTAAGTTTCTGGTGTGCAGTTTTCTAGACTCAAAGATTGATTAAAGCACAGTAGCCTACCGAGTTTACGGTTTTCGTTTACTGACAGCAGGGGTGGAAACTGAAAACACTACTAAATTAATGTTTCAAATAGACTACACCAAAGCACTCTCCGTGAATCCTAACATTGGGCTTTTGTATGCTAAACGCACTTAACCTCAGAGCCAGCAATAAAAATATGAACCGATTTTTAAAAATTTTGCCTGCGAGTATAAATATCTACCGTAACGTGATTTGGTGAGTAAAACCTTATCTTTTTCACAGCTTGCCCCGTGAAATTTGAATGTACTCTTGTAACGTTAGGCAATTGAACTCGCGTCTGTGCTGCTTTTTGGGCCGCGATGTTGCCGTCGTTTTCCAAACTAGAGGCACCACAGAAGAGGCACATAGTTCCCGACTCTTTTTGTTTTATTTTATTGAATACTATAACGTTAGTGGCTAGATCCTTTCCTGATTGGGACACTGACTGCAACTTTCGACCTCAATAAGATGTTCAAGTACTACCTAAGCTAGCAGCGCATTGCCAGATGTTTTTCCCCGCTTAGTTATATTCCTATTTGGAAAGTTATTTTCAACATGCAGTGACATAGCGAAGCTTTGTGTAACGTTATATATTTTGCGCGTTATTTCGAAAATGAATGACTGGCGTTAGCATTAATTAGCTGAGTGATTTAGCTAACGTTAGCTATTTATGTGATTTACATACAAAAGTCTCTGTGTACGCTTGTTATATGTGCTTACTGGGTAACAAGCTCGTGACCTGATGTGGTTTAGGTTACGAGCAATACTTTTAGCATTAGCATAGCAACCGAACCAAGAGTAGCTCAGCTGTAGCCTACTTCGCCGTTCTAGGCAAACGTTACCGAACAGCTAAAATAGCTAGTGCTAGCTAACACGGATATGTTAGAAAAGATCTAGTTGAAATGTCTTTCCAGGCGTGTGTAAAACTACTACGGTTACGAAGCTGTGAATATGTAGCAGCAAGTTCTTAATTAAATATTAATTTAGCGTCCGCCTGAAGAAGAATATTCCGTAAATAGCCAGATAGCTGTCTAGCTTGGTTTTAGGCACTTCCCTAAATTCGAATCTTTATTGATTGGCATGTGAGTGGCCCAACCACTTAAGGGGCTCATCATCAAGGTCCAATAGGAATCGGATTGGGGAGGAACCTGTTTTCGCTAGGCTTGGGGAAACGACGGCAGCGCAGAGGCCCAAAAAGGAAGCCAAATGCTACCCCCGAAAAACGTTGTTTTATAGAGTTTAGAGCAAAAATAATTGGAACAACCATTTCCGTCGAGTCTCTAAAACTGTAAAATATGTGTAAATCGCCATTACATAGGTTGTTTTAAAGTCTTACCTGCAAATACCTCAGCTCTTCCCGCGTCCCCTCGTTATGCTCTTGCTCACAAGTGGCGTGCCGTAGACCGAGTTGTACGTTACGTCACTCGCTCCGCTTCCACTCCCCCCTCCCCCTCCCCGAGGTGGCACTGGCAGTGCACGATCGTTACATGGGGGTCAAACAGCCTTGACTGACATAACCCGAAGGTTTTAGAGGGGCTATCTGCGTAAACGCAATATAGAATGTTAGCTTTTAGTTCCTGAATGTGTTTTGTTATTTGTCAAACTACAAGTACGTCAACGTTTAGTTTTTTTTTTTTTTAAGTGCATTTAGCCTACTAATCTATCGAGAGAGCGAGCAAAGTGGCTTAACAGTTTATATGCTTCTTAATTAGATTGTGCCGTTTCCAGTTCTCCTCACCTGAACAATTAAATAGGAGATATTATCAGTCTCATCAGAACTTAATGGATACTGGCCATATTCATTGAACCTGGTAGGACATACACTTCTAGAATCTGTGACCTGTTTGGTCATCTAAGGACATTCTGATAGCTCCCACCAAAATATGTCACTTCCAATATTGGACAAAGTACAAAAGATCATGCTACAACTTAAACATGAATTAGACACACAATTAACCACTTTGTACACAAAACATACTGTAGCTACCTGTCACCTGTTTACATGGTAATGAGATCATAAAAAGCATCATACTCGTAGTCTTTCTGTAGCCACGAGTTAGGCCAAAGTATTTTTTTTATTTCCTGAGTTCCTTAGTCGTTTAGTTTCAATTGAATTTGCTAGATGGCTTTCAAACGTTTTCTTCTCCAAGCCAGCCATTCTATTTAGTTCAGTCCACAATCTGTGTGGTTCAGTCTCAGAATCACTGCGCCCCCCCTACTGGCTGACAGGTGGAACTGTCTGAAACGCCACGAAAATGAATGATCCTGTGATAAATCATCGTTCTATCGTTCTCAGTTTTGCCTTCTCTGTCACATTTAAACGGGTTAACGAATGACCTTTAATTGATATCTCCCTAGTCCGACAGGTGTTAGAGGTGATACATTAAACCATTGCTTTCAACACATTGTTTATTTTGCAAATTCATCAAATATAGTTTTTGACATGGAATCCATGTTAAGTTTAACTCCATTTTTCAGTAGTGTCATTTTCTATTTGCATTTGACCATAACTTGTAAAGTGGATTTTAGGTACAGGGAACATAGCCACAGTCTAGGTGCTCATGTTGTCTCTTCCCTAAAGAATACAGCTTGTTCCCATGTATTTTGATGCTGTAGGCCTATCGACATAGTCACACATTGGTGTGAAATAAGTTTTACACACTATTGTGATTTGGTAGTAGGTATAAATATGGATGTAACTTGGAGTTTTATTGGGCAATAAGTTGAGGCTGGTTCTTTGAGAATAGCAACTTAAGGGCCGAAACATACCTCACGCAAATACGTGAACGTGGACGCTTCGAGCTAGGCAAACAGTTTTTGCCATGACATTATGTGAACGGCAAGCCAGAGCGTTGCAGCGAGTGACGCTATAGCAGGCAACAACAGTAAACAACTTTCTTGTTCGAGCTGTGCTTTCCTCTGGTTTGTCTTTCACAAATGTCATGGCAAAAGAAAAACTGTTTGCGTAGCTTGAAGCGTCCACGTTCGTGTATTTGTGTGAGGTATGTTTCGGCCCTAAGGTAAGTTTTTTTTTTTCCCTGTATGGCTAAAATAGAAGAATCTGAAAAGATGAAGTGTAATAGAAATACACGTAATTCAGAACTATATATTCATTTAATACACACATTTAACATACAGGTAGTTGTTCATTATTTAAGAAAAACAAATGGATGTAGGCCTGTAGCCTGCAGATTTGGCCAACACAAGTTAAGAGCAAGAATTGGCTGTTGTATTAGATGAAAAATTATAACTTATTCAGCATCACTATTTACTTCTTCAAAGACAATACATATCATTTGTTGTTTCACCAAGACTCAGACCCCCAGACTAGACAGAATGTGTTTTTAGATGTATACTACTTGCCTTGCCTGACATCCAGAAGAGAATGTAATCTTTTGAAAATAACACTAGAGGGAGCCAAAATCTAAATTTATGTTTGAACAGAATTGAATTGAAAATGAAATAAGAACATTTTCCTCAATAAAAATGAAGATATAAACAGACAATATGCTCAGATGATGCATAATAGTCACATTATTAGGCTGAAATGTTGTGTAAAAAATATGACAAATGACAAAATTAGTTAAAAAATATTCAGACATCATTAATCGCACACAAAAATGATCTGGGCCAATCCAAAACATGTACTAAAACAGAAGTAATATATAAAACCCCTGAAAGTGAACTACCCCTTGCATGGTCAGGAAATGGAAGAGGCAATAGAATAGTCTTCTTTTTAGCGCCATTCCATGAAACAAACTGACAAAATTGAATCTGGCATTCATGGGTCTTTTTGGAGCTTGGAGAGCTCATAAAAGAAGGCAGCAAACAGTTTTGTCCCTTGGATGAAGTTGTACCTGTAAAGGAAAAGGTAATATATATCTTAGAAAGGTCTACAGAAAGTGCAGATGGAATCCTCAAGGCAGGAACTGCAGTAAGGATACAATGAAAAAGTGAGTGGCACGCACTGTTCCAGACTGCCAAAAATTACACATCATAGTGTGCAGTGTGTTTTGATTAACTTCCTTAATGGTGTTTTTGGTTACTACCTAAAAATATGACGGGTTTATGTCACTTTATTCTGTATTCATAATGGCAATATAAATGACTCTGCAGTGCAATTTGTGTGTATGGAATGCAGGGGATAGAGTGACGATGTTGTCCCCTGACCTGCTGATTTTCTCATTCTGAGAGTGTTCTCCGTCATCGTGTCCGCCAATAGGCAGCATCATCACGCTCTTCCCAGTCACTTCCTGGAAGTTGTTGGCAATGGGAATTGTGGATCCTTCTCGGATCAGTTCTGGCTCCACTCCAAAAACTGAAAAGATAACAGGGACGGCGTCGATTCCATTTCAGTTTAGTCAACGTGAAAAATTAATTGAAATGTTCAATAAGGGTTGTTTAATTATGAATTGAGTTTCCATTCATTTCCTAAATTGACCCCACTTCTGCAAGCCAGACGGTTCATTTTGTTGAAATTCATACTCACATATGGAAACTACAGCCCCCATATTCTGGATACTCTGGCATTACAAATATACTTTTTTGTAATACAAAAATAATGTTTGTATGTTATTAAAAATGTGTTTTATCACAGTAAACCAGATTGTGTAGCCCTGAAATTTAATTTATCTGTAGTAGTGCTATTCTAATCTGTTTGAATGTGCTTAAACATTTAGTTTTTTGTCAGCTGCTGCAGGTAGCAATATGAATGTACTATATGAATTTCATGGAATGACAACGTTGCCTGTTACCAATAGTGAACATGACAATGGAAGTGCAGAAGGGGACAATAAGATGTGACTGACCTAGCTTTCTGCTTATCGTCTTTTGGCATGGAAATGGAAATTGAAGATGCCATTGAGGCAACCAAAGCCATCAATAATGAAATGCAATCAATAATGAAATTCAACCATGAAACCCACCCACTTTCACCGCCTTTCGCCCGGCAATATACTGTGGGTCATTCAGGTTGGCCACCCATGGTTTGGCCCCCACGCTAGAGGTCACCTTCAGGTTGTTTGGACTTTTCTGCTTGGCAAAGACCGCCTGCAGGTGCTCTTTGACCTGGTGCATATTTTAAATGAGAGAAAGTGGAGAGAGACGGTGGAAATCAGGCCGATTCAAAACTAGGATCATAACCTAGGCAGGAAGGTCTTGCACTAAGTATGAATATGTCCACTTCTGTAAAATGGCTATTTAAGCTTGTTTGTTATTTTTCACTTTTCAGAGGTAAGACCATAGTCTCATGTACCTTGCTGATTTCCAACAAAATGCACTTTTTATGTTAAAGGTATTTTTGTATTTCTTTGGGGTTATAAGTCTTTTTTGGGTGGGTTTTTGCATTGGGCAGGATCACTTGGTCTTCACCTGTCTTTCCACCACAACTGGCTCCATGTTGGGCACCTGGCGGAGGGAGAACTTCCCAATTACTCGTCGGGGGATTACTGTTTTCGAGCCCTTGTCAGAGAACGCTCCCTCGATCCCATGGATGGACAGGGATGGGTAGCGCCATCGGGCCATAAGGATTTCTTCCTGGTAATGTCAAGAAATGGCAGCATCAGACACTGTGCCAGAGCACCATGTTACCATTTAAATTCTCAATTCAGTATCCTTTCAGTCAAATTCAAAATTCAACCCTACAGGTTGTAAGCTTTGTGCAAAAACCTTTTTTATGGGAATGGAATGGTTTTGATGTGTATAAAAAAATGAAAAAGACAAGAATGGAAGAACCTCCATCTTGAAAATGGCATATGGCACCCCTTCTGGTTGAGTTTGTGAATGCACTTCCTCTCACCAAACCCTTGTAGTTCCCTCAATCTCCTACCCTTCTGTGTGCTAGTGTCACGGATATATAAGTACACCTTATTGTCCTGTAAGAAGCTCTTGACCCCGATAGGTTTCTTCATTTCCTCCAGGTCGAAGTGAATGTCCTTGTACAGCTCCCTCTCTTCCTCGGTCAGCGGAGCCACAGACTCGTTGATCCCTGGGACGAGGATTTTCCCTGTGTGATCCAGCAGGCTGCCTGCCAGGGATCGGGACAAGGGAGGCGTCAGTCGATCAAGCAGGCTTATGTTCGTATGTCCTCATGCAGCAGGTCTTACCAAGCAGGGCTATCAGGTCTGTCATGGGCTCATGAACGGAACCTCCGAACACTCCGGAATGCAGGTCGAGCTTCGGACCGTCCACCTGCAGTGAGCAGAAATCGTTATCCCATCGGCTTGTAAACCACCGTGCAGTGTTCACACAAACTGGCGTCAGCCGGCTCCTTCACACACTTCATCTGGGTGCGGTTGACGTTTTCAAAGAATAAACGAATACATGAAAGAATAAATTAAATGCACCAAGAAACAAAAACCTGCTGTACAAATAATCTGAACCCATCTGGGAAATCAATCAACAGAACAAGGAAGTTGCCCCCTTGTCGTTCTTGTTAATCTTCTTAACAGTGTAGTAACCCGATATGCCAAATGCCAGATAAGTGCTGTTTTGCTGTAGTGCATGCAAAGTGAATATGTGAAATATGATCTGAGAAAGCAAAGGTGTAGTTAAGGAAGGAATGTACGCCTTTCTGAAGATGCCATTGACATTGCAAATGTCCATGTGCAGAAAAAATGGAAACTTTATTTAATTTGATTTAGTACAATTCAAAGCACTTCAAATGATGCAAAATGAAAACAAGGGAAGAATGAAATTACAGATAATTCATATTCACCATATTAACTATTAAGCAAGATGGTAGCTGTTGTAAAAAAACACCAAAAAAAATCCAACATATGGAGGCAGCATTCTAACTAGGCATTAAAAGTGAAGAGAAGCATTTTTAGCCTCCTCTTGAAAATATTTATGTATTCAGTTGATCTATTGTATATTCAGAGGTCATTCCAAAGTGATGCTGCTACATTTGAGAAACCTGGTCTCCAAAAGCATGATATTTGGTACGTGGAACAGAAAGGGGTCCAAACTGGTGGAACTAAGATTACAACTAGAGGGTATGGTGTAATAAGGTCAGAAATATAAGGCAGTGCCAGGTCACGTAAGACTGAAAATGAACAATATAAATAAAGGGGCTCTGCAGATCAAATAAAGCTGGTGGACTGCAGAGTGAAAAGAGGTGGTGGCTGTGCTTTGTAGAAGAGTATGATTGCCTGCTCTCTCCTGAAGTGACAGGGGACGTTGCAGCGATGAGTCAAACGTATAAATACAGTTGAACATGCAAACAGGGAGAAATATCCTTCAGACTGGGATGGATGAATATGTAAATGAAGCAGAGCTTTACCTCTACAAAGAAGTAGCTGCTGCCCCTGGTGCCGTAGGTGAGGGCCGGTCGCCTGCTGACCCACACATTGTCGGAGATGACGATGTAGTCCACGTCGGAGAAGAAGCTCTCCTTCCGCTGCCTGGTCAGCTCGTCTAGACCGTCTGAGCCAACCTCCTCCATCCCCTCGATGACAAACTTTAGGTTCACCGGCACCTCCTGAACATTTACATCAAACCATCATTCAAGCAATCAATCAGTCATGTATGGTTTGTATATATACATGGTTGCACATATATGGAACTGCGGTGAGCAGAACCTGCTTGGTGGCTTTGTATGTTTCTAAGGCATGCAGCCAGGCCAGGACCGGACCCTTGTTATCTGTGGCCCCTCTGCCATACAGATTACCTGTGGGGAAAAAAAGTGACAACCAGCCCTCATCACTGAGCCATACATCCACCAACTTGAAGACTCACCTCTTTAAGCTGCACCTCTCTCCACCCCTCCCTACCTCCTTGTGACCTCCCTTGATTGTGTTTTTCTGAATCCTTGTTTAAGTGGTTCAAGCTGCTAGTTTAATACTTAAGGTTACTTATTGGCTTACTGTTGTACACGCCAATGATCGATATCCTGTGCCCCCCCCCCAAAAAAAAAAAAAAATCATACTGACTACGCCTGGTGTTTGAAATCGTATTTACCTTTTAGGGTTGTTTTAACGCACTTGTTCCTAGTTTGAAAATGCACTAATGTACGTCGCTCTGGATAAGAGCGTCTGCCAAATGACTAAAATGTAAATGTAACATCCTCAAACTCACAGGTAGTAGTTCGACATGAGAACTGTAGCGTGGTTATGGAATCACACTAACAAAGTTGTCGGTTCTAGTCCCAGGAGAGGCACTTTAGGCTTGCCACTTAGCAAGGCTTTTAGCCTGAATTGCTTTAAGTAAATATATAGCTATATAAATGGATGAAAAATAAGCCATTTAAGTGTACCCTGGGTAACCACATCTGTCAAGTGAATAAATAATGCTATGTAATAAGAAAGTAGTCTTAAAGGAACAATGTATTATTTGAAATCCCATCTAGTGTCCACAAGGGAGTACTGCAATCCCAAGCCAAAGCATGACACCGCCTTACTAGTTGCTCTCAATCGAAACTCTGCCCCCACAAGTGGTTGCTAGTTTGTCTCACAACCTGTGTCTTTGTGTGGTGGTGGCACAGCGCTGAACATAGTGCAACTCCCTCATAATTTCAACTCCCTCAGCTCTCTCCAACAACCAAAAGCCAGATCGACGTTGACTCTCGTTTTCCCACAACTTCTATCATTCACCGTTAGAGATGGATAGCGGGTTTCTTGGGTCTAGTGCTGGTTGGGCTTAGCTGCCTCTCTGGTGGAGCCGTGCGCTTACCAACAAAGTCAGCCATTTCTTCACTGTAACTAACTGGCAACTGGCTGTGCGTTTTACTCGTGACCAAAAGATGGGCGTGCTACTGGCTCGGGAGCATTGTTGGTGGTGGCAACCCCTGTATCTGATGTCTCAGACAGACATAAACACAATATGGCTTACGGACTGTAAAATATATGTGAAATTACAAATTCATAGTCAATATTATTTTTTCTGGAAAAACAATATTTTAACTCTGCATCGTTATGGACGGATGTCTTATTTTTTCAAAATGATTTGACAATGTTAAAAAGTTAGACATATCAACTTTAATGGGACGATTGCAATGAAATGTAAACATCAGGTTTAAACCATGAGACCATGGAAATGCATTAGAACTGGAATTGCTATTCCTAATCTGTGATATGAGAAGCAGATATTCCAGTGCAAATGCTTCTTGGATAAAACTGAGGTTAAAATCATTGTTATGCAATTCCATTAACCGTAAGAGTTTCTTTCTGCAACACTGCAGAGCAGCCTGGTTCAGAGAGAATGAAAGGGGGTACCATTGAGCTCAGTCAGAGTGTAGGGGTCAGTGGCCCAGCCATCCTCCTTCTTGGCAGGCTGGACGTCCAGATGGCCATAGATGCAGAGCGTGGGTTTATTTGGGTCCCTCTCAAACTGGGCCAGGATGACAGGCGGCAGAGCCACGGACTCCCCATTTGACAGCTTCCGCAGAACCGCGTGAGCGAAACAGAGGAAAACAATGAGTCTTCATTGTGGAGCTATCCTGTTTTATCAGTGACATGCTGATGAGAACCAATCAGTGCTTTCATGTGGAGAGCAGCCTTGTGATTGGCTCAAACATGTCAGTTACTGACAAGGCATGGTAGCTCGACCCATTATGAGGCCACACATGATTGCAGGGTTTATAAAAATGCAATAGAAGGGTTCAGTGAAAGAGAACAAAAAGCCGGTAAATCTCCTTTCATAAAGCCCCGTTTGCATTAATGCGCTGACACTGACTTAAGCCAGAAACATATCTCACGCAAATACGTAAACGTGGACGCTTCGAGCTACGCGAACAGTTTTTCTTTTGCCATGACGTTTGTGAAAGACAAGCCAGAGCGTTGCAGCGAGGGACGCTATAGCAGGCAACAACAGTAAACAACTTTCTTGTTCGATCTATGCTTTCCTCTGGTTTGTCTTTCACAAACGTCATGCAAAAGAAAAACTGTTCGCGTATCTCGAAGCTTTGCGTGAGGTATGTTCCAGCCCTTAAACAACTCCAGTTAAACCTGTTGGACAAGACAGTGAGTCACGGTTGTTTTGGCTCTGCCTTTCAAAAGAAACTATGCCCGATGGCTTTCACATGCAGAAATGTACATGTCTGAGGTTGTCTGACTCTTGACAGCTAGATGGTTTCATGGACATGCAGGAAGAGTAATTTAATGCTTTCATTGATACTGGTTTCACTGGTTGGGTGATGAATCAACAAACCACCAACATACAACTGCTTGGTCCGAATTAAATGGAGGAATAGTGGTGTGAATTCCCTTGAGGCATACTGCAGCGTAAAGTTAGGCCATACCTGCTGAGTGCCTATGTCAGCAAACTCCACCTGACCTCCCATCTCTTGGATCCTGTTCGCAGTCATGTTGAGGAGCCTCTGGATCTCACCCCAGAGCATCTGGTCACTGGAGTCACTCTTAACAGCCACCCACTCTCCCAGCCTCTGTTGGGCAGAAAGAGGCATGCTCTCAGGGCTGTCCATTCCTCTCTCTGTATCAGACAATCTGAATCACTCCAGGTACAGTCTTCATATCCACATATGGTATGGCTACAGTGAGTCTGTATCCTAAATAAAGAGGCTGGCATCAAACAAGACGACTGGAAATCTCTCTCTCTCTCTCTCCCAATTGCAAGGTGTTTTATTGGTATGTTGTTATACAATGTCGCCAAATCAAAGGTCACAAATGTCGATATGGGGAAAGGATATTTCCCATCTCACCTGGACAAACTCATTCTGATGTTCATCGATGTACAGAAACAGAGGATCCAACACTGTAGACGATGGCAAGGAAGAGGAAGAAGATGACACATGGAGGAGCATGATGACAGCCAGAAGGATCTTCGCCTGCCAGAGGAGAAATTAAAAAAAAAAAACTAGCTAGGCCCCTGAGGTCACAAGAGACAGAAGGTTGTTCTTCTCAGTGGTCAGTTTTATGATACCCAAACAATGTTCTGCCCAGAAGACACTGTTGTTTTGTATATTATAAGTGATACTTCAACACCGTACGCAGCCTGTAGACGCTGTAGCCGGAGGCAGTTCTGCAGCTGTAAGGTGTGCAAGGCTCAAAGCTCACAGTGCAGTGGGAACACACACTCCAAGGAGGTGGTGTGCTTTGTCACAGCAGAGAGTTAGACTATGACCAGTAAAAACCTGTCATGGCAGACAGCCAGGAGAAACTAGAACCACATCCACCCAGTTGGCAGCAAGTGACGTTTTTTTTGTGTTTGACAGCTGCTGGGTTTCTCAGAAGTGGTAATACCAACCTTGGTTCAAAATTATTTAGCATTAAGCACATTAAGCTGGCTGAAAAAGCCAACTTACTGTTCTTGGTATTATTTCTTCTCCTCCCAGCCAGTTAAATCTAGGTTCACCAAATACAATACCTTCACCTAGTTGGGATTTAAGTTGCTTGTGAGTTATGTGTAAATACTAATTATAGTTTATTCATTATCAGCAATTAAAGATGAAAAAAATGCCATTGAAAATTAATGGTGGAATGTTGACCCTGATGTCAACACGTGAATGATGTCATAATAGTATACCAGCCCAGCTGGCCTCACTGCTATTCAGACACATTGGTAATGCAATTCCCAGCTTAAATTTACAGTTAGTTAATTTCATATTCAGTTCAGCTCAAACAAATGTGTTAATATCAGTATCAGTATCGTATTAGTCAATACAATTCCATGCATATATTAGTCTGTTAACTTAATTTCAGAGTCTGTTCAACTCCATTTGATTTGTCCAGTAATATGCAATGCTCTGCTCATATTAGGTCAATTAAAACAGTTCCCAACTAGTATTAGTTCAGTTCCTTTCATTCCAACTTAATTCCTCGCTCATATTAGTCAATTCAATTTCATAGTAATCTTTCAATCATGGTCAATATCAGCCCAATTTAATAAAATTCCCTTAATGTATAATAGTTAATTATAATTTATTTATTCAAATTATTAAATTTCCATAAAGTTTTATTAGTTTCTGGTTATTAGATGTATTCTAATTATTCAATTTATATTATATTTAATTAGTTTCTGATTATTATATTTATTCTAATTTATACATTTATGTTTGTTTTATATTTTGTTTGTTCATAATAAAGCCACTCTTAAAACATATGTTTACATGTTTATTGAAATTATTGCTAAAGTGCTGTCATGGTTTTTTCATCTGGAAAATTTGAAATGACACTGAAAAAATTCTGTTCTGCTACATTTTAATTAATCCAGTTCCATTCAGCTTTCAGTTCATATAACCTATTTCAGTTCAACATGCTCATACTAGTACATGCCATTGCTAACAATGTCTATTGTCTGTTGTGTAATGTCCCATTTTCTGTTCCCAAAACACAGTTTTTATGTCATTTATTCATTATTTTATTTTGCATGTGTTGTCCTCAAACAGGCACACAAAACTATGGAAAATCAGGTGCTCTACACTCTGAATGGTTATCAGTACCTGTGCTGTGATCTTTGCTCTGAATGGTTATCAGTACCTGTGCAGTGTGCTGTGCTCTGAATGGTTATCAGTACCTGTGCAGTGTGCTGTGCCCTGAATGGTTATCAGTACCTGTGCATTGTGCTGTGCCCTGAATGGTTATCAGTACCTGTGCAGTGTGCTATGCTCTGAATGGTTATCAGTACCTGTGCAGTGTGCTGTGCTCTGAATGGTTATCAGTACCTGTGCAGTGTGCTGTGCCCTGAATGGTTATCAGTACCTGTGCAGTGTGCTATGCTCTGAATGGTTATCAGTACCTGTGCAGTGTGCTATGCTCTGAATGGTTACCAGTACCTGTGCAGTGTGCTATGCTCTGAATGGTTATCAGTACCTGTGCAGTGTGCTATGCTCTGAATGGTTATCGGTACCTGTGCAGTGTGCTACACTCTGAATGGTTATCAGTATCTGTGCAGTGTGCTACACTCTGAATGGTTATCAGTACCTGTGCAGTGTGCTATGCTCTGAATGGATATCAGTACCTGTGTAGTGTGCTACACTCTGAATGGTTATCTGTACGTGTGCTGTGTGTTACGCTCTGAATGGTTATCAGTACCTGTGCAGTGTGCTATGCTCTGAATGGTTATCAGTACCTGTGCAGTGTGCTACACTCTGAATGGTTATCTGTACCTGTGCAGTGTGCTATGCTCTGAATGGTTATCAGTACCTGTGCAGTGTGCTACACTCTGAATGGTTATCTGTACCTGTGCTGTGTGTTACGCTCTGAATGGTTATCAGTACCTGTGCAGTGTGCTGTGCTCTGAATGGTTATCAGTACCTGTGCAGTGTGCTATGCTCTGAATGGTTATCAGTACCTGTGCTGTGCTCTGTGCTCTGAATGGTTATCAGTACCTGTGCAGTGTTCTATGCTCTGAATGGTTATCAGTACCTGTGCAGTGTGCTATGCTCGGAATGGTTATCAGTACCTGTGCAGTGTGCTACGCTCGGAATGGTTATCAGTACCTGTGCAGTGTGCGCTGCTCTGAATGGTTATCAGTACCTGTGCAGTGGGCTAAGATCGGAATGGTTATCAGTACCTGTGCAGCGTGCTACACTCGGAATGGTTATCAGTACCTGTGCAGTGTGCTATGCTCAGAATGGTTATCAGTACCTGTGCAGTGTGCTATGCTCGGAATGGTTATCAGTACCTGTGCAGCAGTGGCGGCTCCTGAGCTGAAAATTGGGGAGGCAGAAAACTTCCCTTTAAACTGATTATTGGTCTTAATCATTTTTCAATCAGTTTCCTTGATTAACAATAGGCTACATCAGCGTTTAATTCACCAATTACTCAATGCCATCAAATGTAGCCAGTTCTCCGCAATTAGGCTATTAGGCAAGTAATAAAATTATTTTAACTTGCATCGCAAAATTGTGCACATTTTAATCAACATTATAATTGTGGATACATGTGCTCTTCGTTCTCCGCACTCTTAATTCCGAAAATATCCATGGAAATTAAACGATCTTAAAGCTCAGCTTTTGTTAGATAATTTTTTTAATTATTTTTTTAAAATAATCTAACAAAAGATGAGGTTGTGCTAAACCTGCAATAAAAAAGAATCTAACAAAAGCTGAGCTTTCAGATCGTTTAATTTCCATGAATATTTTCGTAATTAAGAGTGCGGAGAACGAAGAGCACATGTATCCACAATTATAATGTTGATTAAAATGTGCACAATTATGCGATGCAAGTGAAAATAATTGTATTACTTGCCTAATAGCCTCATTGAGAAGAACTGGCTACATTTGATGGCATTGAGTAATTGGTGAATTAAACGCTGATGTAGCCTATTGTTAATCAAGGAAACTGATTGAAAAATGATTAAGACCAATAATCAGTTTAAAGGGAAGTTTTCTGCCTCCCCAATTTTCAGCTCAGGAGCCGCCACTGCTGTGCAGTGTGCTATGCTCTGAATGATTATCAGTACCTGTGCAGTGTGCTACGCTCGGAATGGTTATCAGTACTTGTGCAGTGTGCTACTCTCTGAATGGTTATCAGTACCTGTGCAGTGTGCTACGCTCGGAATGGTTATCAGTACCTGTGCAGTGTGCTACACTCGGAATGGTTATCAGTACCTGTGCAGTGTGCTATGCTCGGAATGGTTATCAGTACCTGTGCAGTGTGCTATGCTCGGAATGGTTATCAGTACCTGTGCAGTGTGCTATGCTTTGAATGATTATCAGTACCTATGCAGTGTGCTACGCTCGGAATGGTTATCAATACCTGTGCAGTGTGCTATGCTCAGAATGGTTATCAGTACTTGTGCAGTGTGCTACTCTCTGAATGGTTATCAGTACCTGTGCAGTGTGCTATGCTCGGAATGGTTATCAGTACCTGTGCAGTGTGCTATGCTCGGAATGGTTATAAGTACCTGTGCAGTGTGCTATGCTCTGAATGATTATCAGTACCTGTGCAGTGTGCTACGCTCTGAATGGTTATCAGTACCTGTGCAGTGTGCTATGCTCAGAATGGTTATCAGTACTTGTGCAGTGTGCTACTCTCTGAATGGTTATCAGTACCGGTGCAGTGTGCTATGCTTGGAGTGGTTATCAGTACCTGTGCAGTGTGCTATGCTCGGAATGGTTATCAGTACCTGTGCAGTGTGCTATGCTCGGAATGGTTATTAGTACCTGTGCAGTGTGCTATGCTCTGAATGATTATCAGTACCTATGCAGTGTGCTATGCTCGGAATGGTTATCAGTACCTGTGCAGTGTGGTATGCTCTGAATGATTATCAGTACCTGTGCAGTGTGCTACGCTCTGAATGGTTATCGGTACCTGTGCAGTGTGCTATGCTCAGAATGGTTATCAGTACTTGTGGAGTGTGCTACTCTCTGAATGGTTATCAGTACCTGTGCAGTGTGCTATGCTCGGAATGGTTATCAGTACCTGTGCAGTGTGCTATGCTCGGAATGGTTATCAGTACCTGTGCAGTGTGCTATGCTCGGAATGCTTATCAGTACCTGTGCAGTGTGCTATGCTCTGAATGATTATCAGTACCTGTGCAGTGTGCTACACTCGGAATGGTTATCAGTACCTGTGCAGTGTGCTATGCTCAGAATGGTTATCAGTACCTGTGCAGTGTGCTATGCTCGGAATGGTTATCAGTACCTGTGCAGAGTGCTATGCTCTGAATGATTATCAGTACCTGTGCTGTGCTACGCTCGGAATGGTTATCAGTACCTGGGCAGTGTGCTATGCTCGGAATGGTTATCAGTACTTGTGCAGTGTGCTACTCTCTGAATGGTTATCAGTACCTGTGCAGTGTGCTATGCTCGGAATGGTTATCAGTACCTGTGCAGTGTGCTATGCTCGGAATGGTTATCAGTACTTGTGCAGTGTGCTACTCTCTGAATGGTTATCAGTACCTGTGCAGTGTGCTATGCTCTGAATGGTTATCAGTACCTGTGCAGTGTGCTATGCTCTGAATGGTTATCAGTACCTGTGCAGTGTGCTATGCTTGGTATAGTTATCAGTACCTGTGCAGTGTGCTATGCTCTGAATGGTTATCAGTACCTGTGCAGTGTGCTACGCTCGGAATGGTTATCAGTACCTGTGCAGTGTGCTACACTCGGCATAGTTATCAGTACCTGTGCAGTGTGCTATGCTCGGAATGGTTATCAGTACCTGTGCAGTGTGCTAAGCTCGGAATGGTTATCAGTACTTGTGCAGTGTGCTACTCTCTGAATGGTTATCAGTACCTGTGCAGTGTGCTATGCTTGGAATGGTTATCAGTACCTGTGCAGTGTGCTATGCTCGGAATGGTTATCAGTACCTGTGTAGTGTGCTATGCTCGGAATGGTTATCAGTACCTGTGCAGTGTGCTATGCTCTGAATGATTATCAGTACCTATGCAGTGTGCTATGCTCGGAATGGTTATCAGTACCTGTGCAGTGTGCTATGCTCTGAATGATTATCAGTACCTGTGCAGTGTTCTACGCTCTGAATGGTTATCAGTACCTGTGCAGTGTGCTATGCTCAGAATGGTTATCAGTACTTGTGGAGTGTGCTACTCTCTGAATGGTTATCAGTACCTGTGCAGTGTGCTATGCTCGGAATGGTTATCAGTACCTGTGCAGTGTGCTATGCTCGGAATGGTTATCAGTACCTGTGCAGTGTGCTATGCTCGGAATGCTTATCAGTACCTGTGCAGTGTGCTATGCTCTGAATGATTATCAGTACCTATGCAGTGTGCTATGCTCGGAATGGTTATCAGTACCTGTGCAGTGTGCTATGCTCTGAATGATTATCAGTACCTGTGCAGTGTGCTACGCTCTGAATGGTTATCAGTACCTGTGCAGTGTGCTATGCTCCGAATGGTTATCAGTACTTGTGCAGTGTGCTACTCTCTGAATGGTTATCAATACCTGTGCAGTGTGCTATGCTCGGAATGGTTATCAGTACCTGTGCAGTGTGCTATGCTCGGAATGGTTATCAGTACCTGTGCAGTGTGTTATGCTCGGAATGCTTATCAGTACCTGTGCAGTGTGCTATGCTCTGAATGATTATCAGTACCTGTGCAGTGTGCTACACTCGGAATGGTTATCAGTACCTGTGCAGTGTGCTATGCTCTGAATGGTTATCAGTACCTGTGCAGTGTGCTATGCTCTGAATGGTTATCAGTACCTGTGCAGTGTGCTATGCTTTGAATAGTTATCAGTACCTGTGCAGTGTGCTATGCTCTGAATGGTTATCAGTACCTGTGCAGTGTGCTACGCTCGGAATGGTTATCAGTACCTGTGCAGTGTGCTACACTCGGCATAGTTATCAGTACCTGTGCAGTGTGCTATGCTCGGAATGGTTATCAGTACCTGTGCAGTGTGCTAAGCTTGGAATGGTTATCAGTACTTGTGCAGTGTGCTACTCTCTGAATGGTTATCAGTACCTGTGCAGTGTGCTATGCTTGGAATGGTTATCAGTACCTGTGCAGTGTGCTATGCTCGGAATGGTTATCAGTACCTGTGTAGTGTGCTATGCTCGGAATGGTTATCAGTACCTGTGCAGTGTGCTATGCTCTGAATGATTATCAGTACCTATGCAGTGTGCTATGCTCGGAATGGTTATCAGTACCTGTGCAGTGTGCTATGCTCTGAATGATTATCAGTACCTGTGCAGTGTTCTACGCTCTGAATGGTTATCAGTACCTGTGCAGTGTGCTATGCTCAGAATGGTTATCAGTACTTGTGCAGTGTGCTACTCTCTGAATGGTTATCAGTACCTGTGCAGTGTGCTATGCTTGGAATGGTTATCAGTACCTGTGCAGTGTGCTATGCTCGGAATGGTTATCAGTACCTGTGCAGTCTGCTATGCTCGGAATGGTTATCAGTACCTGTGCAGTGTGCTATGCTCTGAATGATTATCAGTACCTATGCAGTGTGCTATGCTCGGAATGGTTATCAGTACCTGTGCAGTGTGCTATGCTCTGAATGATTATCAGTACCTGTGCAGTGTGCTACGCTCTGAATGGTTATCAGTACCTGTGCAGTGTGCTATGCTCCGAATGGTTATCAGTACTTGTGCAGTGTGCTACTCTCTGAATGGTTATCAGTACCTGTGCAGTGTGCTATGCTCGGAATGGTTATCAGTACCTGTGCAGTGTGCTATGCTCGGAATGGTTATCAGTACCTGTGCAGTGTGCTATGCTCGGAATGCTTATCAGTACCTGTGCAGTGTGCTATGCTCTGAATGATTATCAGTACCTGTGCAGTGTGCTACACTCGGAATGGTTATCAGTACCTGTGCAGTGTGCTATGCTCAGAATGGTTATCAGTACCTGTGCAGTGTGCTATGCTCGGAATGGTTATCAGTACCTGTGCAGTGTGCTATGCTCTGAATGATTATCAGTACCTGTGCTGTGCTACGCTCGGAATGGTTATCAGTACCTGGGCAGTGTGCTATGCTCGGAATGGTTATCAATCAATCAATCATCAATCAATATTTATTTATATAGCGCATTTCACAACAAGTTGTCACAATGCACTTCACAGCAAAACAGCAAAACCCAGCCTAAACTCCCCACAAGAGCAAGCCAAAGGCAACAGTGGCAAGGAAAAACTCCCTGGTGTAACTAGGAAGAAACCTTGGAAGGAGCCAGACTCAATGGGGGAACCCATCCTCCTCTGGTTGGCTCAGGGTCTAGGGCTTAAGGACCAACATGGTCAGTACAACATGGTACAACATGGTACAAGTACTTATCAGTACTTGTGCAGTGTGCTACTCTCTGAATGGTTATCAGTACCTGTGCAGTGTGCTATGCTCGGAATGGTTATCAGTACCTGTGCAGTGTGCTATGCTCGGAATGGTTATCAGTACTTGTGCAGTGTGCTACTCTCTGAATGGTTATCAGTACCTGTGCAGTGTGCTATGCTCTGAATGGTTATCAGTACCTGTGCAGTGTGCTATGCTCTGAATGGTTATCAGTACCTGTGCAGTGTGCTATGCTTGGAATAGTTATCAGTACCTGTGCAGTGTGCTATGCTCTGAATGGTTATCAGTACCTGTGCAGTGTGCTACGCTCGGAATGGTTATCAGTACCTGTGCAGTGTGCTACACTCGGCATGGTTATCAGTACCTGTGCAGTGTGCTATGCTCGGAATGGTTATCAGTACCTGTGCAGTGTGCTAAGCTCGGAATGGTTATCAGTACTTGTGCAGTGTGCTACTCTCTGAATGGTTATCAGTACCTGTGCAGTGTGCTATGCTTGGAATGGTTATCAGTACCTGTGCAGTGTGCTATGCTCGGAATGGTTATCAGTACCTGTGCAGTGTGCTATGCTCGGAATGGTTATCAGTACCTGTGCAGTGTGCTATGCTCTGAATGATTATCAGTACCTATGCAGTGTGCTATGCTCGGAATGGTTATCAGTACCTGTGCAGTGTGCTATGCTCTGAATGATTATCAGTACCTGTGCAGTGTTCTACGCTCTGAATGGTTATCAGTACCTGTGCAGTGTGCTATGCTCAGAATGGTTATCAGTACTTGTGCAGTGTGCTACTCTCTGAATGGTTATCAGTACCTGTGCAGTGTGCTATGCTTGGAATGGTTATCAGTACCTGTGCAGTGTGCTATGCTCGGAATGGTTATCAGTACCTGTGCAGTCTGCTATGCTCGGAATGGTTATCAGTACCTGTGCAGTGTGCTATGCTCTGAATGATTATCAGTACCTATGCAGTGTGCTATGCTCGGAATGGTTATCAGTACCTGTGCAGTGTGCTATGCTCTGAATGATTATCAGTACCTGTGCAGTGTGCTACGCTCTGAATGGTTATCAGTACCTGTGTAGTGTGCTATGCTCAGAATGGTTATCAGTACTTGTGCAGTGTGCTACTCTCTGAATGGTTATCAGTACCTGTGCAGTGTGCTATGCTCGGAATGGTTATCAGTACCTGTGCAGTGTGCTATGCTCGGAATGGTTATCAGTACCTGTGCAGTGTGCTATGCTCGGAATGGTTATCAGTACCTGTGCAGTGTGCTATGCTCTGAATGATTATCAGTACCTGTGCAGTGTGCTACACTCGGAATGGTTATCAGTACCTGTGCAGTGTGCTATGCTCAGAATGGTTATCAGTACCTGTGCAGTGTGCTATGCTCGGAATGGTTATCAGTGCCTGTGCAGTGTGCTATGCTCTGAATGATTATCAGTACCTGTGCTGTGCTACGCTCGGAATGGTTATCAGTACCTGTGCAGTGTGCTATGCTCGGAATGGTTATCAGTACTTGTGCAGTGTGCTACTCTCTGAATGGTTATCAGTACCTGTGCAGTGTGCTATGCTCGGAATGGTTATCAGTACCTGTGCAGTGTGCTATGCTCGGAATGGTTATCAGTACTTGTGCAGTGTGCTACTCTCTGAATGGTTATCAGTACCTGTTCAGTGTCCTATGCTCTCAATGGTTATCAGTACCTGTGCAGTGTGCTATGCTCTGAATGGTTATCAGTACCTGTGCAGTGTGCTATGCTTGGAATAGTTATCAGTACCTGTGCAGTGTGCTATGCTCTGAATGGTTATCAGTACATGTGCAGTGTGCTACGCTTGGAATGGTTATCAGTACCTGTGCAGTGTGCTATGCTTGGAAAAGTTATCAGTACCTGTGCAGTGTGCTATGCTCTGAATGGTTATCAGTACCTGTGCAGTGTGCTACGCTCGGAATGGTTATCAGTACCTGTGCAGTGTGCTATGCTCTGAATGGTTATCAGTACCTGTGCAGTGTGCTACGCTCGGAATGGTTATCAGTACCTGTGCAGTGTGCTACACTCGGAATGGTTATCAGTACCTGTGCAGTGTGCTATGCTCGGAATGGTTATCAGTACCTATGCAGTGTGCTATGCTCGGAATGGTTATCAGTACCTGTGCAGTGTGCTATGCTTTCAATGATTATCAGTACCTGTGCAGTGTGCTACGCTCGGAATGGTTATCAGTACCTGTGCAGTGTGCTATGCTCAGAATGGTTATCAGTACTTGTGCAGTGTGCTACTCTCTGAATGGTTATCAGTACCTGTGCAGTGTGCTATGCTCGGAATGGTTATCAGTACCTGTGCAGTGTGCTATGCTCGGAATGGTTATCAGTACCTGTGCAGTGTGCTATGCTCTGAATGATTATCAGTACCTGTGCAGTGTGCTATGCTTGGAATGGTTATCAGTACCTGTGCAGTGTGCTATGCTCGGAATGGTTATCAGTACCTGTGCAGTCTGCTATGCTCGGAATGGTTATCAGTACCTGTGCAGTGTGCTATGCTCTGAATGATTATCAGTACCTATGCAGTGTGCTATGCTCGGAATGGTTATCAGTACCTGTGCAGTGTGCTATGCTCTGAATGATTATCAGTACCTGTGCAGTGTGCTACGCTCTGAATGGTTATCAGTACCTGTGTAGTGTGCTATGCTCAGAATGGTTATCAGTACTTGTGCAGTGTGCTACTCTCTGAATGGTTATCAGTACCTGTGCAGTGTGCTATGCTCGGAATGGTTATCAGTACCTGTGCAGTGTGCTATGCTCGGAATGGTTATCAGTACCTGTGCAGTGTGCTATGCTCGGAATGGTTATCAGTACCTGTGCAGTGTGCTATGCTCTGAATGATTATCAGTACCTGTGCAGTGTGCTACACTCGGAATGGTTATCAGTACCTGTGCAGTGTGCTATGCTCAGAATGGTTATCAGTACCTGTGCAGTGTGCTATGCTCGGAATGGTTATCAGTGCCTGTGCAGTGTGCTATGCTCTGAATGATTATCAGTACCTGTGCTGTGCTACGCTCGGAATGGTTATCAGTACCTGTGCAGTGTGCTATGCTCGGAATGGTTATCAGTACTTGTGCAGTGTGCTACTCTCTGAATGGTTATCAGTACCTGTGCAGTGTGCTATGCTCGGAATGGTTATCAGTACCTGTGCAGTGTGCTATGCTCGGAATGGTTATCAGTACTTGTGCAGTGTGCTACTCTCTGAATGGTTATCAGTACCTGTTCAGTGTGCTATGCTCTCAATGGTTATCAGTACCTGTGCAGTGTGCTATGCTCTGAATGGTTATCAGTACCTGTGCAGTGTGCTATGCTTGGAATAGTTATCAGTACCTGTGCAGTGTGCTATGCTCTGAATGGTTATCAGTACATGTGCAGTGTGCTACGCTCGGAATGGTTATCAGTACCTGTGCAGTGTGCTATGCTTGGAAAAGTTATCAGTACCTGTGCAGTGTGCTATGCTCTGAATGGTTATCAGTACCTGTGCAGTGTGCTACGCTCGGAATGGTTATCAGTACCTGTGCAGTATGCTACACTCGGAATGGTTATCAGAACCTGTGCAGTGTGCTATGCTCTGAATGGTTATCAGTACCTGTGCAGTGTGCTACGCTCGGAATGGTTATCAGTACCTGTGCAGTGTGCTACACTCGGAATGTTTATCAGTACCTGTGCAGTGTGCTATGCTCGGAATGGTTATCAGTACCTATGCAGTGTGCTATGCTCGGAATGGTTATCAGTACCTGTGCAGTGTGCTATGCTTTCAATGATTATCAGTACCTGTGCAGTGTGCTACGCTCGGAATGGTTATCAGTACCTGTGCAGTGTGCTATGCTCAGAATGGTTATCAGTACTTGTGCAGTGTGCTACTCTCTGAATGGTTATCAGTACCTGTGCAGTGTGCTATGCTCGGAATGGTTATCAGTACCTGTGCAGTGTGCTATGCTCGGAATGGTTATCAGTACCTGTGCAGTGTGCTATGCTCTGAATGATTATCAGTACCTGTGCAGTGTGCTACGCTCTGAATGGTTATCAGTACCTGTGCAGTGTGCTATGCTCAGAATGGTTATCAGTACTTGTGCAGTGTGCTACTCTCTGAATGGTTATCAGTACCTGTGCAGTGTGCTATGCTTGGAAAGGTTATCCGTACCTGTGCAGTGTGCTATGCTCGGAATGGTTATCAGTACCTGTGCAGTGTGCTATGCTCGGAATGGTTATCAGTACCTGTGCAGTGTGCTATGCTCTGAATGATTATCAGTACCTATGCAGTGTGCTATGCTCGGAATGGTTATCAGTACCTGTGCAGTGTGCTATGCTCTGAATGATTATCAGTACCTATGCAGTGTGCTACGCTCGGAATGGTTATCAGTACCTGTGCAGTGTGCTATGCTCAGAATGGTTATCAGTACCTGTGCAGTGTGCTAGGCTCGGAATGGTTATCAGTACCTGTGCAGTGTGCTATGCTCGGAATGGTTATCAGTACTTGTGCAGTGTGCTACTCTCTGAATGGTTATCAGTACCTGTTCAGTGTCCTATGCTCTCAATGGTTATCAGTACCTGTGCAGTGTGCTATGCTCTGAATGGTTATCAGTACCTGTGCAGTGTGCTATGCTTGGAATAGTTATCAGTACCTGTGCAGTGTGCTATGCTCTGAATGGTTATCAGTACATGTGCAGTGTGCTACGCTTGGAATGGTTATCAGTACCTGTGCAGTGTGCTATGCTTGGAAAAGTTATCAGTACCTGTGCAGTGTGCTATGCTCTGAATGGTTATCAGTACCTGTGCAGTGTGCTACGCTCGGAATGGTTATCAGTACCTGTGCAGTGTGCTATGCTCTGAATGGTTATCAGTACCTGTGCAGTGTGCTACGCTCGGAATGGTTATCAGTACCTGTGCAGTGTGCTACACTCGGAATGGTTATCAGTACCTGTGCAGTGTGCTATGCTCGGAATGGTTATCAGTACCTATACAGTGTGCTATGCTCGGAATGGTTATCAGTACCTGTGCAGTGTGCTATGCTTTCAATGATTATCAGTACCTGTGCAGTGTGCTACGCTCGGAATGGTTATCAGTACCTGTGCAGTGTGCTATGCTCAGAATGGTTATCAGTACTTGTGCAGTGTGCTACTCTCTGAATGGTTATCAGTACCTGTGCAGTGTGCTATGCTCGGAATGGTTATCAGTACCTGTGCAGTGTGCTATGCTCGGAATGGTTATCAGTACCTGTGCAGTGTGCTATGCTCTGAATGATTATCAGTACCTGTGCAGTGTGCTATGCTTGGAATGGTTATCAGTACCTGTGCAGTGTGCTATGCTCGGAATGGTTATCAGTACCTGTGCAGTCTGCTATGCTCGGAATGGTTATCAGTACCTGTGCAGTGTGCTATGCTCTGAATGATTATCAGTACCTATGCAGTGTGCTATGCTCGGAATGGTTATCAGTACCTGTGCAGTGTGCTATGCTCTGAATGATTATCAGTACCTGTGCAGTGTGCTACGCTCTGAATGGTTATCAGTACCTGTGTAGTGTGCTATGCTCAGAATGGTTATCAGTACTTGTGCAGTGTGCTACTCTCTGAATGGTTATCAGTACCTGTGCAGTGTGCTATGCTCGGAATGGTTATCAGTACCTGTGCAGTGTGCTATGCTCGGAATGGTTATCAGTACCTGTGCAGTGTGCTATGCTCGGAATGGTTATCAGTACCTGTGCAGTGTGCTATGCTCTGAATGATTATCAGTACCTGTGCAGTGTGCTACACTCGGAATGGTTATCAGTACCTGTGCAGTGTGCTATGCTCAGAATGGTTATCAGTACCTGTGCAGTGTGCTATGCTCGGAATGGTTATCAGTGCCTGTGCAGTGTGCTATGCTCTGAATGATTATCAGTACCTGTGCTGTGCTACGCTCGGAATGGTTATCAGTACCTGTGCAGTGTGCTATGCTCGGAATGGTTATCAGTACTTGTGCAGTGTGCTACTCTCTGAATGGTTATCAGTACCTGTGCAGTGTGCTATGCTCGGAATGGTTATCAGTACCTGTGCAGTGTGCTATGCTCGGAATGGTTATCAGTACTTGTGCAGTGTGCTACTCTCTGAATGGTTATCAGTACCTGTTCAGTGTGCTATGCTCTCAATGGTTATCAGTACCTGTGCAGTGTGCTATGCTCTGAATGGTTATCAGTACCTGTGCAGTGTGCTATGCTTGGAATAGTTATCAGTACCTGTGCAGTGTGCTATGCTCTGAATGGTTATCAGTACATGTGCAGTGTGCTACGCTCGGAATGGTTATCAGTACCTGTGCAGTGTGCTATGCTTGGAAAAGTTATCAGTACCTGTGCAGTGTGCTATGCTCTGAATGGTTATCAGTACCTGTGCAGTGTGCTACGCTCGGAATGGTTATCAGTACCTGTGCAGTATGCTACACTCGGAATGGTTATCAGAACCTGTGCAGTGTGCTATGCTCTGAATGGTTATCAGTACCTGTGCAGTGTGCTACGCTCGGAATGGTTATCAGTACCTGTGCAGTGTGCTACACTCGGAATGTTTATCAGTACCTGTGCAGTGTGCTATGCTCGGAATGGTTATCAGTACCTATGCAGTGTGCTATGCTCGGAATGGTTATCAGTACCTGTGCAGTGTGCTATGCTTTCAATGATTATCAGTACCTGTGCAGTGTGCTACGCTCGGAATGGTTATCAGTACCTGTGCAGTGTGCTATGCTCAGAATGGTTATCAGTACTTGTGCAGTGTGCTACTCTCTGAATGGTTATCAGTACCTGTGCAGTGTGCTATGCTCGGAATGGTTATCAGTACCTGTGCAGTGTGCTATGCTCGGAATGGTTATCAGTACCTGTGCAGTGTGCTATGCTCTGAATGATTATCAGTACCTGTGCAGTGTGCTACGCTCTGAATGGTTATCAGTACCTGTGCAGTGTGCTATGCTCAGAATGGTTATCAGTACTTGTGCAGTGTGCTACTCTCTGAATGGTTATCAGTACCTGTGCAGTGTGCTATGCTTGGAAAGGTTATCCGTACCTGTGCAGTGTGCTATGCTCGGAATGGTTATCAGTACCTGTGCAGTGTGCTATGCTCGGAATGGTTATCAGTACCTGTGCAGTGTGCTATGCTCTGAATGATTATCAGTACCTATGCAGTGTGCTATGCTCGGAATGGTTATCAGTACCTGTGCAGTGTGCTATGCTCTGAATGATTATCAGTACCTATGCAGTGTGCTACGCTCGGAATGGTTATCAGTACCTGTGCAGTGTGCTATGCTCAGAATGGTTATCAGTACCTGTGCAGTGTGCTAGGCTCGGAATGGTTATCAGTACCTGTGCAGTGTGCTATGCTCTGAATGTTTATCAGTACCTGTGCTGTGCTACGCTCGGAATGGTTATCAGTACCTGTGCAGTGTGCTATGCTCGGAATGGTTATCAGTACTTGTGCAGTGTGCTACTCTCTGAATGGTTATCAGTACCTGTGCAGTGTGCTATGCTCGGAATGGTTATCAGTACCTGTGCAGTGTGCTATGCTCTGAATGATTATCAGTACCTGTGCAGTGTGCTATGCTCGGAATGGTTATCAGTACTTGTGCAGTGTGCTACTCTCTGAATGGTTATCAGTACCTGTTCAGTGTGCTATGCTCTCAATGGTTATCAGTACCTGTGCAGTGTGCTATGCTCTGAATGGTTATCAGTACCTGTGCAGTGTGCTATGCTTGGAATAGTTATCAGTACCTGTGCAGTGTGCTATGCTCTGAATGGTTATCAGTACATGTGCAGTGTGCTACGCTCGGAATGGTTATCAGTACATGTGCAGTGTGCTACGCTCGGAATGGTTATCAGTACCTATGCAGTGTGCTACGCTCGGAATGGTTTTCAGTACCTGTGCAGTATGCTACACTCGGAATGGTTATCAGTACCTGTGCAGTGTGCTATGCTCTGAATGGTTATCAGTACCTGTGCAGTGTGCTACGCTCGGAATGGTTATCAGTACCTGTGCAGTGTGCTACACTCGGAATGTTTATCAGTACCTGTGCAGTGTGCTATGCTCGGAATGGTTATCAGTACCTATGCAGTGTGCGATGCTCGGAATGGTTATCAGTACCTGTGCAGTGTGCTATGCTTTCAATGATTATCAGTACCTGTGCAGTGTGCTACGCTCGGAATGGTTATCAGTACCTGTGCAGTGTGCTATGCTCAGAATGGTTATCAGTACTTGTGCAGTGTGCTACTCTCTGAATGGTTATCAGTACCTGTGCAGTGTGCTATGCTCGGAATGGTTATCAGTACCTGTGCAGTGTGCTATGCTCGGAATGGTTATCAGTACCTGTGCAGTGTGCTATGCTCTGAATGATTATCAGTACCTGTGCAGTGTGCTACGCTCTGAATGGTTATCAGTACCTGTGCAGTGTGCTATGCTCAGAATGGTTATCAGTACTTGTGCAGTGTGCTACTCTCTGAATGGTTATCAGTACCTGTGCAGTGTGCTATGCTTGGAAAGGTTATCAGTACCTGTGCAGTGTGCTATGCTCGGAATGGTTATCAGTACCTGTGCAGTGTGCTATGCTCGGAATGGTTATCAGTACCTGTGCAGTGTGCTATGCTCTGAATGATTATCAGTACCTATGCAGTGTGCTATGCTCGGAATGGTTATCATTACCTGTGCAGTGTGCTATGCTCTGAATGATTATCAGTACCTATGCAGTGTGCTACACTCGGAATGGTTATCAGTACCTGTGCAGTGTGCTATGCTCAGAATGGTTATCAGTACCTGTGCAGTGTGCTAGGCTCGGAATGGTTATCAGTACCTGTGCAGTGTGCTATGCTCTGAATGTTTATCAGTACCTGTGCTGTGCTACGCTCGGAATGGTTATCAGTACCTGTGCAGTGTGCTATGCTCGGAATGGTTATCAGTACTTGTGCAGTGTGCTACTCTCTGAATGGTTATCAGTACCTGTGCAGTGTGCTATGCTCGGAATGGTTATCAGTACCTGTGCAGTGTGCTATGCTCTGAATGATTATCAGTACCTGTGCAGTGTGCTATGCTTTGAATGATTATCAGTACCTGTGCAGTGTGCTACGCTCGGAATGGTTATCAGTACCTGTGCAGTGTGCTATGCTCAGAATGGTTATCAGTACTTGTGCAGTGTGCTACTCTCTGAATGGTTATCAGTACCTGTGCAGTGTGCTATGCTCGGAATGGTTATCAGTACCTGTGCAGTGTGCTATGCTCGGAATGGTTATCAGTACCTGTGCAGTGTGCTATGCTCTGAATGATTATCAGTACCTGTGCAGTGTGCTACGCTCTGAATGGTTATCAGTACCTGTGCAGTGTGCTATGCTCAGAATGGTTATCAGTACTTGTGCAGTGTGCTACTCTCTGAATGGTTATCAGTACCTGTGCAGTGTGCTATGCTTGGAATGGTTATCAGTACCTGTGCAGTGTGCTATGCTCGGAATGGTTATCAGTACCTGTGCAGTGTGCTATGCTCGGAATGGTTATCAGTACCTGTGCAGTGTGCTATGCTCTGAATGATTATCAGTACCTATGCAGTGTGCTATGCTCGGAATGGTTATCAGTACCTGTGCAGTGTGCTATGCTCTGAATGATTATCAGTACCTATGCAGTGTGCTACACTCGGAATGGTTATCAGTACCTGTGCAGTGTGCTATGCTCAGAATGGTTATCAGTACCTGTGCAGTGTGCTAGGCTCGGAATGGTTATCAGTACCTGTGCAGTGTGCTATGCTCTGAATGATTATCAGTACCTGTGCTGTGCTACGCTCGGAATGGTTATCAGTACCTGTGCAGTGTGCTATGCTCGGAATGGTTATCAGTACTTGTGCAGTGTGCTACTCTCTGAATGGTTATCAGTACCTGTGCAGTGTGCTATGCTCGGAATGGTTATCAGTACCTGTGCAGTGTGCTATGCTCTGAATGGTTATCAGTACCTGTGCAGTCTGCTATGCTCGGAATGGTTATCAGTACCTGTGCAGTGTGCTATGCTCGGAATGGTTATCAGTACCTGTGCAGTGTGCTATGCTCTGAATGATTATCAGTACCTGTGCAGTGTGCTATGCTCAGAATGGTTATCAGTACCTGTGCAGTGTGCTCTGCTCTGAATGGTTATCAGTACCTGTGCAGTGTGCTACGCTCTGAATGGTTATCAGTACCTGTGCAGTGTGCTACACTCGGAATGGTTATCAGTACCTGTGCAGTATGCTATGCTCAGAATGGTTATCAGTACCTGTGCAGTGTGCTATGCTCTGAATGATTATCAGTACCTGTGCAGTGTGCTATGCTCGGAATGGTTATCAGTACTTGTGCAGTGTGCTACTCTCTGAATGGTTATCAGTACCTGTTCAGTGTGCTATGCTCTCAATGGTTATCAGTACCTGTGCAGTGTGCTATGCTCTGAATGGTTATCAGTACCTGTGCAGTGTGCTATGCTTGGAATAGTTATCAGTACCTGTGCAGTGTGCTATGCTCTGAATGGTTATCAGTACATGTGCAGTGTGCTACGCTCGGAATGGTTATCAGTACCTGTGCAGTGTGCTATGCTTGGAATAGTTATCAGTACCTGTGCAGTGTGCTATGCTCTGAATGGTTATCAGTACCTGTGCAGTGTGCTACGCTCGGAATGGTTATCAGTACCTGTGCAGTATGCTACACTCGGAATGGTTATCAGTACCTGTGCAGTGTGCTATGCTCTGAATGGTTATCAGTACCTGTGCAGTGTGCTACGTTCGGAATGGTTATCAGTACCTGTGCAGTGTGCTACACTCGGAATGGTTATCAGTACCTGTGCAGTGTGCTATGCTCGGAATGGTTATCAGTACCTATGCAGTGTGCTATGCTCGGAATGGTTATCAGTACCTGTGCAGTGTGCTATGCTTTCAATGATTATCAGTACCTGTGCAGTGTGCTACGCTCGGAATGGTTATCAGTACCTGTGCAGTGTGCTATGCTCAGAATGGTTATCAGTACTTGTGCAGTGTGCTACTCTCTGAATGGTTATCAGTACCTGTGCAGTGTGCTATGCTCGGAATGGTTATCAGTACCTGTGCAGTGTGCTATGCTCGGAATGGTTATCAGTACCTGTGCAGTGTGCTATGCTCTGAATGATTATCAGTACCTGTGCAGTGTGCTACGCTCTGAATGGTTATCAGTACCTGTGCAGTGTGCTATGCTCAGAATGGTTATCAGTACTTGTGCAGTGTGCTAGGCTCGGAATGGTTATCAGTACCTGTGCAGTGTGCTATGCTCTGAATGTTTATCAGTACCTGTGCTGTGCTACGCTCGGAATGGTTATCAGTACCTGTGCAGTGTGCTACTCTCTGAATGGTTATCAGTACCTGTGCAGTGTGCTAGGCTCGGAATGGTTATCAGTACCTGTGCAGTGTGCTATGCTCTGAATGTTTATCAGTACCTGTGCTGTGCTACGCTCGGAATGGTTATCAGTACCTGTGCAGTGTGCTATGCTCGGAATGGTTATCAGTACTTGTGCAGTGTGCTACTCTCTGAATGGTTATCAGTACCTGTGCAGTGTGCTATGCTCGGAATGGTTATCAGTACCTGTGCAGTGTGCTATGCTCTGAATGATTATCAGTACCTGTGCAGTGTGCTATGCTTTGAATGATTATCAGTACCTGTGCAGTGTGCTACGCTCGGAATGGTTATCAGTACCTGTGCAGTGTGCTATGCTCAGAATGGTTATCAGTACTTGTGCAGTGTGCTACTCTCTGAATGGTTATCAGTACCTGTGCAGTGTGCTATGCTCGGAATGGTTATCAGTACCTGTGCAGTGTGCTATGCTCGGAATGGTTATCAGTACCTGTGCAGTGTGCTATGCTCTGAATGATTATCAGTACCTGTGCAGTGTGCTACGCTCTGAATGGTTATCAGTACCTGTGCAGTGTGCTATGCTCAGAATGGTTATCAGTACTTGTGCAGTGTGCTACTCTCTGAATGGTTATCAGTACCTGTGCAGTGTGCTATGCTTGGAATGGTTATCAGTACCTGTGCAGTATGCTATGCTCGGAATGGTTATCAGTACCTGTGCAGTGTGCTATGCTCGGAATGGTTATCAGTACCTGTGCAGTGTGCTATGCTCTGAATGATTATCAGTACCTATGCAGTGTGCTATGCTCGGAATGGTTATCAGTACCTGTGCAGTGTGCTATGCTCTGAATGATTATCAGTACCTATGCAGTGTGCTACACTCGGAATGGTTATCAGTACCTGTGCAGTGTGCTATGCTCAGAATGGTTATCAGTACCTGTGCAGTGTGCTAGGCTCGGAATGGTTATCAGTACCTGTGCAGTGTGCTATGCTCTGAATGATTATCAGTACCTGTGCTGTGCTACGCTCGGAATGGTTATCAGTACCTGTGCAGTGTGCTATGCTCGGAATGGTTATCAGTACTTGTGCAGTGTGCTACTCTCTGAATGGTTATCAGTACCTGTGCAGTGTGCTATGCTCGGAATGGTTATCAGTACCTGTGCAGTGTGCTATGCTCTGAATGGTTATCAGTACCTGTGCAGTGTGCTATGCTCGGAATGGTTATCAGTACCTGTGCAGTGTGCTATGCTCGGAATGGTTATCAGTACCTGTGCAGTGTGCTATGCTCTGAATGATTATCAGTACCTGTGCAGTGTGCTATGCTCAGAATGGTTATCAGTACCTGTGCAGTGTGCTCTGCTCTGAATGGTTATCAGTACCTGTGCAGTGTGCTACGCTCTGAATGGTTATCAGTACCTGTGCAGTGTGCTACACTCGGAATGGTTATCAGTACCTGTGCAGTATGCTATGCTCAGAATGGTTATCAGTACCTGTGCAGTGTGCTATGCTCTGAATGATTATCAGTACCTGTGCAGTGTGCTATGCTCGGAATGGTTATCAGTACTTGTGCAGTGTGCTACTCTCTGAATGGTTATCAGTACCTGTTCAGTGTGCTATGCTCTCAATGGTTATCAGTACCTGTGCAGTGTGCTATGCTCTGAATGGTTATCAGTACCTGTGCAGTGTGCTATGCTTGGAATAGTTATCAGTACCTGTGCAGTGTGCTATGCTCTGAATGGTTATCAGTACATGTGCAGTGTGCTACGCTTGGAATGGTTATCAGTACCTGTGCAGTGTGCTATGCTTGGAATAGTTATCAGTACCTGTGCAGTGTGCTATGCTCTGAATGGTTATCAGTACCTGTGCAGTGTGCTACGCTCGGAATGGTTATCAGTACCTGTGCAGTATGCTACACTCGGAATGGTTATCAGTACCTGTGCAGTGTGCTATGCTCTGAATGGTTATCAGTACCTGTGCAGTGTGCTACACTCGGAATGGTTATCAGTACCTGTGCAGTGTGCTACACTCGGAATGGTTATCAGTACCTGTGCAGTGTGCTATGCTCGGAATGGTTATCAGTACCTATGCAGTGTGCTATGCTCGGAATGGTTATCAGTACCTGTGCAGTGTCCTATGCTTTCAATGATTATCAGTACCTGTGCAGTGTGCTACGCTCGGAATGGTTATCAGTACCTGTGCAGTGTGCTATGCTCAGAATGGTTATCAGTACTTGTGCAGTGTGCTACTCTCTGAATGGTTATCAGTACCTGTGCAGTGTGCTATGCTCGGAATGGTTATCAGTACCTGTGCAGTGTGCTATGCTCGGAATGGTTATCAGTACCTGTGCAGTGTGCTATGCTCTGAATGATTATCAGTACCTGTGCAGTGTGCTACGCTCTGAATGGTTATCAGTACCTGTGCAGTGTGCTATGCTCAGAATGGTTATCAGTACTTGTGCAGTGTGCTACTCTCTGAATGGTTATCAGTACCTGTGCAGTGTGCTATGCTTGGAATGGTTATCAGTACCTGTGCAGTGTGCTATGCTCGGAATGGTTATCAGTACCTGTGCAGTGTGCTATGCTCGGAATGGTTATCAGTACCTGTGCAGTGTGCTATGCTCAGAATGGTTATCAGTACCTGTGCAGTGTGCTAGGCTTGGAATGGTTATCAGTACCTGTGCAGTGTGCTATGCTCTGAATGTTTATCAGTACCTGTGCTGTGCTACGCTCGGAATGGTTATCAGTACCTGTGCAGTGTGCTATGCTCGGAATGGTTATCAGTACTTGTGCAGTGTGCTACTCTCTGAATGGTTATCAGTACCTGTGCAGTGTGCTATGCTCGGAATGGTTATCAGTACCTTTGCAGTGTGCTATGCTCTGAATGATTATCAGTACCTGTGCAGTGTGCTATGCTCAGAATGGTTATCAGTACTTGTGCAGTGTGCTACTCTCTGAATGGTTATCAGTACCTGTGCAGTGTGCTATGCTCGGAATGGTTATCAGTACCTGTGCAGTGTGCTATGCTCGGAATGGTTATCAGTACCTGTGCAGTGTGCTATGCTCTGAATGGTTATCAGTACCTGTGCAGTGTGCTACGCTCTGAATGGTTATCAGTACCTGTGCAGTGTGCTATGCTCAGAATGGTTATCAGTACTTGTGCAGTGTGCTACTCTCTGAATGGTTATCAGTACCTGTGCAGTGTGCTATGCTTGGAATGGTTATCAGTACCTGTGCAGTGTGCTATGCTCGGAATGGTTATCAGTACCTGTGCAGTGTGCTATGCTCGGAATGGTTATCAGTACCTGTGCAGTGTGCTATGCTCTGAATGATTATCAGTACCTATGCAGTGTGCTATGCTCGGAATGGTTATCAGTACCTGTGCAGTGTGCTATGCTCTGAATGATTATCAGTACCTATGCAGTGTGCTACACTCGGAATGGTTATCAGTACCTGTGCAGTGTGCTATGCTCAGAATGGTTATCAGTACCTGTGCAGTGTGCTAGGCTCGGAATGGTTATCAGTACCTGTGCAGTGTGCTATGCTCTGAATGATTATCAGTACCTGTGCTGTGCTACGCTCGGAATGGTTATCAGTACCTGTGCAGTGTGCTATGCTCGGAATGGTTATCAGTACTTGTGCAGTGTGCTACGCTCTGAATGGTTATCAGTACCTGTGCAGTGTGCTATGCTCGGAATGGTTATCAGTACCTGTGCAGTGTGCTATGCTCTGAATGGTTATCAGTACCTGTGCAGTGTGCTATGCTCGGAATGGTTATCAGTACCTGTGCAGTGTGCTATGCTCGGAATGGTTATCAGTACCTGTGCAGTGTGCTATGCTCTGAATGATTATCAGTACCTATGCAGTGTGCTATGCTCGGAATGGTTATCAGTACCTGTGCAGTGTGCTATGCTCAGAATGATTATCAGTACCTGTGCAGTGTGCTACGCTCTGAATGGTTATCAGTACCTGTGCAGTGTGCTACGCTCTGAATGGTTATCAGTACCTGTGCAGTGTGCTATGCTCTGAATGGTTATCAGTACCTGTGCAGTGTGCTATGCTCGGAATGGTTATCAGTACCTGTGCAGTGTGCTATGCTCGGAATGGTTATCAGTACCTGTGCAGTGTGCTATGCTCTGAATGATTATCAGTACCTGTGCAGTGTGCTATGCTCAGAATGGTTATCAGTACCTGTGCAGTGTGCTCTGCTCTGAATGGTTATCAGTACCTGTGCAGTGTGCTACGCTCTGAATGGTTATCAGTACCTGTGCAGTGTGCTACACTCGGAATG
Organism: Synaphobranchus kaupii; assembly: GCA_029718625.1. Taxonomy (NCBI): domain Eukaryota; kingdom Metazoa; phylum Chordata; class Actinopteri; order Anguilliformes; family Synaphobranchidae; genus Synaphobranchus; species Synaphobranchus kaupii. The sequence continues at coordinate 49,327,988 of CM056382.1, read as the reverse complement.
GTTATCAGTACCTGTGCAGTATGCTATGCTCAGAATGGTTATCAGTACCTGTGCAGTGTGCTATGCTCTGAATGATTATCAGTACCTGTGCTGTGCTACGCTCAGAATGGTTATCAGTACCTGTGCAGTGTGCTATGCTCGTAATGGTTATCAGTACTTGTGCAGTGTGCTACTCTCTGAATGGTTATCAGTACCTGTGCAGTGTGCTATGTTCGGAATGGTTATCAGTACCTGTGCAGTGTGCTATGCTCGGAATGGTTATCAGTACTTGTGCAGTGTGCTACTCTCTGAATGGTTATCAGTACCTGTGCAGTGTGCTATGCTCTGAATGGTTATCAGTGCCTGTGCAGTGTGCTACACTCTGAATGGTTATCAGTACCTGTGCAGTGTGCTATGCTCTGAATGGTTATCAGTGCCTGTGCAGTGTGCTACACTCTGAATGGTTATCAGTACCTGTGCAGTGTGCTATGCTCGGAATGGTTATCAGTACTTGTGCAGTGTGCTACTCTCTGAATGGTTATCAGTACCTGTGCAGTGTGCTATGCTCTGAATGGTTATCAGTACCTGTGCAGTGTGCTACGCTTGGAATGGTTATCAGTACCTGTGCAGTGTGCTATGCTCTGAATATTTATCAGTACCTGTGCAGTGTGCTACTCTCTGAATGGTTATCAGTGCCTGTGCAGTGTGCTACTCTCTGAATGGTTATCAGTACCTGTGCAGTGTGCTACACTCGGAATGGTTATCAGTACCTGTGCAGTGTGCTATGCTCGGAATGGTTATCAGTACCTGTGCAGTGTGCTAAGCTCGGAATGGTTATCAGTACCTGTGCAGTGTGCTATGCTCTGAATGGTTATCAGTACCTGTGCAGTGTGCTATGCTCGGAATGGTTATCAGTACCTGTGCAGTGTGCTACGCTCGGAATGGTTATCAGTACCTGTGCAGTGTGCTATGCTCGGAATGGTTATCAGTACCTGTGCAGTGTGCTATGCTCGGAATGGTTATCAGTACCTGTGCAGTGTGCTATGCTTTGAATGATTATCAGTACCTGTGCAGTGTGCTATGCTCTGAATGGTTATCAGTGCCTGTGCAGTGTGCTACACTCTGAATGGTTATCAGTACCTGTGCAGTGTGCTATGCTCGGAATGGTTATCAGTACCTGTGCAGTGTGCTATGCTCTGAATGGTTATCAGTACCTGTGCAGTGTGCTATGCTCGGAATGGTTATCAGTACCTGTGCAGTGTGCTATGCTCGGAATGGTTATCAGTACCTGTGCAGTGTGCTATGCTCTGAATGATTATCAGTACCTATGCAGTGTGCTATGCTCGGAATGGTTATCAGTACCTGTGCAGTGTGCTATGCTCAGAATGATTATCAGTACCTGTGCAGTGTGCTACGCTCTGAATGGTTATCAGTACCTGTGCAGTGTGCTACGCTCTGAATGGTTATCAGTACCTGTGCAGTGTGCTATGCTCTGAATGGTTATCAGTACCTGTGCAGTGTGCTATGCTCGGAATGGTTATCAGTACCTGTGCAGTGTGCTATGCTCGGAATGGTTATCAGTACCTGTGCAGTGTGCTATGCTCTGAATGATTATCAGTACCTGTGCAGTGTGCTATGCTCAGAATGGTTATCAGTACCTGTGCAGTGTGCTCTGCTCTGAATGGTTATCAGTACCTGTGCAGTGTGCTACGCTCTGAATGGTTATCAGTACCTGTGCAGTGTGCTACACTCGGAATGGTTATCAGTACCTGTGCAGTATGCTATGCTCAGAATGGTTATCAGTACCTGTGCAGTGTGCTATGCTCTGAATGATTATCAGTACCTGTGCTGTGCTACGCTCAGAATGGTTATCAGTACCTGTGCAGTGTGCTATGCTCGTAATGGTTATCAGTACTTGTGCAGTGTGCTACTCTCTGAATGGTTATCAGTACCTGTGCAGTGTGCTATGTTCGGAATGGTTATCAGTACCTGTGCAGTGTGCTATGCTCGGAATGGTTACCAGTACTTGTGCAGTGTGCTACTCTCTGAATGGTTATCAGTACCTGTGCAGTGTGCTATGCTCTGAATGGTTATCAGTGCCTGTGCAGTGTGCTACACTCTGAATGGTTATCAGTACCTGTGCAGTGTGCTATGCTTGGAATGGTTATCAGTATCTGTGCAGTGTGCTATGCTCTGAATGGTTATCAGTACCTGTGCAGTGTGCTACGCTTGGAATGGTTATCAGTACCTGTGCAGTGTGCTATGCTCTGAATATTTATCAGTACCTGTGCAGTGTGCTACTCTCTGAATGGTTATCAGTGCCTGTGCAGTGTGCTACTCTCTGAATGGTTATCAGTACCTGTGCAGTGTGCTACACTCGGAATGGTTATCAGTACCTGTGCAGTGTGCTATGCTCGGAATGGTTATCAGTACCTGTGCAGTGTGCTAAGCTCGGAATGGTTATCAGTACCTGTGCAGTGTGCTATGCTCTGAATGGTTATCAGTACCTGTGCAGTGTGCTATGCTCGGAATGGTTATCAGTACCTGTGCAGTGTGCTACGCTCGGAATGGTTATCAGTACCTGTGCAGTGTGCTATGCTCGGAATGGTTATCAGTACCTGTGCAGTGTGCTATGCTCGGAATGGTTATCAGTACCTGTGCAGTGTGCTATGCTTTGAATGATTATCAGTACCTGTGCAGTGTGCTACGCTCGGAATGGTTATCAGTACCTGTGCAGTGTGCTATGCTCAGAATGGTTATCAGTACTTGTGCAGTGTGCTACTCTCTGAATGGTTATCAGTACCTGTGCAGTGTGCTATGCTCGGAATGGTTATCAGTACCTGTGCAGTGTGCTACGCTCGGAATGGTTATCAGTACCTGTGCAGTGTGCTATGCTCTGAATGATTATCAGTACCTGTGCAGTGGGCAACGCTCTGAATGGTTATCAGTACCTGTGCAGTGTGCTATGCTCAGAATGGTTATCAGTACTTGTGCAGTGTGCTACTCTCTGAATGGTTATCAGTACCTGTGCAGTGTGCTATGCTTGGAATGGTTATCAGTACCTGTGCAGTGTGCTATGCTCGGAATGGTTATCAGTACCTGTGCAGTGTGCTATGCTCGGAATGGTTATCAGTACCTGTGCAGTGTGCTATGCTCTGAATGATTATCAGTACCTATGCAGTGTGCTATGCTCGGAATGGTTATCAGTACCTGTGCAGTGTGCTATGCTCGGAATGGTTATCAGTACTTGTGCAGTGTGCTACTCTCTGAATGGTTATCAGTACCTGTGCAGTGTGCTATGCTCTGAATGGTTATCAGTGCCTGTGCAGTGTGCTACACTCTGAATGGTTATCAGTACCTGTGCAGTGTGCTATGCTTGGAATGGTTATCAGTATCTGTGCAGTGTGCTATGCTCTGAATGGTTATCAGTACCTGTGCAGTGTGCTACGCTTGGAATGGTTATCAGTACCTGTGCAGTGTGCTATGCTCTGAATATTTATCAGTACCTGTGCAGTGTGCTACTCTCTGAATGGTTATCAGTGCCTGTGCAGTGTGCTACTCTCTGAATGGTTATCAGTACCTGTGCAGTGTGCTACACTCGGAATGGTTATCAGTACCTGTGCAGTGTGCTATGCTCGGAATGGTTATCAGTACCTGTGCAGTGTGCTAAGCTCGGAATGGTTATCAGTACCTGTGCAGTGTGCTATGCTCTGAATGGTTATCAGTACCTGTGCAGTGTGCTATGCTCGGAATGGTTATCAGTACCTGTGCAGTGTGCTACGCTCGGAATGGTTATCAGTACCTGTGCAGTGTGCTATGCTCGGAATGGTTATCAGTACCTGTGCAGTGTGCTATGCTCGGAATGGTTATCAGTACCTGTGCAGTGTGCTATGCTTTGAATGATTATCAGTACCTGTGCAGTGTGCTACGCTCGGAATGGTTATCAGTACCTGTGCAGTGTGCTATGCTCAGAATGGTTATCAGTACTTGTGCAGTGTGCTACTCTCTGAATGGTTATCAGTACCTGTGCAGTGTGCTATGCTCGGAATGGTTATCAGTACCTGTGCAGTGTGCTACGCTCGGAATGGTTATCAGTACCTGTGCAGTGTGCTATGCTCTGAATGATTATCAGTACCTGTGCAGTGGGCAACGCTCTGAATGGTTATCAGTACCTGTGCAGTGTGCTATGCTCAGAATGGTTATCAGTACTTGTGCAGTGTGCTACTCTCTGAATGGTTATCAGTACCTGTGCAGTGTGCTATGCTTGGAATGGTTATCAGTACCTGTGCAGTGTGCTATGCTCGGAATGGTTATCAGTACCTGTGCAGTGTGCTATGCTCGGAATGGTTATCAGTACCTGTGCAGTGTGCTATGCTCTGAATGATTATCAGTACCTATGCAGTGTGCTATGCTCGGAATGGTTATCAGTACCTGTGCAGTGTGCTATGCTCTGAATGATTATCAGTACCTATGCAGTGTGCTACACTCGGAATGGTTATCAGTACCTGTGCAGTGTGCTAGGCTCTGAATGATTATCAGTACCTATGCAGTGTGCTACACTCGGAATGGTTATCAGTACCTGTGCAGTGTGCTAGGCTCGGAATGGTTATCAGTACCTGTGCAGTGTGCTATGCTCTGAATGATTATCAGTACCTGTGCTGTGCTACGCTCGGAATGGTTATCAGTACCTGTGCAGTGTGCTATGCTCGGAATAGTTATCAGTACCTGTGCAGTGTGCTATGCTCTGAATGGTTATCAGTACCTGTGCAGTGTGCTATGCTCGGAATGGTTATCAGTACCTGTGCAGTGTGCTATGCTCGGAATTGTTATCAGTACCTGTGCAGTGTGCTAAGCTCGGAATGGTTATCAGTACCTGTGCAGTATGCTATGCTCAGAATGGTTATCAGTACCTGTGCAGTGTGCTAAGCTCGGAATGGTTATCAGTACCTGTGCAGTATGCTATGCTCTGAATGGTTATCAGTACCTGTGTTGTACTCTGTGCTCTGAATGGTTATCAGTACCTGTGCAGTATGCTATGCTCTGAATGGTTATCAGTATCTGTGTTGTACTCTGTGCTCAGAATGGTTATCAGTACCTGTGCAGTGTGCTATGCTCTGAATGATTATCAGTACCTATGCAGTGTGCTATGCTCGGAATGGTTTTCAGTACCTGTGCAGTGTGCTATGCTCTGAATTATTATCAGTACCTGTGCAGTGTTCTACGCTCTGAATGGTTATCAGTACCTGTGCAGTGTGCTATGCTCAGAATGGTTATCAGTACTTGTGCAGTGTGCTACTCTCTGAATGGTTATCAGTACCTGTGCAGTGTGCTATGCTTGGAATGATTATCAGTACCTGTGCAGTGTGCTATGCTCGGAATGGTTATCAGTACCTGTGCAGTCTGCTATGCTCGGAATGGTTATCAGTACCTGTGCAGTGTGCTATGCTCTGAATGATTATCAGTACCTATGCAGTGTGCTATGCTCGGAATGGTTATCAGTACCTGTGCAGTGTGCTATGCTCTGAATGATTATCAGTACCTATGCAGTGTGCTATGCTCGGAATGGTTATCAGTACCTGTGCAGTGTGCTATGCTCAGAATGATTATCAGTACCTGTGCAGTGTGCTACGCTCTGAATGGTTATCAGTACCTGTGCAGTGTGCTATGCTCGGAATGGTTATCAGTACCTGTGCAGTGTGCTATGCTCTGAATGGTTATCAGTACCTGTGCAGTGTGCTATGCTCGGAATGGTTATCAGTACCTGTGCAGTGTGCTATGCTCGGAATGGTTATCAGTACCTGTGCAGTGTGCTATGCTCTGAATGATTATCAGTACCTATGCAGTGTGCTATGCTCGGAATGGTTATCAGTACCTGTGCAGTGTGCTATGCTCAGAATGATTATCAGTACCTGTGCAGTGTGCTACGCTCTGAATGGTTATCAGTACCTGTGCAGTGTGCTACGCTCTGAATGGTTATCAGTACCTGTGCAGTGTGCTATGCTCTGAATGGTTATCAGTACCTGTGCAGTGTGCTATGCTCGGAATGGTTATCAGTACCTGTGCAGTGTGCTATGCTCGGAATGGTTATCAGTACCTGTGCAGTGTGCTATGCTCTGAATGATTATCAGTACCTGTGCAGTGTGCTATGCTCAGAATGGTTATCAGTACCTGTGCAGTGTGCTCTGCTCTGAATGGTTATCAGTACCTGTGCAGTGTGCTACGCTCTGAATGGTTATCAGTACCTGTGCAGTGTGCTACACTCGGAATGGTTATCAGTACCTGTGCAGTATGCTATGCTCAGAATGGTTATCAGTACCTGTGCAGTGTGCTATGCTCTGAATGATTATCAGTACCTGTGCTGTGCTACGCTCAGAATGGTTATCAGTACCTGTGCAGTGTGCTATGCTCGTAATGGTTATCAGTACTTGTGCAGTGTGCTACTCTCTGAATGGTTATCAGTACCTGTGCAGTGTGCTATGTTCGGAATGGTTATCAGTACCTGTGCAGTGTGCTATGCTCGGAATGGTTATCAGTACTTGTGCAGTGTGCTACTCTCTAAATGGTTATCAGTACCTGTGCAGTGTGCTATGCTCTGAATGGTTATCAGTGCCTGTGCAGTGTGCTACACTCTGAATGGTTATCAGTACCTGTGCAGTGTGCTATGCTTGGAATGGTTATCAGTATCTGTGCAGTGTGCTATGCTCTGAATGGTTATCAGTACCTGTGCAGTGTGCTACGCTTGGAATGGTTATCAGTACCTGTGCAGTGTGCTATGCTCTGAATATTTATCAGTACCTGTGCAGTGTGCTACTCTCTGAATGGTTATCAGTGCCTGTGCAGTGTGCTACTCTCTGAATGGTTATCAGTACCTGTGCAGTGTGCTACACTCGGAATGGTTATCAGTACCTGTGCAGTGTGCTATGCTCGGAATGGTTATCAGTACCTGTGCAGTGTGCTAAGCTCGGAATGGTTATCAGTACCTGTGCAGTGTGCTATGCTCGGAATGGTTATCAGTACCTGTGCAGTGTGCTACGCTCGGAATGGTTATCAGTACCTGTGCAGTGTGCTATGCTCGGAATGGTTATCAGTACCTGTGCAGTGTGCTATGCTCGGAATGGTTATCAGTACCTGTGCAGTGTGCTATGCTTTGAATGATTATCAGTACCTGTGCAGTGTGCTACGCTCGGAATGGTTATCAGTACCTGTGCAGTGTGCTATGCTCAGAATGGTTATCAGTACTTGTGCAGTGTGCTACTCTCTGAATGGTTATCAGTACCTGTGCAGTGTGCTATGCTCGGAATGGTTATCAGTACCTGTGCAGTGTGCTACGCTCGGAATGGTTATCAGTACCTGTGCAGTGTGCTATGCTCTGAATGATTATCAGTACCTGTGCAGTAGGCAATGCTCGGAATGGTTATCAGTACCTGTGCAGTGTGCTATGCTCTGAATGATTATCAGTACCTGTGCAGTGGGCAATGCTCTGAATGGTTATCAGTACCTGTGCAGTGTGCTATGCTCAGAATGGTTATCAGTACTTGTGCAGTGTGCTACTCTCTGAATGGTTATCAGTACCTGTGCAGTGTGCTATGCTTGGAATGGTTATCAGTACCTGTGCAGTGTGCTATGCTCGGAATGGTTATCAGTACCTGTGCAGTGTGCTATGCTCGGAATGGTTATCAGTACCTGTGCAGTGTGCTATGCTCTGAATGATTATCAGTACCTATGCAGTGTGCTATGCTCGGAATGGTTATCAGTACCTGTGCAGTGTGCTATGCTCTGAATGATTATCAGTACCTATGCAGTGTGCTACACTCGGAATGGTTATCAGTACCTGTGCAGTGTGCTAGGCTCTGAATGATTATCAGTACCTATGCAGTGTGCTACACTCGGAATGGTTATCAGTACCTGTGCAGTGTGCTAGGCTCGGAATGGTTATCAGTACCTGTGCAGTGTGCTATGCTCTGAATGATTATCAGTACCTGTGCTGTGCTACGCTCGGAATGGTTATCAGTACCTGTGCAGTGTGCTATGCTCGGAATGGTTATCAGTACTTGTGCAGTGTGCTACTCTCTGAATGGTTATCAGTACCTGTGCAGTGTGCTATGCTCGGAATGGTTATCAGTACCTGTGCAGTGTGCTATGCTCTGAATGATTATCAGTACCTGTGCAGTGTGCTACGCACTGAATAGTTATCAGTACCTGTGCAGTGTGCTGTGCTCAGAATGGTTATCAGTACTTGTGCAGTGTGCTACTCTCTGAATGGTTATCAGTACCTGTGCAGTGTGCTATGCTCTGAATGGTTATCAGTACCTGTGCAGTGTGCTATGCTCGGAATGGTTATCAGTACCTGTGCAGTGTGCTATGCTCGGAATGGTTATCAGTACCTGTGCAGTGTGCTATGCTCTGAATGATTATCAGTACCTGTGCAGTGTGCTATGCTCAGAATGCTTATCAGTACCTGTGCAGTGTGCTCTGCTCTGAATGGTTATCAGTACCTGTGCAGTGTGCTATGCTCGGAATAGTTATCAGTACCTGTGCAGTGTGCTATGCTCTGAATGGTTATCAGTACCTGTGCAGTGTGCTATGCTCGGAATGGTTATCAGTACCTGTGCAGTGTGCTATGCTCGGAATTGTTATCAGTACCTGTGCAGTGTGCTAAGCTCGGAATGGTTATCAGTACCTGTGCAGTATGCTATGCTCAGAATGGTTATCAGTACCTGTGCAGTGTGCTAAGCTCGGAATGGTTATCAGTACCTGTGCAGTATGCTATGCTCTGAATGGTTATCAGTACCTGTGTTGTACTCTGTGCTCTGAATGGTTATCAGTACCTGTGCAGTATGCTATGCTCTGAATGGTTATCAGTATCTGTGTTGTACTCTGTGCTCAGAATGGTTATCAGTACCTGTGCAGTGTGCTATGCTCTGAATGATTATCAGTACCTATGCAGTGTGCTATGCTCGGAATGGTTTTCAGTACCTGTGCAGTGTGCTATGCTCTGAATTATTATCAGTACCTGTGCAGTGTTCTACGCTCTGAATGGTTATCAGTACCTGTGCAGTGTGCTATGCTCAGAATGGTTATCAGTACTTGTGCAGTGTGCTACTCTCTGAATGGTTATCAGTACCTGTGCAGTGTGCTATGCTCGGAATGGTTATCAGTACCTGTGCAGTGTGCTATGCTCGGAATGGTTATCAGTACCTGTGCAGTCTGCTATGCTCGGAATGGTTATCAGTACCTGTGCAGTGTGCTATGCTCTGAATGATTATCAGTACCTATGCAGTGTGCTATGCTCGGAATGGTTATCAGTACCTGTGCAGTGTGCTATGCTCTGAATGATTATCAGTACCTATGCAGTGTGCTATGCTCGGAATGGTTATCAGTACCTGTGCAGTGTGCTATGCTCAGAATGATTATCAGTACCTGTGCAGTGTGCTACGCTCTGAATGGTTATCAGTACCTGTGCAGTGTGCTATGCTCGGAATGGTTATCAGTACCTGTGCAGTGTGCTACTCTCTGAATGGTTATCAGTACCTGTGCAGTGTGCTATGCTCGGAATGGTTATCAGTACCTGTGCAGTGTGCTACGCTCTGAATGGTTATCAGTACCTGTGCAGTGTGCTATGCTCGGAATAGTTATCAGTACCTGTGCAGTGTGCTATGCTCTGAATGGTTATCAGTACCTGTGCAGTGTGCTATGCTCGGAATGGTTATCAGTACCTGTGCAGTGTGCTATGCTCTGAATGGTTATCAGTACCTGTGTAGTGTGCTATGCTCGGAATTGTTATCAGTACCTGTGCAGTGTGCTAAGCTCGGAATGGTTATCAGTACCTGTGCAGTATGCTATGCTCAGAATGGTTATCAGTACCTGTGCAGTGTGCTAAGCTCGGAATGGTTATCAGTACCTGTGCAGTATGCTATGCTCTGAATGGTTATCAGTACCTGTGTTGTACTCTGTGCTCTGAATGGTTATCAGTACCTGTGCAGTATGCTATGCTCTGAATGGTTATCAGTACCTGTGTTGTACTCTGTGCTCAGAATGGTTATCAGTTCCTGTGCAGTGTGCTATGCTCTGAATGATTATCAGTACCTATGCAGTGTGCTATGCTCGGAATGGTTATCAGTACCTGTGCAGTGTGCTATGCTCTGAATGATTATCAGTACCTGTGCAGTGTTCTACGCTCTGAATGGTTATCAGTACCTGTGCAGTGTGCTATGCTCAGAATGGTTATCAGTACTTGTGCAGTGTGCTACTCTCTGAATGGTTATCAGTACCTGTGCAGTGTGCTATGCTTGGAATGGTTATCAGTACCTGTGCAGTGTGCTATGCTCGGAATGGTTATCAGTACCTGTGCAGTCTGCTATGCTCGGAATGGTTATCAGTACCTGTGCAGTGTGCTATGCTCTGAATGATTATCAGTACCTATGCAGTGTGCTATGCTCGGAATGGTTATCAGTACCTGTGCAGTGTGCTATGCTCAGAATGATTATCAGTACCTGTGCAGTGTGCTACGCTCTGAATGGTTATCAGTACCTGTGCAGTGTGCTATGCTCAGAATGGTTATCAGTACTTGTGCAGTGTGCTACTCTCTGAATGGTTATCAGTACCTGTGCAGTGTGCTATGCTCGGAATGGTTATCAGTACCTGTGCAGTGTGCTATGCTCGGAATGGTTATCAGTACCTGTGCAGTGTGCTATGCTCGGAATGGTTATCAGTACCTGTGCAGTGTGCTACGCTCTGAATGATTATCAGTACCTGTGCAGTGTGCTACACTCGGAATGGTTATCAGTACCTGTGCAGTGTGCTATGCTCAGAATGGTTATCAGTACCTGTGCAGTGTGCTATGCTCGGAATGGTTATCAGTGCCTGTGCAGTGTGCTATGCTCTGAATTATTATCAGTACCTGTGCTGTGCTACGCTCGGAATGGTTATCAGTACCTGTGCAGTGTGCTATGCTCGGAATGGTTATCAGTACTTGTGCAGTGTGCTACTCTCTGAATGGTTATCAGTACCTGTGCAGTGTGCTATGCTCGGAATGGTTATCAGTACCTGTGCAGTGTGCTATGCTCGGAATGGTTATCAGTACTTGTGCAGTGTGCTACTCTCTGAATGGTTATCAGTACCTGTTCAGTGTGTATGCTCTCAATGGTTATCAGTACCTGTGCAGTGTGCTATGCTCTGAATGGTTATCAGTACCTGTGCAGTGTGCTATGCTTGGAATAGTTATCAGTACCTGTGCAGTGTGCTATGCTCTGAATGGTTATCAGTACATGTGCAGTGTGCTACGCTCGGAATGGTTATCAGTACCTGTGCAGTGTGCTATGCTTGGAATAGTTATCAGTACCTGTGCAGTGTGCTATGCTCTGAATGGTTATCAGTACCTGTGCAGTGTGCTAAGCTCGGAATGGTTATCAGTACCTGTGCAGTATGCTACACTCGGAATGGTTATCAGTACCTGTGCAGTGTGCTATGCTCTGAATGGTTATCAGTACCTGTGCAGTGTGCTACGCTCGGAATGGTTATCAGTACCTGTGCAGTGTGCTACACTCGGAATGGTTATCAGTACCTGTGCAGCGTGCTATGCTCGGAATGGTTATCAGTACCTGTGCAGTGTGCTATGCTCGGAATGGTTATCAGTACCTGTGCAGTGTGCTATGCTTTGAATGATTATCAGTACCTGTGCAGTGTGCTACGCTCGGAATGGTTATCAGTACCTGTGCAGTGTGCTATGCTCAGAATGGTTATCAGTACTTGTGCAGTGTGCTACTCTCTGAATGGTTATCAGTACCTGTGCAGTGTGCTATGCTCGGAATGGTTATCAGTACCTGTGCAGTGTGCTATGCTCGGAATGGTTATCAGTACCTGTGCAGTGTGCTATGCTCTGAATGATTATCAGTACCTGTGCAGTGTGCTACGCTCTGAATGGTTATCAGTACCTGTGCAGTGTGCTATGCTCAGAATGGTTATCAGTACTTGTGCAGTGTGCTACTCTCTGAATGGTTATCAGTACCTGTGCAGTGTGCTATGCTTGGAATGGTTATCAGTACCTGTGCAGTGTGCTATGCTCGGAATGGTTATCAGTACCTGTGCAGTGTGCTATGCTCGGAATGGTTATCAGTACCTGTGCAGTGTGCTATGCTCTGAATGATTATCAGTACCTATGCAGTGTGCTATGCTCGGAATGGTTATCAGTACCTATGCAGTGTGCTATGCTCTGAATGATTATCAGTACCTATGCAGTGTGCTACACTCGGAATGGTTATCAGTACCTGTGCAGTGTGCTATGCTCAGAATGGTTATCAGTACCTGTGCAGTGTGCTAGGCTCGGAATGGTTATCAGTACCTGTGCAGTGTGCTATGCTCGGAATGGTTATCAGTACTTGTGCAGTGTGCTACTCTCTGAATGGTTATCAGTACCTGTTCAGTGTGCTATGCTCTCAATGGTTATCAGTACCTGTGCAGTGTGCTATGCTCTGAATGGTTATCAGTACCTGTGCAGTGTGCTATGCTTGGAATAGTTATCAGTACCTGTGCAGTGTGCTATGCTCTGAATGGTTATCAGTACATGTGCAGTGTGCTACGCTCGGAATGGTTATCAGTACCTGTGCAGTGTGCTATGCTTGGAATAGTTATCAGTACCTGTGCAGTGTGCTACGCTCTGAATGGTTATCAGTACCTGTGCAGTGTGCTACGCTCGGAATGGTTATCAGTACCTGTGCAGTATGCTACACTCGGAATGGTTATCAGTACCTGTGCAGTGTGCTATGCTCTGAATGGTTATCAGTACCTGTGCAGTGTGCTACGCTCGGAATGGTTATCAGTACCTGTGCAGTGTGCTACACTCTGAATGGTTATCAGTACCTGTGCAGTGTGCTATGCTCGGAATGGTTATCAGTACCTGTGCAGTGTGCTATGCTCAGAATGGTTATCAGTACCTGTGCAGTGTGCTATGCTCGTAATGGTTATCAGTACTTGTGCAGTGTGCTACTCTCTGAATGGTTATCAGTACCTGTGCAGTGTGCTATGCTCGGAATGGCTATCAGTACCTGTGCAGTGTGCTATGCTCGGAATGGTTATCAGTACTTGTGCAGTGTGCTACTCTCTGAATGGTTATCAGTACCTGTGCAGTGTGCTATGCTCTGAATGGTTATCAGTGCCTGTGCAGTGTGCTACGCTCTGAATGGTTATCAGTACCTGTGCAGTGTGCTATGCTTGGAATGGTTATCAGTATCTGTGCAGTGTGCTATGCTCTGAATGGTTATCAGTACCTGTGCAGTGTGCTACGCTCGGAATGGTTATCAGTACCTGTGCAGAGTGCTACACTCGGAATGGTTATCAGTACCTGTGCAGTGTGCTATGCTCTGAATATTTATCAGTACCTGTGCAGTGTGCTACTCTCTGAATGGTTATCAGTGCCTGTGCAGTGTGCTACTCTCTGAATGGTTATCAGTACCTGTGCAGTGTGCTATGCTCGGAATGGTTATCAGTACCTGTGCAGTGTGCTATGCTCTGAATGATTATCAGTACCTATGCAGTGTGCTATGCTCGGAATGGTTTTCAGTACCTGTGCAGTGTGCTATGCTCTGAATTATTATCAGTACCTGTGCAGTGTTCTACGCTCTGAATGGTTATCAGTACCTGTGCAGTGTGCTATGCTCAGAATGGTTATCAGTACTTGTGCAGTGTGCTACTCTCTGAATGGTTATCAGTACCTGTGCAGTGTGCTATGCTCGGAATGGTTATCAGTACCTGTGCAGTGTGCTATGCTCGGAATGGTTATCAGTACCTGTGCAGTCTGCTATGCTCGGAATGGTTATCAGTACCTGTGCAGTGTGCTATGCTCTGAATGATTATCAGTACCTATGCAGTGTGCTATGCTCGGAATGGTTATCAGTACCTGTGCAGTGTGCTATGCTCTGAATGATTATCAGTACCTATGCAGTGTGCTATGCTCGGAATGGTTATCAGTACCTGTGCAGTGTGCTATGCTCAGAATGATTATCAGTACCTGTGCAGTGTGCTACGCTCTGAATGGTTATCAGTACCTGTGCAGTGTGCTATGCTCGGAATGGTTATCAGTACCTGTGCAGTGTGCTACTCTCTGAATGGTTATCAGTACCTGTGCAGTGTGCTATGCTCGGAATGGTTATCAGTACCTGTGCAGTGTGCTACGCTCTGAATGGTTATCAGTACCTGTGCAGTGTGCTATGCTCGGAATAGTTATCAGTACCTGTGCAGTGTGCTATGCTCTGAATGGTTATCAGTACCTGTGCAGTGTGCTATGCTCGGAATGGTTATCAGTACCTGTGCAGTGTGCTATGCTCTGAATGGTTATCAGTACCTGTGTAGTGTGCTATGCTCGGAATTGTTATCAGTACCTGTGCAGTGTGCTAAGCTCGGAATGGTTATCAGTACCTGTGCAGTATGCTATGCTCAGAATGGTTATCAGTACCTGTGCAGTGTGCTAAGCTCGGAATGGTTATCAGTACCTGTGCAGTATGCTATGCTCTGAATGGTTATCAGTACCTGTGTTGTACTCTGTGCTCTGAATGGTTATCAGTACCTGTGCAGTATGCTATGCTCTGAATGGTTATCAGTACCTGTGTTGTACTCTGTGCTCAGAATGGTTATCAGTTCCTGTGCAGTGTGCTATGCTCTGAATGATTATCAGTACCTATGCAGTGTGCTATGCTCGGAATGGTTATCAGTACCTGTGCAGTGTGCTATGCTCTGAATGATTATCAGTACCTGTGCAGTGTTCTACGCTCTGAATGGTTATCAGTACCTGTGCAGTGTGCTATGCTCAGAATGGTTATCAGTACTTGTGCAGTGTGCTACTCTCTGAATGGTTATCAGTACCTGTGCAGTGTGCTATGCTTGGAATGGTTATCAGTACCTGTGCAGTGTGCTATGCTCGGAATGGTTATCAGTACCTGTGCAGTCTGCTATGCTCGGAATGGTTATCAGTACCTGTGCAGTGTGCTATGCTCTGAATGATTATCAGTACCTATGCAGTGTGCTATGCTCGGAATGGTTATCAGTACCTGTGCAGTGTGCTATGCTCAGAATGATTATCAGTACCTGTGCAGTGTGCTACGCTCTGAATGGTTATCAGTACCTGTGCAGTGTGCTATGCTCAGAATGGTTATCAGTACTTGTGCAGTGTGCTACTCTCTGAATGGTTATCAGTACCTGTGCAGTGTGCTATGCTCGGAATGGTTATCAGTACCTGTGCAGTGTGCTATGCTCGGAATGGTTATCAGTACCTGTGCAGTGTGCTATGCTCGGAATGGTTATCAGTACCTGTGCAGTGTGCTATGCTCTGAATGATTATCAGTACCTGTGCAGTGTGCTACACTCGGAATGGTTATCAGTACCTGTGCAGTGTGCTATGCTCAGAATGGTTATCAGTACCTGTGCAGTGTGCTATGCTCGGAATGGTTATCAGTGCCTGTGCAGTGTGCTATGCTCTGAATTATTATCAGTACCTGTGCTGTGCTACGCTCGGAATGGTTATCAGTACCTGTGCAGTGTGCTATGCTCGGAATGGTTATCAGTACTTGTGCAGTGTGCTACTCTCTGAATGGTTATCAGTACCTGTGCAGTGTGCTATGCTCGGAATGGTTATCAGTACCTGTGCAGTGTGCTATGCTCGGAATGGTTATCAGTACTTGTGCAGTGTGCTACTCTCTGAATGGTTATCAGTACCTGTTCAGTGTGTATGCTCTCAATGGTTATCAGTACCTGTGCAGTGTGCTATGCTCTGAATGGTTATCAGTACCTGTGCAGTGTGCTATGCTTGGAATAGTTATCAGTACCTGTGCAGTGTGCTATGCTCTGAATGGTTATCAGTACATGTGCAGTGTGCTACGCTCGGAATGGTTATCAGTACCTGTGCAGTGTGCTATGCTTGGAATAGTTATCAGTACCTGTGCAGTGTGCTATGCTCTGAATGGTTATCAGTACCTGTGCAGTGTGCTAAGCTCGGAATGGTTATCAGTACCTGTGCAGTATGCTACACTCGGAATGGTTATCAGTACCTGTGCAGTGTGCTATGCTCTGAATGGTTATCAGTACCTGTGCAGTGTGCTACGCTCGGAATGGTTATCAGTACCTGTGCAGTGTGCTACACTCGGAATGGTTATCAGTACCTGTGCAGCGTGCTATGCTCGGAATGGTTATCAGTACCTGTGCAGTGTGCTATGCTCGGAATGGTTATCAGTACCTGTGCAGTGTGCTATGCTTTGAATGATTATCAGTACCTGTGCAGTGTGCTACGCTCGGAATGGTTATCAGTACCTGTGCAGTGTGCTATGCTCAGAATGGTTATCAGTACTTGTGCAGTGTGCTACTCTCTGAATGGTTATCAGTACCTGTGCAGTGTGCTATGCTCGGAATGGTTATCAGTACCTGTGCAGTGTGCTATGCTCGGAATGGTTATCAGTACCTGTGCAGTGTGCTATGCTCTGAATGATTATCAGTACCTGTGCAGTGTGCTACGCTCTGAATGGTTATCAGTACCTGTGCAGTGTGCTATGCTCAGAATGGTTATCAGTACTTGTGCAGTGTGCTACTCTCTGAATGGTTATCAGTACATGTGCAGTGTGCTATGCTTGGAATGGTTATCAGTACCTGTGCAGTGTGCTATGCTCGGAATGGTTATCAGTACCTGTGCAGTGTGCTATGCTCGGAATGGTTATCAGTACCTGTGCAGTGTGCTATGCTCTGAATGATTATCAGTACCTATGCAGTGTGCTATGCTCGGAATGGTTATCAGTACCTATGCAGTGTGCTATGCTCTGAATGATTATCAGTACCTATGCAGTGTGCTACACTCGGAATGGTTATCAGTACCTGTGCAGTGTGCTATGCTCAGAATGGTTATCAGTACCTGTGCAGTGTGCTAGGCTCGGAATGGTTATCAGTACCTGTGCAGTGTGCTATGCTCGGAATGGTTATCAGTACTTGTGCAGTGTGCTACTCTCTGAATGGTTATCAGTACCTGTTCAGTGTGCTATGCTCTCAATGGTTATCAGTACCTGTGCAGTGTGCTATGCTCTGAATGGTTATCAGTACCTGTGCAGTGTGCTATGCTTGGAATAGTTATCAGTACCTGTGCAGTGTGCTATGCTCTGAATGGTTATCAGTACATGTGCAGTGTGCTACGCTCGGAATGGTTATCAGTACCTGTGCAGTGTGCTATGCTTGGAATAGTTATCAGTACCTGTGCAGTGTGCTACGCTCTGAATGGTTATCAGTACCTGTGCAGTGTGCTACGCTCGGAATGGTTATCAGTACCTGTGCAGTATGCTACACTCGGAATGGTTATCAGTACCTGTGCAGTGTGCTATGCTCTGAATGGTTATCAGTACCTGTGCAGTGTGCTACGCTCGGAATGGTTATCAGTACCTGTGCAGTGTGCTACGCTCTGAATGGTTATCAGTACCTGTGCAGTGTGCTATGCTCGGAATGGTTATCAGTACCTGTGCAATGTGCTATGCTCAGAATGGTTATCAGTACCTGTGCAGTGTGCTATGCTCGTAATGGTTATCAGTACTTGTGCAGTGTGCTACTCTCTGAATGGTTATCAGTACCTGTGCAGTGTGCTATGCTCGGAATGGCTATCAGTACCTGTGCAGTGTGCTATGCTCGGAATGGTTATCAGTACTTGTGCAGTGTGCTACTCTCTGAATGGTTATCAGTACCTGTGCAGTGTGCTATGCTCTGAATGGTTATCAGTGCCTGTGCAGTGTGCTACGCTCTGAATGGTTATCAGTACCTGTGCAGTGTGCTATGCTTGGAATGGTTATCAGTATCTGTGCAGTGTGCTATGCTCTGAATGGTTATCAGTACCTGTGCAGTGTGCTACGCTCGGAATGGTTATCAGTACCTGTGCAGAGTGCTACACTCGGAATGGTTATCAGTACCTGTGCAGTGTGCTATGCTCTGAATATTTATCAGTACCTGTGCAGTGTGCTACTCTCTGAATGGTTATCAGTGCCTGTGCAGTGTGCTACTCTCTGAATGGTTATCAGTACCTGTGCAGTGTGCTATGCTCGGAATGGTTATCAGTACCTGTGCAGTGTGCTACGCTCTGAATGGTTATCAGGACCTGTGCAGTGTGCTATGCTCGGAATGGTTATCAGTACCTGTGCAGTGTGCTACGCTCTGAATGGTTATCAGTACCTGTGCAGTGTGCTACGCTCGGAATGGTTATCAGTACCTGTGCAGTGTGCTACGCTCTGAATGGTTATCATTACCTGTGCAGTGTGCTACGCTCTGAATGGTTATCAGTACCTGTGCAGTGTGCTATGCTTGGAATGGTTATCAGTACCTGTGCAGTGTGCTACGCTCTGAATGGTTATCAGTACCTGTGCAGTGTGCTATGCTCGGAATGGTTATCAGTACCTGTGCAGTGTGCTACTCTCTGAATGGTTATCAGTACCTGTGCAGTGTGCTATGCTCGGAATGGTTATCAGTACCTGTGCAGTGTGCTACGCTCTGAATGGTTATCAGTACCTGTGCAGTGTGCTATGCTCGGAATAGTTATCAGTACCTGTGCAGTGTGCTATGCTCTGAATGGTTATCAGTACCTGTGCAGTGTGCTATGCTCGGAATGGTTATCAGTACCTGTGCAGTGTGCTATGCTCTGAATGGTTATCAGTACCTGTGTAGTGTGCTATGCTCGGAATTGTTATCAGTACCTGTGCAGTGTGCTAAGCTCGGAATGGTTATCAGTACCTGTGCAGTATGCTATGCTCGGAATGGTTATCAGTACCTGTGCAGTGTGCTAAGCTCGGAATGGTTATCAGTACCTGTGCAGTATGCTATGCTCTGAATGGTTATCAGTACCTGTGTTGTACTCTGTGCTCTGAATGGTTATCAGTACCTGTGCAGCACTCTACATTCTGAATGGCACAGTGAAGTATCTTACACTCCCATCTGTAAAGGTCTGATCTCACCGCAAAAGTCCATGTATATTTGGTCACTATATGGAATTATTATTTATTTATTGTTATCTTATTTATTTATTTAATTTTACATGTTATAAAAATTGTGTAAACACATGATGTTATACGTACAATGCACTTATTCAGCAGGTTTATACAACAGCTGCATCTGAGCTTCAATAAATCTTTCTGTTTTTGCAGTTTTTAGAATATTATTTTTGTAAATATGCTCACCTATGTTTTTGTATGGAGGCTATGACCCAATATGACCTCTCTCATGTCACCTCCATGTGAGACCCCCTGAGATTTCTATTTTTACTGACATCCCTGAGTTGTCCTCTTCAGATGACAAATAGAGAAAGGGGAAAGGCAGAAGGTTTGACAGACTTCTGCCTAGTTTGACTATTTATTTCTATTTTGTGAAGAGACCTTTTGGCCGAGCGCATATCAATAACTAGTGTTTGATCATCAGTCCCTACCAGCGTTTTAAGAGAAATGTGGATTTACCGGCTTCAGAAACTGAGTTTGTCAAAGTCTGTTCAAAGTTGCCCAATAAAATCACATCCAGCAACTTGAAGAAATGTGTTCCTCAGGAGGGAATAATTACCAGACTATTAGCCTAAATCAGATTTTTAAAAATATGTTGTACTATTCACCACACTGTCCTGTTTTGCTCCCCACAGCAAAAAGCACATAGCTCACGTACCCTAAATGCTTATCTCTGTTTAGTTGGTCTCCAATAATAATAATATGTTTGGTAGCAAGGTCTTTTAGTAACATTATGGCGCTTTAGCCATGCGTTTCTTTGATTCTTCCATATGTTTATCAGTGCCATAAGGCAAAGTATCTCCTTGCTGACCTGATGACCAATGCCAAAAAGGATTTCAGCTGTCCACAGGGCGTGGTCAGGGCCATGTCTAGTTAACTTTATCAAGTCCCTACTCTATGTAATTTGAGTTACTAACTTCAAAGTGAAGGGTGGACAGCCTCAACAACAGCAGTCAGAAAGTTGTAATCGGAGCCTATTTTCACAGTGCTTGGCCCCTTGAGAGCCCTCATCCAGATTTATATTGGTTAAGGCACATCGAGGACACAAACAATGCTGCTGCATTTAGACTGACTGAGGGTAAGGCCTACCAATTTGTTCTGTTCTCTTGCATTTTGTGGTCATAGTCTATTTAGCAAAAACACACATCAGGAACAGCATAAAGTTTGATGAAATACTTACCATGGCTGAATGTAGCTGGGAAATCTACTAGTCTGGTTCTTTGTCCATGTGTTTCTGAACTCTGCACTAATGTACCTTTGGAGGGAATGATGTAACGTGAGATTTATCATTGATGAAGTACAAATATTGCTACACTGCCTGGCCAAAAACAAAGTTGCTGTTGCACCTGTCATGCATAGTGCCCTCTGTACAAGCATCTGGAAGCAGTGTAATGATCTGGGGTTGCTTCAATTTGTCAGCAATAAAATTAAGTCAGCTGAGTACCTGAATGTACTGAATGACCAGGTTATCCCATCAATGGGCATATTCCAGGATGACAGTACCAAGATTCATCGGGCTCAAATTGTGAAAGAGTGGTTCAGGGAGCATGAGGAATCATTTTCACACATGAATTGGTCACCAGAGTCCTGACCTTAACCCCATTGAAAGTCTTTGGGATGTGCTGGAGAAGACTTTACGGAGTGGTTCAACTCTCCCGTTGTTAATACAAGATCTCAGCCAAAAATGAATGCAACTCTGGATGGAAATAAATGTTGTGACGTTGCATAAGGTTGTCGAAACAATGCCACAACGAATGTGCGCTGTAATCAAAGCTAAAGGCAGTCCAACAAAATATTAGTTTGCGACTTTTTTTTTGGCCAGGCAGTGTATTTGGGCCATTGTGTCCAAAATACGCTGTAGAGGCAGAAACACATTAGACATGTGTGTATTGTGTGTATGTGTGCCTGTGTGTGTGTGCGTGTGTGTGTGTGTGTGTGTGTGTGTGTGTGTGTGTGTGTGTGTGTGTGTGCATGAGTGTGTGAGAGAGATAGAGAGAAAGAGAGTGCGTATACATATACAGTAGAATGCAGAAGCTTGGGCACCCCTAGTCAAATTGTTTTGTTGATTTTCTAAGTGAAAATAAGTTATCACAACCTCTGCAGGTAACAAACATATATTTCTATAAATTCTAATGCACAATTACTTTTGATTTTCTGAATTTAAAAGATTGAACAAAATAAAACAGTAAATGTGGCATTTACAGTGCAAGGCTTAGGCTATTTAAATGAAATTACAGAACCCTTGTCAGTACAGTACTAATCATATTAATTTGCATCAAACACATTATGGTTAGTACTAATAGTTTTGTCACAGGTAACTGTTTGTTAGTTTTTATGTAGATGTTATCAGTATACAAAATTGGTATATAAAAAAATGCTTGCTATCAGTATACATGTTATCAGTATACAAAACAATGCTGCCTAGGAGAATAACAGCCCTGGTTGCGGGTTTATGAGTTAATTCCAGTCCATACACTGAGCTCGTCTCACAATAATTATCTAACACGAGACGTCTTCAAATTGTGATTGCCTATGAAATTTGAGTCATTCAATAGGCAAAGCTGTGATTACACAATTATCATCTATCACAGGGGTAATTACTTACACGATGCATTAGCATAGGCTACAAACTGAGAAACATGATATCCACAAAGGAATAGCCTGCAGAACAAACACAAGACTATCAAAACCATGTTCTCAGTGTCAATATGACTGTTAATGGTTCAGCAATTTACTGTTTTCTAACAAGGGCACAAGGTTATTAAAACATAAAAGACTGTAATGCATACATGTATTAGTGCCAAACCAAAAGTAAACTAGCTAAGTCAACAAACGGAGCTTCACTGTTCTGTTTTTGGCACCAATGTATATACATCAGTTTATTTAACCCAATTATAGGAACCCTGGGAGAGTAATTCCACCTTCTCTGGAGAAGCAGTTTGTCAGTGCTTTTCAGGAATAATGATTTTGTCAAAGTGATCTCCATCAGATATTGGGAGGGGAGGTACTGCTCGGTGTAATGTTAAACCTTTGGGTCTTGTTTCCCCTGATAATCAACATGGATGGTGTCAGTGTGATATCTACTCTACAGTAGTTAGGTGTGACTACTCTACAATAGTTAAGTAATGTAGCGCTGTTTAGGGTGGCAAGTTTGAACCAGTCACGGTTTTCACCAGGCCAAGTAGTCTCTGAGCTTGTGTAAGGAACAGAAGATGTTTCAGTTCTTATGCTGGACTGGTCAGACTTGAAGTCTCACTGTTTGAACAATTGTCAGTGGGGGATCCAGCCTTTTATTTCTAAAAGGTTTAAAATACCGCTGAAATCTGCCTCTGAAGATTGTGGCCAAGAGCTGTCAATAAATCCGCTGATAAGGTATTCTCCTGTGAACTTTATACCCTAAAGTTAAACTCAGATTTTTTTGGCATATGCCCAAAATAGACCGATGGTTGTTCCTAATATCTGGGTTTTATTATTTTCTGGAAAAACGTTTTTCGATGTTGAAGTTGTTGAATGTCATTTCTGCTTCAGCAATACAAGTTGGCACTGGCATGAAAATAAAGTGTATTTTAATTGTAATTTTATTGCTTTCGATTTACAAATAGTGCATTCTGACACAAATTGATTGAAATGGAAAGAATAAGGCTATTGTGGCGAGGCTTCAAATGAAATAACCAGACAAACCGTTTTATTTGTCTTTACATTTGTGTGACACAATTTTTCCTAGAAAGAAAGATGAACAGAGAAAGAAAGGGTGGGAGAGAGGCTGAGAGAGTCCATTATGTTAAAAATCAGATTTTTGTGTTCTTTTTTGTCCCCTTCAATGTATAAACTATTGCTATCATTCTCTGCTTTAGCAACACTGTTGTATGTAATGCCGAGAGAGAAAAATAAGTGAAATTGAGAGAGATTTCCATGGATTTACCAAGTGGCGCACTCAAATGGCACCAAATCATGTGAAAAAGTCCAAACATATGCCACTATGTATACAGTAGTGCTTTAAAAAACGGCAGCTGTTTCATGGAAAACACTACTGCTGCTGCTGACCACATGGCTGTGACATTTAAAAGCGAGTAGACATCCAGTAGGTAATAATAGTCCTAATTTTGTTATTCAAGGGGACTTTCTCAGTACTTCTTAATCAGCCCAACTTCATGGAGGTACGCGACAAACAGCTTGGTTCCCTCTATGTAGTTATACCTTCAGGGGAAAAAAAGAGAATATGTTTGTGAATAATTCCCTGCAATGTTATGAGAGCAAGGATACTACACTCTGGATTTCCACAATAAACTACTCTGCCTTTTTTGGCTGTGCCTCAAAAGCCGTAGTAACAACCATGTCACGCCACTTATTGAGTGAACGTTCCCTAAAGGTATAGAAATGATCTTTGTTTACCACTAGATGGCGAAAGTATACTACTCTGACTACTGTACTTAGTGAGTTGCCCAACCCTCACCCCAGCTTTCTCTGTCCTTTTTCAACTAAGGCTGACATTTTGTTAGGACATATTTTGGTAACTTACAAGCAATGCGTCTACACCCATGGAGGAATTATTGGAATTCTAAAACTACACTAAACGTTAATATTTGTGCCCTTTAACAAAACAGAACGATTGTATGGCCAACAATGGATTGAACGAGAGTGCATATTGTGGTTGCGAACTGTTCCACGCCGGTCAGGGTCACCTGTTCATTTTCTCGTTCTGGGAGTGCAGGCCATCATCAAAAGCCCCAATGGGCAACATAATGATGCTCTTCCTGGTCACATCCTGGAACGTCTTGGCAATGGGAATTGTGCCTCCTTCACGGATCATGTCTGGGTCCACCTTAAAGACTGCAGGGAGATCACCATCATCACCTCTATAATTGCCATCACCATCGTCGTCACCATCATCATCACCATCATCACAATGATCCTGCAGATGATCCCTAACAATGATAACAATGATGATGTTGATCATGATGGCAACACTCATCATAATTCTAATCAAAACCACTTACCGTTAAGACTATAATATCACAGACAACAATGGCAAAAATAAACCGATTAACCAATGATGAGTCACAGAGGGCAGGAAATGGGAGCATCCTGCAATGAGACTGACAGGACTACAGCTCATCTTACCTTTCTTCACGGCTTCTCGCCCTGCCTCGTACAGAGGGTGTTGGGTGTCGGCCAGCCAGGGCTTGGCCCCGATGACCATAGTCACCTTCAGCTTGTTGGGGCTCTTCCGTCTGCCAAAGACTGCATGCAAGTAGTCTGTCACCTGAAATACGCCCATGGATTGTGTTTTCAGGAGTTGCTACCCTAAATTCCTTATTTTCAGTTTAAATATTTTTCCTTGGATATAAAGCCCTTTTGAGAAATGAAGACATTCCGTTCCTGTAATTAGCTCTGGCACTACTTGTTGAATAGATAAATTGTTAGTATTTTCAGAAAATTTCACCTCATTGTTATTGAGTACCTATTTTTTAGATTATGACTTATGAGAGGGAGACAATATGTTTTAATGTGGGTTTGTTCATTGTCTATATTACACATTGTTCCAAAGTGGCCTGTCTTGTCAGCCCATGCCGGTTTCTCTCTGTCCTCTTCCCCAATCATCAAAGTATATTCCTTAGATAATTACAAAACATGCAGAGGGCCTTATATATAAACAAGTGCAAGTTGTTCGACTAATATCACGGGAAGGTTTTATAACCTCGCTAAAAACTAATCAGGGCCCGGAGTGGCTACACCACACCACAGGTTCACCATTGCCATTTGGAGTAATGGTTTACTCCTGAGCTTGCAGTAAAATAAAAAGAGCCTTCTGTGATGTTTAATTATAACTGTAAATTATATATCTTAATTCCAAATAATTTAAGCAACCAATTTAACATCTTGGGCTCTATTTTAATAAACCAAACGCAATGGTGAACGCAAGAGTAAGCGCTTGGCGGTATCGCTCTGAGGGCGTGTCGGCGAGAAATTTGGTAATTTCATGACGGCAATCTTGGCGCACCTTATGGCGGTATTGCTAAAAGGCTGGGTTTAAATGTCCAAGGTGTGTCTCTATGGTAGCCAATCAAATTGTTGTTCTCATGCTTTAAAAAAAAGCCAGTTGGAACACAATCGCTCCATGCAATTTCATAATGAGCAACCCAAACGCACTGGACTGTCAACTTGGATGTGTGTATGATTCTACGTGGGAACATGCATTGAAATGTTCATTTTAAAAGCTGATCTGATACTTACCATTTATCTAGCCCTATTAAACCGCTCAGCCAGTTGATTTCTCTTTGCTCTGGCTGTGATGGGGACCGCGACCACTGGTGCAGGTGGGGCAAGCTAATTTTGTCGCATGTCACCTGGACATTGATGGAATGTGTTCCTTTGCGATTGACGAAAAATATTGCATGCTCGGGTGGTGCGCGGATTTGTATGTGCGTGCAGTCGATAGCACCAAGCACCCCGGGGAACCCACACTTGAGGAAAAAATGCGAGTTTTGACTTTTTACTGCATTCATTGTCCGTATAGTTGAGGAAGGACACCCACTGAAAGTATATCCTTTCTGTGTATTGTGTAGTGGTAGGCTTATGATTCAACTGTGCCAATGTGTAATTTATATATTATAGGCTATTGGCCTACATGATCGCAAGTTTCTTGTAAGCTGTCCTGTTTTATTCTAGTAGTTTAAATTAAAATTAATTAATAATAATAATAATAATAATAATTATAGGCTATTTGTTCATTAAATGGAAGAGTAATGTTGGCATCACCTATAGACACTACATAGAACTACATGACTAATAAGTTGCCAAATTGCCAGAGTCTATTGCGTTGCCGCTAAGAGGTGGTTCCAGCTGATCATAACGCAATGGGTTTTCGTTGGTTCAAATTGTCACTGCGCCAAAAGTATTTTAGAACACGCCCCAGACAGCGCCACCCATCCCACTGCAGCGCAAGCGAAAGGATGTTATGTTGAGAATTTGTTGATCCTAGCGGTATTGCTGAGAAACGCCATAGCGCCAGTTTTAAGACGTTGATGCTGTCAACAAGCTTGCGTTTGACTATACCGTCCCCTTGCGCTGGTTTGCGCTGGTTTGAAAATAGAGCCCCTTATGTTGTGGTTCTTGAAACATCCCAGTTTGGAATTTACATTTTCTAGGCCACGGCAGATAAATATGGAGGATTATTCAGCCCAAAATGAAAATGAAAAATGAGAATGAAAACAAAAATGGAAAATGAAAATATTTCAATTTTCTATTTGAATTTTAATTTTGGGCTGAATAATCCTCCATTTCCATTTTTATTTTGGGCTGAATAATCCTCCATAGATAAAAGTGGAGGTCTACATGTCACAGTTGGTCGCTTCACATGGTAGTGTAGGAGCCACATGCAAGACTCCTCGAGTAGGCAACTTTCACAACGGTCTCAAATGTTCAAAAACATTTCAAAAATCATAACACCCATTGGCCCTGCCTACAGAGAAAGACACACCACCACCCCACTGTAGTGGGGAGTGTAAGGTTCGGAGAACCAAATGCGACTGATAAGGATTTCTAAAAGCGTATCTAAAAAGATACGCCACAAAACACTGAATTATCCACAGCAGGAGAAAAGGTGAACAAAAGAACGGGAGCAAAACTTCCCTGGCAACAAGCCAAATAACAAAACAACCTCAAATGGAGGCGAATCTCGATAAAACAGCGAGAATAATAAACAAACACGCACTGAATAGTAGGCATAGACAAGAGGTAATGAAACGAAAATAAGGACCCGAGAAAACGGGAGAAGGAAAAAACAGAAATGCAAGACTGTATCAAAAACTCTGTAGTGACAAGAGTTTTAAACAAAAGATAACAGGCAGCAGAAATAAAGGATGAGAAAAAGACAGGTTGGAAAAGAAGGAACCTATCTAAACCTAATTTCTCTCATTTCTAACCGGACTTGCTGCGTTCTCTATTTATACAAACCAAGAATGCAGCAACCAAATTTCTTATACCTTACCGACTTCGTAGTCAACATAACATGAGACAATATCAAAGTGCGGACATGCGGAAGTCCTGAGGTATTTATATCCGGCAGGAAATGCAAAACAGGTGTAGGGAATAATTGTCGGGCAAGATCCGAATACCGGAACGGAGGCAGAAAAAATCCGATAGAGCGTCCCAACGACGCCAAAAGGAAACCCGAACGCAGAAACAGCAGAGGCTGCTAGAAACCATGACACCCACTGCTTCACTGTTGTGAACGTGCATCAAAGTTTCTAGCTACGCTTGCAGGATTACAGACTGACATAGCTACACTAAAAATTTCCAGGTAAAACAACTGAAACTTTTCCGTTGTGGTAGAGTTTACCAATAACACAATAAAGCATTTTCCATTTAGTCGCCGAGTTCGGTAGCTTGTGACACAGTGTATGGTGCTGGATTTCTCTCACTGGAGCTCTTTTTCTATAAGTGTTACTGACTAAGCATGACCATTTTCCTGATTTATTTTAAAAAAGTTGCCTACTCCAGCTTTAAGTACCCAGGGACTGCTGGGGGTGTGAGATCCCTGCCGCTATTGAAGAATGCTTCCAAAACTGACCTCTGGCCAACAGAGCTGTAACTAGACCAACATTCTTAAGCAGGTCATAAGAGGCACCCCAGTGAGCAAAAGCCGGAATGAGAACGTCTAAAGGGATGGAAATCTAGGTTGAGAGATGTTTTGACATAAACAGACTAGGTTAACCCCAATATAGCTCAGGTTTTACCCGGATATAGCCTGGCTACGTCATATATAAAACTTTCACTTTTAAACCAAATGTAGTTGGGTTTTCACCTGAACGCCTAGATGACTTTTCACCACGAAAATATTCACTGGGACAGTAAAAGACATGGCAGCCATCAATGAGGGAACATTGAAAGGGGTGTAGCAGTCTCTAGATGTGCAAGCAGCTTGTTTTAACTGCTTCGTTCTAGCACTGTTGATGAATAAAAATGCTAAGGGGTGGTCGTATAGTATAATGGTTAGGGAACTGGATGTGTATCGCATAGGCTGTGGGTTCGATTCCCAGCTGGGACATTTCTGTTGTACCCTCGAGTAAGGTTCTCAATGTGAAGTGCTTCAGTATATATATCCAGCTGTATAAATTGACAGTGTGTAAAAATGCAATGAGTGTAAGTTGCTCTGGATAAGAGCATCTGCTGATTGCTGAAGTGTAAATGCATCTGTCAGTGTGTCGAGAAACACAATAAAATGCTAGTTTTTTTAATGCGAGAAGGAAGCATTGTTTAATTATGCCACTCCCTCAGAAACCTGTTCCAAACTCACTGATTTTAGAAGGACCCAAAATACAGTTATAGTGGGAGAGAAGAATTTTCAGGTTTTTACTCAATGGAAACTTATTTATTATTAAATCAGTGACTTATTCCCATTGAATACTGACTTTTCTGCATCTGTGATAATAACAAAGAGAATCTATGTAATGTATGATACAGAAGTTGAAAAGGCATAAATGCTTATGCTGCTTCCAGGTTTATACCTGGTTGATCGATCAGTCTGTAACTGTGAGTTTCTCCTGCATAACAGCAGAACAAATGGTACGTCCACATTTCTCCTACAGACATCTTGGAAGAAAATGTCAGTCTACTGTACCTGTTTCTCCACGATTGCTGGTTCCATGTTGGGCACCTGGCGTATGGAGAATTTGGCGATGACCTTGGCAGGAATGACCGTCTTTGTGCCTGGAGCAGAGAAAGCGCCCTCGATGCCATGAATAGACACTGTGGGATAGCGCCAGCGATGGGCCAGCAGATCTACCTGGGGTTAAAGAAAAGCAGTCAAAATGGAACTGCAAAGACATGAGGCAACTGTTACGAATATTACAAGCTCTGCCTGGGTACCATAACTAGTGAGGGAAACTTATATTTCATGAACTCTACGATGCACGGAGCTGCTATCATCTGTCAAGTGCTGACTTGTAAGAACCAATGAGAATACTCTTCTCTTCATTACAAAACAGTGACTGGTTCAGATTAATGAGCCACTGATGACATATAATGGCTCCACCCATTATGGGCTTTGTGATCATGAACACAATATTGAATAGATCCACTCACCACTGATGGCCAGGTCTGTGGTCTTAACATTGAAAAGTCTCCCCACCATTTAGGCCAAAATATTCCAATTTGATTACTCTTATGAATATTCACGAAGGGACGTATGGACAATACTCAGTGGATGCTCAGCCCTTCAATGAATATTCATAAACTGTGATATAGCCGCAGAACTCCAGACAGAAACTCCAGTAGAACAAATGGATGGAATGCAAGAGCTCTCGTCTGGTTAATCTATATAGATTCAGCAGTAGGTCAACAGGTTTTAATGTAGCAGATAAAGGCCAATGTCTTTGACAGCCTTGTCTC
This sequence comes from Synaphobranchus kaupii, assembly GCA_029718625.1. Classification (NCBI taxonomy): domain Eukaryota; kingdom Metazoa; phylum Chordata; class Actinopteri; order Anguilliformes; family Synaphobranchidae; genus Synaphobranchus; species Synaphobranchus kaupii. Next base: position 49,298,622 of record CM056382.1, on the reverse strand, counting down.
CCAGTGTAGAAAAAAGCCCCAGGACCCTGCCAGACCACACAGACGTCCTGCGGTCACCTTGCTGCTGTACATGAGGCGGTTTACGCCCATCTTCCTCTTGTAGTTCTCCACATCAAACTCAATGTCCTGGTACATCTTCCATTCCTCATCGGACAGGGGGGAAACCGCCTCCTGAATGCCAGGGATGAGGATCTTTCCACTGGGGCTGATCAGAGTGTCTGTCGGGGGCGAGAGGGGAAGGTAATGGGGGTGACAGCATCATGTCTGCAGTAGTTTTGCAAGAAAAGATGGTGAAAGGAGCTACTGAAGAGGAAGCAGTCTTGGAATAGCAATGAGTGGATGTTCATCGATTTCAAGAGGTGCGAAATTGATGATTATCAATTTGTAAAGTTTATAAAACGCAAAAGAATGGAATCAAGCACGGAAACACTGTGTGATCATCGTAAATCTGCACTCATGTCCACGTGTTGCAGTTCTAAGGTTGCAGCCGTTGCACCGTCTTCATTTTCTTCCTTTTGATCACCTTTAATGTTTTTCTAATAGCAGAATATACACTGCCCGGCCAAAAAAAAAGTCGCACACTAATATTTTGTTGGACCGCCTTTAGCTTTGATTACGGCGCGCATTTGTTGTGGCGTTGTTTCGACAACCTTATGCAATGTCACAACATTTATTTCCATCCAGAGTAGCATAAGTTTTTGGCTGAGATCTTGTATTGACGACAGGAGAGTCGAACTACTCCGTAAAGTGTTCTCCAGCACATCCCAAAGACTTTCAATGGAGTTAAGGTCAGGAATTTGGTGGCTAATTCATGTGTGAAAATGATTCCTCATGCTCCCCAAACCACTCTTTCACAATTTGAGCCCGATGAATCTGGGCATTGTCATCCTGGCATATGCCCATTGATGGGATAACCTGGTCATTCAGTACATTCAGGTACTTCGCTGACTTCATGTTATTGCTGCATAATGTTGCTGAGCCTAGACCTGACCAACTGAAGCAACCCCAGATCATAACACTGCCTCCAGAGGCTTGTACAGTGGGCACTATGCATGACGGGTGCAATGGCGACTTCTTTTTTTTGGCCGGGCAGTGTATTATGTCTTTATAATATTTATTTATGTCTTTATAATATAATCTTCTACGACTTGACGAAGCATACATTCCTTTCTTCTACTTTCTTATTTATTTATTTTTTTGTATTTAAATATGAATGTAGATAAAGGATGTTGAGAGATAAAAGTGTAGTCTGAGATAAAAGACTGGGGTGATGGAAGATGGGTTTCACAGGGAAGTGATATGGGGCTGGATTGGATGGACACTGAGACACTAGAACACTGGTTTGACTCGGATTATATGTATTAAGTATGCATCATTCAAACTCATGTTTCATGTTAATAAACAACAAAGCTGTCCTCCAAAGAGGAGGGGTGGAGGAGGGCCTATAAAAATTTAAATAAATATTTTCTCCACCATCTGCTATTTTCTGACTTAGCAGACTCACAGACTTAACTAGAGTAACAGCACTCAGGTCATCAGCAATAGCTGACCATCCAAGTCCAGTAACCATGAACACCCACGATCACTTTACACAAACAAAGTGCTCCAACCCCTTCCTCTAATGAGACAGTCTTGCCTTCACATTTGCCTGATCATGTGCACACACTGGTGCACTACTACCTCTTTTGCAGCAGTTTAAAAGGATAGTTTGTCATTTTGGACATAATGTCTCAATTACGACTTACCCATGATGTAGTTGATTGATGGAAAGCATTTTCAGCTAATTCCATGCTGTCCCTTCTTTTGGACATACACACGTTGCTAAGGCTAGCTCAACTCTAAGGTAACCGGTAGCATCCACTACCAAACGCACTTAAACACTCCACAGTGCACCCAAAGCAAATAAAATACGACGACAGTCTATCTGGGTTATTTTGAGTGTTTATACCATCATTTCTGAAGTCAAACTATCGTTGAATCTTTTACTTTGTGCTGATCTATATTCTCTGGCGGCGGCGGAGCGATACTTTACGCTACCTACGAATGTAGTGCCGGCACTGGTCGACTACAACAACAAAGAAGAGCAACAAGTTGCAATGGCCACATTCGCTCCGCCGCTGTCGTCGTATTTTATTTGCTTTGGGTGCACCTGCGGAGTGTTTACATTTACATTTACATGTTTTAAGTGCGTTTGGTAGTGGATGCTACCGGTTACCATAGAGTTGCGCTAGCATTAGCAACTTGTCCAAAAGAAGGGACAGCATGGAATTAGCTGAAAATGCTTTCCATCAATCAACTACATCATGGGTAAGTCGTAATTGAGACATTATGTCCAAAATTCCGAACTATCCCTTTAATGTGAGATGCTTAAGTAAAGGCAGTGCCTGTAATCACACTGCCAGTGCATTGGCATGTCAGATTGGTTTTAAATCCTACCCAGAATGCCGATGAGGTCGGTCATGGGTTCGATCACAGTGCCTCCATACACTCCAGAGTGCAAGTCCTGCTTAGGCCCCTCAACCTGCATAAAAAAAGACAAGAAAAAACAGTAGAGTATACCAAAAAAATGTGATTGAGCTACAAAAAAAAGCATATGGAGATTCTTTTCATGACTACATAATCTTCTTAAAATGTAAGAAAATATAACAAGGTGAGTCCTGCCCATTATTAGTGCCCATGAGGTGAGTCCCCCTACTGTGAATCCATGACAACCTGTGGCCAAAGCCGCTCTACTGTATATAATCAGAAGTCATTCAAGTGTGTTAAGGGCTGTTCATTAAAGAGTCGCTTTTAGATTGAAAGCTAAGCCTTTTGAACACGAGCACCAGGGAAGTTATTAAAATAATTTGCATGTAATTTACAATAACTCACACCACATCATTCACATTTCCCTCCCTTCACCTCTGCAAAGAAGTAGCAGTTTCCTCTGGTGCCGTAGGTTAAGGCTGGCCGGCGGCTCAGCCATCCACAGTCAGAGATGATGATGTAATCAACATCAGCAAAGAAGGTATCATTCTGCGAGACAATCATGGCATCCAGGCCATTGGATCCAGTCTCCTCCATGCCTTCAATGACGAACTTCACGTTAACTGGGAGCTCCTGTGGGTTAAAGGTCACGTGAAAGAGAAGCGACATCGGAAAGTGGAAGAATCCCCCTTCCACCCAAAATTTCTATATTTATTTCAATTTCAGTATTCAATATTTTTTCACTTCTTTCTATACTTTCTTTACTTTGTCAAACAGTTAAAAAAATTACTCCCTTTCACCAAAATAAGAAAATAAAAAAGTTATACGATATAAGTATAAAATTATTAAAAGAAATAACTAAATAAATAGTTTAGTCCAGGGGTATCACACTCAGTTGCCAAAGGGCAGATGTTAATGCTAGTTCTTGATCCAGCTTCCAGACTTCTTAATGTCCTAATTAGCCTTGTCATTTACTCCATTTGGCGTTTCTTAATTAAACAATAAAGTTAAGTCAAGTTTTTTGGAACAAAAATAAGCATATGCATCAGCCCCACAGGAATCAAGGTTGACACACCGCAACATGGTTATTGTGAGTTTATTAAAGAATGCCACTGACGATGTCAAGTGCTTGGTAGGCCTGCACTGTGTGAATCCAGGCCAGTACAGGAGCCTTGTTGTCTGAAGCCCCTCTTCCATAGAGATTTCCTGTGAGAGAGAAAAGCAGATTATTCTTGTGAGAGAGATGCTGAATTGTGCATGGAGCTTCCCATTTTGTGGGTACATAAATCATTTTAGAAATATGTAAAATAATATAACATTAACCTTGAAATGAACTTAAGGCCAGTCAGACCTTTTCTTATTTGGGGAGAGAGTCACACTGAGCATTTATGAAACACAGGCTTAGTTTTTGGTTGAGCTGCAAAAATGTTCCAGTGACACGTATAAATAATGTAAATGCAATACTGCAAGTAGCATAGGGGCCAGTCACTGTTTTTCTTTGACAGGGGGAGAGATACACAGGTGGCTTACCGTTGATGTCAGTCAGGTTGTAAGGCTCCGTCGCCCAGCCATCCTCCTTCTTGGCTGGCTGCACGTCCACATGGCCATACACGCAAACTGTGTGCTTGGCAGGATCACTGCCAAACTGGGCAGTGACCACCTTTGGCAAAGGGATGGTTTTGCCCCAGGGTAACTGGCATATAGCGTAATAAGCACAAACAAAAATCAATAGAAGTTAAAAATTGCACTTCATCATAATGACAGTTCTCGCATGTAAAGAGGTAATCGTCCAAAGAAAAGCTCTTAATGGCAAACATTGGCATCCATGCCCAAGCAGGGTAATTCAATTGTTTGTTAAAATTTCTTGAAATGTAGGGTAGGGTCAAGAATCTTGTCTTTAAACCACTGTGTTAAAGCAAAAGTGGTAACCCTCCAGCTTCAAGTCTGATTCCCTCACCCACATGTCACACCATCCGTATCAGTGATTGTACAAAGCCCCCTTACAACAGCCACAACCCCAGCACTCACCTCCTGAATCCCAATATCCACCAGCTCCACGTTCCCACCCATTGCCTTTAGCTTCTCCGCAGTTATATTCATCATACGCTCCACCTCCGATCGCTTCAACACATCACTCGAATCGCTCTCCACTGCAACCCACTCCCGAAGAGTCTAAGACACACACACACACACACACACACACACACACACACACAGTAAATTCACAGCAAAATGTCCAGTTTTAATTCAACTCGAACAATGTTGATTCAACTCTTGCAGTGTACATATGAGCCTACTCTGGCCAGATCAGGCTCATATGTACACTGTTAGAGTTGAATTAACAGTGGACATTTTACTGTGCACACACATAAGCACATAGGCCTACATAACATGCACATCGGCGCCACGCACACGCGCACAAGGCGGCACGCACACGTTAAGCTACATTTGAGCTGGTGTTTCACAGTTGTTAAATTTTGAAAGTTGCAGAAATATGTGCGCATTTTAAATTTAGCATGTAAAAAATATTAATTATACAGTAACTAGTAATAAGCACATTACAGCCTACAAATAATAGGGCACCACTGTAATATATGGACTTGCCTGCACATACTCCTCTTGGTGACTGTCGATATATTTCGTCAGTTCATCCAGCTGAAACGCAAGAGCTCTTGATCCAACAATAAACAGTAGGGGGGCGAACAGCAGCAAACGAATCTGTCGAAGGAAAGGCCAAGCTGATGATCAGATAACGTTATGTAGGCTATTCTAGGCAGGCAGCCAAATATTTTTTGCACTGAGTTTAAGGATAATTTTCAGAACACGTTTACGTGAATTGTGTTGCAACTAAAAACTCATTGATGTATGATTCGTGGTGTTATAAAACGCCCGCCGCTTTATAATTAAGTTGTTTTTCTATTTAAAGAATTTTCCTCTTTAATTTGTAGGCTACTTAACGCCGCTAAAATAACAAGTAATTAAGTAAATATATGAATATGCATCAAATCAGAACTTAGTAGTTTACCATGCTCCCAGGTGGTCAGTTTAGCTCGTTGCAAGAATGGCGCGGACACTCAATTCCAGCAAATGACCACTGTGGCTGTGGCGTTTTATACCAGCCCAGGCCCTTAGACAAAACTCCTCCTTCTCCGACAGTCACACGAGCAGGTGGCAAGAAGTCAATGGCATCGTTCCTCGCGTTTTCTCTAGTACGGCCATAAAAACGCATCTGATCGCTTAGCGAATAAAGAAAACTATGGCTTTATTGTTAGTACCCTGATGTGGACAATGGCCGCATGTCTTTCAGTTGTACCACTGGTGACAACGCCAAGAGGGAAATTAAAAACACTTTTGTTTGATTTCTATGTATTTCTTACAGTGTATCCCATGTGAGACACAGAACAGGAAGATGTGTGTTGCACGTGCTTGGGTTAATGCATTCTTTGAGTCTTACATTGCCGTAAGGGGAAGCAGCGCACCAAATGCTAACGTGTCTGATGTTGCGCAGACAGGAGCTTGACAAAGCATGAATGCACAAATGGGTGCCTCTTGCTGTTTTCACCCATTAAAGCCCCAACGGGGGGTCAGAGGGTAGCCTAGAAGTCAGACTAATGCCACCTCATGGATAATGATGTCAAAATGGGTTGTTGCACAATGCACCCCCTCATTGCAAGAATGGCATAAGCCATTCTGTACTGTTCTGTGTTCTGAGTCTTGAACCAAGTCTTAGTGTAGTTAATTGAGTTTTGCAAGATGAAGGTTGCTCTCTCTATCTCTCTTTCTATGTCCATTAAGATGCCTATAAACCTGGTGAGTGTACACTTTCAGTAGATACAGCATAGCAGATATTTGATTGAAATCAATGTAAAAGGAAAATGCACTCACTGGTGAATTATTTTGTTTATTCTTCGAACGTGTAACAAAAAATGTTCAGTTGGCAAATCAATGAAAGACACACTTTCTTTGGTTTGCCAAAAAGTTTACTTATTTATTTTTTTACCAATGTGAAGAATAAGCAAAGTCCAGATGTCAGGAGTTTTCCAGCCAGCTAGAGCATCGGTTTAAATTGCCCTGCATGTTTCATTTTAAAGTTAAACGTTGTCATGATGAAGGATTTTGCCAACCTAAGCACTATGCTGTGTACTTAATATTATGCATGTTTTTGTGTCTTGATAATTACTACACAAAAGGCCAGGAAGTCATTTCTCCGATGTTAGAAGTACTAATCACTCAGTGAGCATGTATGTGTAATAGGATTACCTTTAATGTTTTTTTTTGTGGTGCTTACCTCTCCTTTAATTGGTGCCCTTGCTATGAGTCACTTTAATGAATGCTTGTGCATGTCCATCAGAAGGATTACCTTCAGTTACCTTCGGTGTTTGCTTCAGCAAACAGTTTTCTCATTGGCTGATGTCAATCCTTCCTCGAAGATTGCACAATGTGTTTTATATTGTACACTTGCCGTTCTATGATAATGTCTTTAAACCAAGATCTCACTCGTATTTAGTGGTTCGTATGTAGTTTAGCAGAGCCTGCATGCAATGGGATTGTGTATGTGTGTAAAGTGTGCTTGTACAAAGAAGTCACATAGATTTCTAAATCTGCATCAAATTAATCTCCAGGAGATTGAATGCATGCTGGGGAATAAATCATCTAGATGAAATTTAAAAAAAAATTTAAAAAAAATTAATAAAACTCAGCGTGAACCATGATGTTTTTCTAGTCCTCTTCCTCCTCAGTCAAAACTGCTATGGTTTCAAATGTGCAATGCAAGACCGAGACTGGGCTGGCTGAAACACTCCTTCCACAATACCTACAAATGTCATACAATGCATTATAATAAATTCATAAAACCATGTCCATGACATGTCAGGTATTTCTGAGCCAGGTATTTGATTTTAATTACACTTTAATTAAGTAAAACCATGACCTCTGGGTATTTACTGTTCTTATTCCAGTGGCGGCCCACCCATTGAGGCAAAGGAGCTTAGCCTCCCTAATCAATCTTGTTTAAATACATTTTCCACTGAAGTCTGGTGTCTTCCAGGATTTAGTGTTGTATAAACAAAAAGCCCTATTAAAACCCTCACATTGTTTGCTATTTTGTGTACTGGTGCCTAATATCGGGGTGCTTACAAATACAAACCCTACTGGCAGCTGAGCTGACACTTTTTATTAGCAGTGTGTTCTTGCAATAATAGTATGAAATAGCGTTTAATATTTACACACGCTTTTTAAAGTTTGATTTTCAAAAGAATTGCATAATTTTATGGCTAGCTGTCAAGTTTAGTCTTTGTTAAGATTTGCTCTAGACTACATTCAGTCATACAACGACGGGCATATACTGTAACTATTTTCAACTAATTTTAGCCAGATTGCAGAATTTAACTGTGCAAATTGTTTAAATACAGCAGGCCTCCAAATGTTAACCATAACAAATTGGCTATTTGTTAAGTGTGAATAATGTTATTACAACTGTGTTTTTTGGAGCCTTTTGGTTTGTATTTTCTATGTGATTGGGGATGACTGAGTAACCATGTGAGCCAGATACCAATATATCACAGACTGGAATGTTCCAATTCCTACAGGCCTTGAGCAAAAAACAAGACAAAAAGAGAGTTTTACTTTTTATTGGGTGAGGTGGTTGTCCTTTATACTGGCATGCATATGTTTGCACAACCCCTCTTAGGGGGTATAAGGGATCACTGCAAATAATGATTTTAGTATGGTGCTGACTTTCTTGGCAGGTGTACTCTTTCTGCAGAAATAAAGACCCTTATAATTGGATCTAGTGTGAAGTGTTTTCCTGACGGGATTACCTCTTTATTACAAGGGAGGATTTTTCCTTCTCGACCCAACAAGGCCAAATGGTCGCAATGGTCCTGTTGCTCTACTGATTCAGAACAGACACCCAGCTAACAAAAAAACATTTCAAGAATGCTGGGCAATATTTCTATTAGTTTCCCATTTGTTTGTGATGTTCTTATTTGCTGTGGGGCCAATCGATATCATGTTGTGTTTCAGAGTTACTGAGCCATCTACAGATCTGCCAAGTGCACTGGTCAGTCCTCACCTGAATTTCTTCAGGAAAATGTCCAATTGCTCTGGATAAGAATGTCTGCTAAATGTACATGTATTTGAATAAAATATGTCAAGAAGTAAAATCACAGCCATCACCAGGAATCAGGCCACATGAGAGAGCCAGGAACAAATAGCAAATAGGCCCCAAATCTTGCAAGGCTTTCCAGACAAATGGCGAACTCTCCCAAAATATATTTTTAACCAAAACCAACGTATTTTAAATTGAAATCGTCATATTTTAGCTTTTTTAAATAAGTGCGTGCTTTGCGACTTTTCATTTTTACCCGTGACTACACTTTGAAAGTATCCCAATTTAGCTGTAAAACTGCTGAAATGGCAACACTGGTGGGACGTCTTATGACCTGCTTACCACACTTCCACAGTGGAAAATAGTATGGAGGATATTTTTCGCGGACTGCTAAACAGTGCACATTAAACAGTACACTTCTGCTAGTGCACTGTACGCAGGAGACAGGGCGCAGAAGACAGGGCTCTGATTCGGACACAGCCCACCATTCGCTCATTCGAAATTGACTGGCATGTACTCCAGTACAGTAGGTGGCAGTCACGCAGAAGAATCCCAGTCAGCGAAAAGACGCGCAAATTGTTGCAGAGCGTCATTTTCCCGGAAATGGCTTTAGATAAGGAAGTTGAAAATGGAGGCGGCGGTGTTCATTCTGTCGCTTATTGACTGTTGCATTTTGATTTTCCTCTCGGTGTACTTCGTATCCTTTTCTACTGTGTCTGGTAAACCAATTTTTTTATTTAGTAAATGGTGAGCAAAGTATTTGTAAGAAGCAAAGCTAAGTTACTGAAAATGGTTGTTCCAAAATGCTACCTGACTAAGTAGCTAAAATCCTTTGAAAAAGCGCTGGCTTCCAAACTATCTGGCAGGGCGGCTAGTTTAGCCAAATAAATTACTGATGGCTAAGCAAGCTTGTCAAGTATTAACTAACGTTAGCTAGCTAAAGGCAGGACTCGTTTTCCTTCACTATGCTACTTGCCGCTAGCTAACTTCGCCTACAAAGCAAAGACAGTAATGTTAGATTCCTAATTAATTAAGCCACAGCAATAATTTTCTCATTGTATTTTCTATGTAACTTTAGTTGCTCGTCGGTAATTTCCTAACTATCTAAATGTGCTTTGGTTTCCATTTAAATTTTGGCAGCAGAATGGCCAGCCAAGACAGTTTATACTAGAGTTAACGTGTTAGCTGAATGCATTGCGAAATAAGCATCTTTAACCATAGTCACAGATCATCACTCTCTCGGACCTAGAGTGCGACTATATCAATGCGAGAGCTTGCTGTTCAAAGTTAAACAAAGTAAGTTGTGTTATGTTTCTTTTATTGTACATCTTGTGTGACGTCGCCGATATTTACAATTTACTTTCTTGGTTTTTTTTGTTATTTAAATTTAAATTTACGTGCTTCAGTTTTTTATGTTTTTATTTATTTATTTATTTTTATACAGTTTTACATTTACGTTCAATTTGCTCGGACAGCTTTTATGTGCAACGAGGGATTTTAGATACTTAGAGAAGCGACCAATCTGCTTTTACAATGTATGGAAGGTATGGGGGCATTCAGGAGTTTGTGATTTAAAGCAAGAGAAGAAGCTTAAAGTAACTCCAAAGTAGCTTGCACAGTGACGCTATGTTTCCGATCCAGAGGCCATACATACGAACAGATAACATTTATATAATTAATCACAATTATTATGAATATAAATCGTCTTTATCCTGTGCCAGTACTGATTTCCTCCAACGCGTTGACTTCAGGTTGCATGCAACATGGGAAATGGCTCCAAGCGAAAATAAGATTAAACATTAATTATTTGGATAATAATAGGGTAATATGTACACGAATAACCTCTAAAGGCATAATATCACCAAGCTGCTTTGGAGTTGCTCGAAGTGCATTTTCTTGCTTTAGACCAGGAGCACCCGAATGCCATATACCGGCAATTGTAATGCCAGCGGGCTGCTAGAAACTTCTGTAAATATGTAAATTACCCTTCATTTCATAACACTCAAAAACTGCCTGGGCAAACTAGAAAATACTCTAAAACTGAAGCAATTTTAAAAAGCCCCAGAAAGTGAATTATCCCTTTAAGTGACTTTTTTCAGGACTGATTTGTAGTACTGCATGGTCTACACAATTACTTGATCAATGTTTGAAATTACTTGAAAACTGGTATTTTCGTCAAAATGCAGAAAAACCGATTTATCATAATAGGAACCATAGCTACAACTATTAGCCTATAAAACTGCGTGCATCATCTTCTGTGTGTGGGTTTTTTCGCTGTGCTTCTGCAGTGGGTTGTGCCGGAGCTTGTGGGCCAGGCGTTGGCAACAGTCCTCATGCTGATCTCCATGCACTGGTTTGTCTTCCTCCTCAACCTACCAGTGGCGGCCTGGAATGTGTACAGGTGAGTTTAGCTTGTGGCCATTGCGTCTCGAGTCGAGTTCCTCAGAACGGTGAGCTTGCTTCAGCTGCAGTACTGTTTTTGCACAGATAGAAAACGTGAGGATGGTGGTTGTTTAAAAAGAAATCTGGAGCTGGATGAATGAGAAATAACTTTGCACAATTATGACTTAAACTGTTCAGGGGTGTTAAACAAATATTCACTATGTGTTGTACTTTAGGTTCCTGAATGTGCCCATGGGAAATATGGGAGTATTTGACCCCACAGAAATCCACAATCGCGGTCAGCTCAAGTCCCACATGAAGGAGGCCATGATCAAACTTGGTTTCCACCTGCTCTGCTTCTTCATCTACCTGTACAGGTGAGGCATTGCCTTCTCAAGCCATCCTTACTTGTGACCGTTACCTATGCATACTACCCCTTAAGCCCCAGCACATGACATACTGGTGGGGTTTTAGTAGCTTGGTAGTTGTCCTTGTTGAGTTGTCCTTGTTGAGTTGTGCTTGCAAAAACCGTGTGAATAGTCACAATATCCTCAAATGCATTTGAGCAGGCTGTTTACTGGGGCATATTTGGTTTAGTAGTGTGTTGAGGGGTACAGAAGCAGAGCACCGCAGGGATATTTATTAGTGGTGGTGGGCATTACGGTTCCTTTCAGGGATCCATTGTTCACTAAAAGGATTCGTTCCCGGATTCATTCACCACTCTAGTTCAGACTCATTCTCGTTCCGAGACTTGCTCGCGTTCTCGGTCACTGCTCTCGGTCCGACTCTCGTTCTCGTTCATGGACTCTTGTTCTTCAAGAACGAGGATCATGCAGTAAAGTGGCTGAAGAGAGAACCCAACTCTGTCGTTCACGGGTCAGTGACTTGAAGTTGAAAAACCGTTCAGAAATTAGTCACCTACTGTCCTTTGTAGGTGAATTTCTACAGTAGCCTAGCATACACTGTTATTATGCTATTTGCAGATATTTTTTAAACATTTAGCCTACATTTAAAAATAAGTATATCAGCCTTGTTTTTATGCAATTTACTCAAGTAGGATTTAGGCTGCAAATAGGTGGTTAGTTTGCAAATAGGTGGCAGGAGTTAATAAATCGTTTGCAAATGACAAGAGGTTCAATTAGGCTATAACAATATAATCTATAGGCTATTTTATTAAAAAGAGCACAATATTTAGCAGTGTGGGACAATTTCTTATAAATGTGTAGCTTCTAGATATTAGGCTACATCAATTTAGTGGATCAAGCATATTGTAATACAGCCAAAATTGTGATCTTTTCTACACGTTTGACTTTTACACTCTTTATTGTAGTCCGTAGGTTACCGGTCATAATTTTATTACCCGAAATAAATCCATAATAAAATCAAATCTTGATCAGCTCTGGGTTCAGCTCACAGCAGTAAAAATAGAATCAGGATCCTCCACCCCCTTCTATCCTCCACCCCCTTCTCTCCTCCCTTTCTTCAACATATTATTCCCCTTTTTTCAAGCATCTCCGGCCCACTCAAAAGTTGTAATACCCATTCAGCGTGCAAGCTATCGCTATAAAATGCTTAAAAGCGTCCGTAAACCGGCTAGTAAATAAAAAGTTACTCACTCCCGTACACTTCCGGTCTGCAATGACAAATCTCGGGATATGGGTTCATATCAACAACAAGGATAATATTTAACTGGTAACCTGGATCAAATTGCCTATAAATAAAAGCAAATAAAGCCTGTCACTTAATTTCTCAGAGCACCAGGAACATCTACAAATGAAAAATCATAAACAAATTGCCTACTTGAATGGACAACCTTTCTCAGTAGGCTAGGCCATATTACGTAATAAGTGTCCATTCATATGGACTGCTGTGGACGCTACATTATTCAGCAAGGTAGCTACCACAATGTTAAAGCAATGTTAACCTCTCGAATTATCAACAAAGTGGTGACTGGTTTCGTTATTCGAGGAGACTATACCAAATGTGATGTGTCCATTGGGAAATGCATAGGCTACTGAATAGCCTACTCTTTCCTTCACGTTTTATGTAGGCTACTTCACGCAAAGAGAAGAGCTATAGCCTGCGCGTTTCTCAGATGCTGGGCGCTGACAAAGCCAATTGCTTTTAATTTCACTCAGGAAAGTGTTTCTCAGTGCAATACGAAGACATTAGGGGGATCTGCAGTGACTGTGTATTGTGCTTTTAACTCATTCCGGAGAATCCAGACCCAATGAATGACCGTATTTGTGGTTCCTTCGCGGACTCGTTCCTCAGAAACTATTGCTTTTGGTCAGAAACGGGCAGGAGGGGCTCGGAGAGCACACCCCGCTCAAGCGTATCAATGCTGTCATTGGCTAATGGCTCCTACAGAGTCCAATGGTAAAAATAGTTTAAGAGTAGCTGCAGCTTCGGCGAATGGGAAGTTTGCAACTGAGAGTGGAACCAAAGGAACAAATCCGTACGTGGAGGCGAGTCAGTTCCTTTCGTTCACCAAACGGACTTGTTCCAAAAGGAACAAATCGCTCACGAACGACACTCCACTAATATTAATCTTACAAGCCCTGCTAAATGACACCACTTTCCTTTTTGCATTTTGCGCACTTCCTGTTAGTATTTCACCTGCTCATCAGCTGCCTCCTATCTCCCGCAGCATGATTCTGGCCCTGATCAACGATTGAGACCAACCAACCTGCGCACTCAAACTGCCAGATTAAGAACTTGTCTTCTCTCCGCTGCGATAAACTTGTCCTCTTTCTCATCCTGTCTGCCTGAACCGCATCAATGCTCTCGTGAGGTGCCAAATCACACACCCCCCCCCCCCCCCCCCCCCCGCACCCTGGAACAAGGAGAGTGGCAATACAGCTCAGCTCACAAATGCAGTCTCCCCACTACACAGGCAGGGGAGACTTAGACCCTTGTTTCCAGTTGTTCTTGCGAGAGTGTATACTGCGTGTGGGTGCGCAACAGTACAGTTGTGCAAACGTGTGGCAGTACAAGTGTATGCGGTGCATGTGAGACACCACAGCTGAGATTGTGTGCGTGTGTGCGTGCGTGCGTGTAACCCTAGACACTGCAGTGATGCTCAAAGTGCAATCAATGGGACCCTAAAGTGGAGTGTTAAATTGGCTAATTCACAATTTATTCACAATAACTGAACATCCTCGTGTGAATTTTCGAGTGTAATGGCAAAAAATCCCAGGTATCCACACACCACGCACTCCCTAGCCCTGACCCGAACGCTCCATACTCTAGTTGTCTGCTGAAATACTGTATTGCACATTCAGCGCGTTTGTAATGGTTAATGAGCGAGGCACATTTAAGTGCTTCCCCCCAGACCAATCAAATTTACCTTCTCAAACTTTTTAACTGTATCCTTTCAGTGACCATTCTCCTGAAAAAAGTATCTCTAACAGTCTCTCTGTCAGTGTCCCAGAGGTCTCTCTTGAAGTCTCTCACAGGTTTCTCTCTGTGTGTAAAGGCTTCCCCTATGTCTTTCTCTGTCAGTGTCCCAGAGGTCTCTCACAGGTTCCTCTCTGTGTGTAAAGGCTTCCCCCATGTCTTTCTCTGTTAGTGTCCCAGAGGTCTCTCAGGCCAGACTGAAATAATGAAAAGATGGCAGGTGGAGAATTAGTTTCAATCAGAGATGTATCATTGCTGCTGAGTGTATTGGGAAAAACTTAATTCATGGGTGTTTCTCAGTGTTTAAAAATGGTCTTTGTAATGTTTTTTTATTTTGGATACATTTTTGCCTCATTGTGGGGGGTTTCCTAAATGTACTGAATACCAAAATGTATTGACAATTGACACTGACACAATGTAAAATATTGGTTGACAATAAAACGGGATTATACTTTTTGCATTTTTTTGAAAACATTCGGGGCAACAAAAAATAAATAATAAATTCAGTCATGGAAACTGGGTTTAAAGTATTATTATTGTGCAGTCTGTCAGGTTGCAGCCAAACCAAATAAAGTATTTTGGAAATATTGTATTCTTAATTTACAAAAAACCCATACACACCCACAGCTTTTAACCCTCGTATTATGTTGGCATTTTATGTTTGGGGTCAAATTGACCCCCAAAGGTTTAAACTGACAAAAAAAAAAACTATTGTAATAGAAATATTTTGACACTTTCTGTGTGACCTCTTGTGCATCTCCCAATTGACTGGCCTTTTATCCCTCAATATTAAAAAGAGGTAAGTGAAAGTTTAAAACAATTCTGTACCAGAATTTAAAAGCCACAAGAAATACCCACAAAAAATCTGATTAAAAACGAAGGTATATTTCCTTTCATTATAGACAGCTGCCTCACAAATGACACCACATAACACCTTTGTATACAAAGTTAGTACAGAACTTTTGAAAATGTGACAGTGTTTATTACGCATTTACTATTTAATCCCAAAAAATTAGGAAAAGTCAGTGTCAAAATGGAAAAAATAAGGTTAACTGGTTTTTAAAGAGATGTCAAACATTGAATCGGATCATGGAATCAAATTCACCCGGAACATAATATGAGGGTTAAGGTAATAGCAAAATTTTTGATTTTGCATCAGTTTGCTAGAGTCATTAGGTGTGGTTGTGAAACCACACCTGTTGTTCACCATACTTATTATTCTGACACTTTTTGAGAACCTATCCCCTCCTACACCATTCATACCTCATATTATACTTCTATACACCCTCCAGATTGCTATTACATTTTACCTTTATACCATATACACTTTTTCAGATAATTGACCTTTTCATCACCAAAAAAATGAATGGGAATCAATGGGCACATTTTGATAACCAATGCAATAGAATGTGGAATGGATGCTGTCACATATTACACTGCTTATGACATCATAATGCCTTGCTCTACACTGTTGTGACATCACCCTTTTGTGCTTTCATCACAATTCATTATTTATTTTATCACTTCCAGGTTCTTTAGACTACCACAAAATACATCACCATATTTTAACACTGTCACCTTCTTTAGATCCCTTTATACCGCATTACCACTTCATACCATTTCCACCTTTTACTTACCACCTCACACTGTGTACCATAGCCTATTGCCATCTTTCTATAGCATTTCCAGCAATTGATACCACTGCGAAGCAACCACACCTACAATTTCTTTAGGAATTGTTAAGCTAGTTTGTATATGCAGTTCCTTTGTTTATTGAGGTGAATCCTGTGACGGCTATTTGGAAGCGAATAGGAATGTTGAAAACAAAATGAGCTGCAAGTCTTCCCCTTATTACAGGCCTTTGTTTTGGTTGGTGATTGGTCAATCTGAAACCTTGGTAATTCAAAAGGACATTTCTTAGGTGTCTCAATTAAAGTAGTAATACATAAAAAAATAATTACATTCAAGTAATATAAATGGTACATTTTTCATTCACCTTTAATGCTTTAGATATACTGAAATGGGTTAACACGTCTAGATTTTCTACAGGTTACGCCTACGTTATACCACAAATAAATACTAATGACATAGAAACTGAATTTTAAAGCTTGATGGCTTCTGACAGAATCCGAGTTATAGTTTTGCACCCATAATTATAGAAGCTCTTAAAATGCATATGAGCCAAGTAAATTTACATATGTCATTTGTATTAAAATTCAAGACCTAAAATGTAATTCCACAATAAACTTACACAGACCTCTAGGTTCAGAAACAGCAAAACTGTTTTCACTGCACCTGAAAACCATTGTTTGCAAGACCTAAAATGTAATTCCACAATAAATTTACACAGACCTCTAGGTTCAGAAACAGCAAAAATGTTTTCACTGCACCTGAAAAACCATTGTTTGCAAGACCTAAAATGTAATTCCACAATAAATTTACACAGACCTCTAGGTTCAGAAACAGCAAAAATGTTTTCACTGCACCTGAAAAACCATTGTTTGCAAGACCTAAAATGTAATTCCACAATAAATTTACACAGACCTCTAGGTTCAGAAACAGCAAAAATGTTTTCACTCTGCACCTGAAAAACCATTGTTTGCTTATTTTCCTAATTTGCATTTGGAACTGACAAGGGAGAGGAATCTATAGGAAAGGCCAAAAGAGGCAATAAACTCTGTATTCCCGTCTATCCTGTTTTCCAGAAATGGAACACGTCTGTCTTTACCTGGCAGGCCCAAACCAGCCTCACTCAAAAGGGGACACACAAGAAAGGCACAGCCTTTGTTAGATTTCCTTTTTTTAAAACCCTGAATGCTTTATTGAAAATATGCATACATAACACTTCTCCAACACATAACATAACAATACAATCACTTTTGTAGTAACACGTTTAAATGCAAATACGTCCTCGGAACCAATTGCTCCACCAAAAAAACTAAAAAAGTCATACCTGGAGACATCTCACCTGGCAAAGGCTTTACAGCGAGGTCACTAAAAAGATACAAGCTTTGAAAAACCAAGGAAAAAAAAGAAAAACCAAAAAATGAACTTGCATAAGAAGTTTGAGCACCTCTATGCTTCTCTAAGTTGGAGAGGTGGGAGTGTGTGTGTTACTGCTTCATTGTGGTGCAAGATAAAAACTGGTGAGACTCACCTGATGCAGGCGAGACGCTGTACACAGAGAAAATAGCCTGTGGCTTAAATGGTGTATATTATAATATATACCATAATCAAACAGCATATAATATATACAGCACACCAAATCAGGCAAAGTGTTACTTCACTGTTTCAGTTAATGGCCAAATGGGCCTTAATGAAATCCTACCAGCACTCCTAATAGCATCTCAAGTGTAAGTATACGTAGTTATACATTTAGAAATGGTGTAAAGTTAAAGAAATGCACAAAAATATAAATTATAGGGACCCACAGGCAAGGTATATTTTAATATAACAGGAAAGAAACGACACAACAAAAATTAGTAACAAAAATTCCGTAAAACACGGGGCGAAAAGCAGTTAAAGGTAAATAGTCTGTCAGTCCATTGGAAAGGAAACCGCAGTAAATGCCCATCTACTGTAGGGGATTTGAGAGAAAAGGGGAGAGAGGAAGAGTATAAAGGGATAGAGAGGGAAAGCGAGATGAGGAGAAAGAGCAGAAGGGAGGAAGGGGGAAAAAAAGCAGGAGCAGGGGGGTGGCAGAGAAGAGAGGAGAGCAGGACTCACTGCAGCTCAGTAAATGTGTTCCAGTGCTGAGTTGTGGCTGTTCGGCTCTGTGTTTCCACTTTCCTCAGCAGAATGCCATCACTCGGGGTTAATGTGACAGAAGATGCACAAAGGAAAAAGCTCCTATATTAATGCCCCCCCCCCCCCACGCACGCACACACACACACATACACACACACATATATATATATATATATGAATGAACACACGTGTCCCCCAGACTGCAGCACCTTCTCTGGTCACTTGGTGAAGACTGTATCTGCTTTTTAAAATCCCATTTACGGAGGTCAAAGAACTGAAAAAAGGGGAGTGGGGAGAAACACAGTACTAAAAATAAAAACTAAAAGGAAAAAAGCCATCAAGGGTAGTTCTGTTCCCTGGTTAAATCAGTCAGATTCTGTTAAAATCCCTGCAAATCTTTCAGATTAAAATCCTCTATAATTCAGTGTGACCATTCAATGACGAGTGTGTGAGTGTGGGTGTAACAGAGAAATAAAGGGAGAAAATGAGCTTTCAAGAAAACTTTGTAATAAAACACACAATTTCCACTATTCAAGCCCCTATTCAACTGATAAATTATAACAATAATAATAATAATAATATAACTATAAAAATTCAAACAAGAGTCTGTTTTCAGGGTCTTGGATGATAAACTCCAAAGTGCAGGAAAGTAAACTTGATATCTCACTCTGGTGTCCCCTGGTATGGCATATGTGTGTGAGTGTGAGTGTTTGTGTGCGTGTGTGTGTGTGTGTGTGTGTGTGTGTGTGTGTGTGTGTGTGTGTGTGTGTGTGTGTGTGTGAGATTGTAGTGAGTGTGATTGTGTGTGTGTGTGTGTGTGTGGAGGGGGGAAGGGGGGACAGTGGTGAGTCACATTCTGTGGGGCGTAGGGGGGCCGAGCTTCTTCAGGCAGTGGGAAGGGGGCGGCGGGGGGGGGGGGGAGTAGGACAGGAAGTGCAGCCGGTCACACGTGCACAGGTCAGAGGTCGGGAGGTCGGTGGGCAGGCCTCCTGACAGTTTAGTTCCGATGATTTGTCCACATTCGGCCATGACGCTCGCCACAGCAGGGCGCAGATCTGCAGCCCGCTTAAAAATGCAACTCTCCTTCCTTCACCTCCTTTTCATCTCTTCATATTTCAATTTGATTTCATCTGAGAGCAGTTTTTTTTCCCTCTCTGTGGTAACCATCAACTATCCATGGTGCAGCAGCTGTTCTCTGGGGGGGGGGGGGGGGGGGTTAGAAGATGACAGACTTTTAAAAAATTGACAATCCGCCACCTCGCTGACTAATTAAGTGACATGGTGCTTATGAAACGGTCAGTTGCTTGAGCGTCAGCCAGTCAAGAATTATCACTTCACCACAGCTGTCAAAACATGTAATCAATACCCAACATGAAATTTTTATTTTGCTTATCTTTCAAAAAACATGCGTGCACAGAGACCTGAAGTGTTTATGTTCTGTGTGGTTTACAATGAGCGCTGGGATGTCACTATAAAGCAACAAGAACTGCACGTCTTTGGAAATGTTGACTCCCCAGAAACTAGAGCAAAGTCCTCCTGTTTGCCAGGCTGAATCAGTCACTTATTACCAGGTTCAACAAATTAACCTGGGTTTAATGCTTTGTTAGCTCTCCCATCTAGCTTAGAGTAGTCGTGGGAAAACACTAGACTGATAAAAACGGTCAGTAATAGTACTCTGAAAGAATAATGTACTACTGCTCCAAAAGAGCCATGTATACCATTTCATTTTACTTCCGTGGGCAAAAGATGTGGACAATCTTCACTTTCCTGTACAGATGTTTCGGTAAAATACTACTAACAGTGATCTATGCCCAATAATATTATGAGTATGTGTGCTGTGTACGTGTAATATACATTTATTTCCAATAAAGGCAGAAGAGGTTGGACGGCATCAACTTAATTAGTGCAGTAATATGTGAGCTGTATAGCCACTCTTATGGTATGAACCACGGCCATTTACCACTCGGGCCTTCTGCGTCTAAGTCCAGGAAGGGGGCGGGGCCCCACACGCGGACCGTGCCGTCGTCGGAGGCGCTGGCCATGAGGCCGGGCAGGGCGGGGTTCCAGCTCACGCAGTTGACGGTGCGTGTGTGCCCGGTCAGCTCGGCGATGGGCAGCTCGCTGCGCTTGTGCCAGATGTACACTTTGTGGTCTGCAGGGGGGGGCGTGGGACAGAGGCGTCAGAGACTCACAGGACAGAACGAACACAGAGGCGTCGGAGACTCACAGGACCGAACGAACACAGAGGCGTCGGAGACTCACAGGACCGAACGAACAGAGGCGTCGGAGACTCACAGGACCGAACGAACACAGAGGCGTCGGAGACTCACAGGACCGAACGAACACAGAGGCGTCGGAGACTCAGGACCGAACGAACACAGAGGCGTCGGAGACTCACAGGACCGAACGAACACAGAGGCGTCGGAGACTCAGGACCGAACGAACACAGAGGCGTCGGAGACTCACAGGACCGAACGAACACAGAGGCGTCGGAGACTCACAGGACCGAACGAACACAGAGGCGTCGGAGACTCACAGGACCGAACGAACACAGAGGCGTCGGAGACTCACAGGACCGAACGAACACAGAGGCGTCGGAGACTCAGGACCGAACGAACACAGAGGCGTCGGAGACTCACAGGACCGAACGAACACAGAGGCGTCGGAGACTCAGGACCGAACGAACACAGAGGCGTCGGAGACTCACAGGACCGAACGAACACAGAGGCGTCGGAGACTCACAGGACCGAACGAACGCAGAGACTCACACACACACAATGCGCTTAAAGACTGCACACACACACACACACACCCGGGAGACAGTTCTGGAAGAGGCTTACACACCCTTGCACTCAGACAGAAGAGAGCGTGCATGAATACAGTCGCAGTAAGTGAACACAGCGAGGTAGAGAGAGAATAGTGCCTGCCTTCACTCCCACTGGCGATGAAGTCTTCATTATGGCCTCCGAAGCACGAGTGAATGGTGTAGAAGCCCTGGGTGACGCCCTGGTACTTCCTTACCAGTACCCGGTCCTGCAGGTCCCATAGATGCACTCCCTGTACAGGTCAACAGAGGGCGACACATGCCACTGAGGGGCAACAGCACTTCCCACATACCTCAACACCCCACTCGCAGCTACGCAAACCCCATCTTAAACCAGCTCAAACAGCATTTAGACTTAAGAAACCCTGCAGAGCCAAGCCACCCTCCCTATGCTCCAGAACCCCGCTTACCTGAGTGGCGACGTTTAACAGAGCTAATCTTCCATTTTGAGAAACAGTGAAAGACATTATAGGATGATCCTCCTGTACTCTGTAGAAGACAAACGCATTCAATCAACAAACAGAAAAATACAACTTGCACAAACCGCACAGATATATAATATACGGAATCACAGACAGACTGTCACAGACACACATACACACATGCACAAACAGCACAGATATATAATATACGGAATCACAGACAGACTGACATAGACATAGCACAAAACAGCGCACAGACACACACACACACCGCACACAAACAAGGCACAGCAGACACAGACCGCTCTCATACACACAGGCATAAAAAAATCAGGATCTCTCACATGTTCCTGTCCGTCAGATCCTCGAAGTTGTAGCCGCGGATACGCTGGTGCGTGTCGGAGGCCAGCACCGTCCTCCCGTCGTTCAGGCACCATAGACACTGCACCCGCACGCCCTCCCAGGAGTCCAGCAGGTTCCCGTCCAGGTCCTGCAGCACACACAGCTCAGCCCACAGCATGCCCTTTGCCCGACTCACACACAAACAGACCACACAGCCTTTACCAGGGTCCTCAGGGAGCAAGAGCAACCAGCACCTCCAATGCACAATATGAACATTTGATTTGTATACATTTAAAACTAAAGGTAATGTCATATTTTTAGGGACTTGGAGGAGCCCCCCGTGTACTTACACACTGGTAGAACTGGCCTCTCTGGCCTCCAGTCACGAAGCGCTTGCCGTCCGGGTTCCAGGCCACACTGGTCAGGCTGTCCTCATGCGACTGGCTCATCTTCGTCCGCAGTTCCCCCGTCTGGCCACCGGGGGGGGGGGGGAAAGGTGAGTCACTCCCGTGTTCCCCCACGGTCGTGCTCAGGCATGAGTTTCCATGGCTACAGAGATCATCTAATTTGCAACTGCTGGACTTTCATCTTTGTGATCCTGCACGTACATGTGCCACACAGGCAAGCGCAAGGTCGCTTTCCCTGCTCTCCGGGGAAATAAACACACTCTCCACTGATGTTCATGCAGCCTGTGTGACGAGGTCGGCTATGTGTCGCTGGCTTCATCACTGAAATATCACTTGTCTTGAAATGACACATCAGCATTAAAAAGAATACCGTGAATTACCTTTTCTGTAAAATAGATCTTAAAGATACATGTATAAATAAAGACAGAATGATCATACACACACACACAAACATGTTCCTGTGACTAATCTCAGTGCTAATCTCATATTAATAGCCTACTTTTGTTGTCAATAAAGACAACCTCTTGTCACCTTTCCAACAATCACTACCCTATGGCCCAGAATCACCACAGTAACCCAACGCCACCTGAAAAACCACGTAAAACCACAGCTGCTCATGTTACAGCTAATGTCACCATAAAAGTTCAAACAAAAAAAAAACTCAAGGATATAAAGAAATCTTCATTAAAACAGAAAAGTGCGTGAGTGCGTATGCATGTATGTGTATTTCTGTGTATGTGTGTGTGTGTGTGTGTGTGTGTGTGTGTGTTAGGGCTATCATTTTTTTGTTTGACAATCAAACTTGAACCTCAGGACAGTTAAAAATTTTGAATATATAATTAAGGGTTAGAATTTGTAATCCCAATGCCTAGGCGAAATAAGGAACCCAGTTCCGCTCTGCGCTCATCCGTGTTGTGCCTGTGGTAATGCTCAATATCAAAGAGACTGATAAACAACAAGCCATGTTATTGTTTTGTCTGGAGGACAGGTAGCCTAAATAAAGTTCCTGTGTGGGTCATGCCATTTGCATAGCCTCTAGGCTATACATTCGAAAAGGAGGAGCCACGAAAAATTGTAACTCCACCGCAGGAGTCCCATTTGGAAATATTACGGGTTCTACACCATTGGGGACAAGATAATAACCAAGGAGAAAGTCCCCTGCAAGGTATGCTGCCCTACTAACCCCCAAAGACTGACACTTTTTTCTCCTCCAATAGAGATCAGTCAGTAGTACAGTTTCATTTAAGTAAGTCATGCCATTCTTGTGAATTAATGATGGAATCGTGCGTTATAATTTTTTCTTTCGTTTGAGCAACAGTTGATCTAGGGAGTGATTTTATTTCTGTGAACGGCAGCATTGGCATCGTTATGATCTTCCCTGGTTTTATTTTGCTTAATAAAACTTAAAGATACTGTTATCGTTATTTCTTAGTTATATCTTAGCGCGTTTAAGCTATTTAGTTGCACGTTTAACGGGAAATGAAAACTGGGCCATAATAATTATACATTTAGGCAATGTGTTAATGTTTTAAATTTGACAGTAGAACATTCAAACAAATTTCTCTATTATGAGCTATTAGTTCTAAATCAATTTCTGGAAAAAGTGACAGCTTTAGTGTGTGTGTGTGTGTGTGTGTGTGTGTGTTTGTGTGTGTGTGTGTGTTTGTGTGTGTGTGTGTGTGTGTGTATGTGTGTGTGTGTGTGTGTGTGTGTGTGTGTTTGTGTGTGTGTTTGTGTGTGTGTGTGTGTGTACGCAGGTGTGTTACCTGTATGTTCCAGAGCCACACCTCTGAGCAGTCATCTGGGCCACAGGCGATCAGATAGGAGTCATCAGGACTCCAGGCCAGGTACGACACTCCATACGCGTGTCCCTCCAGGGTCCTCAGCAACTTCAGCTGGTGGGTCTCCTGTCAATCACACACACATTTAGACCAGTTCCAGGTACCCACATCCCAGTTAGTAAATATGCGCTTTGCCGCATACCCCTAATTTTGCTGCCTTCAAGACTTTGATATTACTTTTCAAAATGTTCGGACTTTCAATGATTTTAGGGAACCCGCATGAGCCGCGACCACTTCCTCACTCCTAACAGGGGAAAGGCGGGACTCACAGGGTCCACCAGCCAGATTATAACGGTAGTGTCTTTGGATCCCGTCGCCAGCTTCGTGCCGTCGTTGGAGAACTTGCAGAACCAAACTTCGTTGCAGTGTTCCGTTAGAATCTGCTGAGTGTAACACGGGAACTGTTTCCTGCAAAAAAATGTCAAATAAGTGAAAAAAACAGCCGTGGGGGAGTTACAAACGACTGGGTGTTAACGAGAAAGTGGGGCGGGCCGTACCGGCTGCAGGCGTGGTCCAGGAGCAGGGACACGGAGTCCAGGCTGCTGTCCAGCTTGGTGTTGTGGTAGAGGCAGCGGTCTCTCTGCAGCTCCACCGCCTGCCTCAGGAGAGTGTGCAGCCTACGGGGGGGGCAGCATGACGGAGGGGGGCAGGTACGCTGTGGGGAGAGCAGGGACACACCCAATCACACACAGGGGGTTAGCAACCTCATCTCACGTCTGAAACGTAAAGCACGAAGGCTATTCCGCAAACCACCGGGGTGTGAATGTAGTCTACGTCCGTACTGATGCTGGCTCTCTGAAGGCAGCAGGGATAAACCCAGGTGATGTAAGGCTCATCTTGCTTTCTTGCAAGCTTAGTAACTGTTGATGTGACACTGTTGGATTTCATAAGCGGGCTTGTTTTCCTTTTGTGTTTGCACATGTATGGGTGTGTGTGTCATGTGTGCATATGTGTGTGTATGTGCATATCTGTGTGCACGTGTGCGTGGGTATGTCTTTCTGTGCATGTGTGTGTGTGTGTGTGTGTGCGCGCGCATATGTGTGTTAGGGGTGTGCAACAAAGTTATTATATGTATATACATCTGTTCAACCACCAAAATCATCTGTGTCTGTATCTGTATTCAAGATAGAAACCGGAAGTGGACATGGCCTAAATCAGAAGTGACAAAATATATAATATAGAAAAATAGTTTTTTTCTCCAAACTTAAATATAGAGCATTCATGAACTACAACAAACTCGGTAATGCATTGCAATAGCTACCCAACTAACGTTTGCGGCTGCAGGTGCTTCAAGTACCTGGACAATTTATATCGCTAGGTAGTCAGCTAGATGGCTACGAGAGAGATCGTTATGTTTACCTTGTATCCCCTTGCACTTAAATAGGTCATTTTCATCTGGTTTGCACTACTCTTAAATAAAGCCTTATAACTTTGTGCCAACACACTAAAGAGACGTGGATGATGGCATCATTTGAAGGGCAGTATTTGAAGTGCACCATCAAGACCTCAAGTATCAAATCCTATGAAAAATGTGAGGAAGTATTCATGGTACACACATAATTTACATTAAAATGTAAAAAATAATAATAATAATACAAAAAACATAAAGCGCCTTATAATTTACTTGGTCTATTGTTAATTTCACAAAATCCGCATCAGCTAGTGCCAAAATTATGGCACGCAGTTCATCTCCAACATGTTTGCCACCACTTTTTTCCAGTTCTTCAATAACTTTGCCACAGTGAAAAAGTGAAAAAACGATTTTCTTTGAATAGGCAACATTATTATCACTTTAGATACTGTATTTTACAAGACAAATGGTCTTTATTTTCAAAAGGACAGCAGGGGCTTTTACTGTGACGATTTGAATGCCCTCCGCTGCAAGCGGACTAGGCTCCCCGCTGAGCTGTCTGATGGATAAGAAGCGCTAACATAATAAACCCCACCCAGGGCTTGTTTTAAAGCTAAGAGTCCTGTCTAATTCGTCCTACCGCATGCTTTACTTGTAAGGAAACTAATCGCTGCTCAAACAGCAAAATGCACGTCACCCACTCTCAGGATTGCTCAATTTGCTTCGCGGCTATGTTCTAAGTTGACACTGGAGACGTGTCGGATTCAGTTGAAAATGTAGTCAGGGATAGAAAACAGCAGTTTGAATACGAGCGGAACCATTTTGGATTACAAAAACATTTATGTGGACAAGAGAACCATGAAGATGCAAGTATTTGATATACTGGAAGTGAACGCAATGCAAGTGAACGGAACGCTAGATTACATGTGGACATTTAAAACTTTTCTGAATGATTTATTCAGCGATCTCAGGAGCTGTCCTGAATGCCGAAAGGGTCTATGTTTTTTGGTCAGCTGTAAATCTACTGCAGATTTCTGTTTCCAACACGGCCCCTATGCCTCTCTCACTCGCGCTACGCAGTTGCTTTCACACAGAACTGTGAAACATGCACCAGAAATTTCGAGGCCAATATTTTTTTAATGTAATCAACCGCCCGTAGATTAAAGTTAATACACACAATATGGGACACTGTAGGAAGGAGACAGACTGTGCATTCTTCCCCGTACCCTGTTTACCCCATGTTGCTCATCCTCACGCGGCTACTCTCCCCCACCCTCACCCCCCCTCAACTCTCTCTTGGGCTAAGCTCAGTTGATCACCTCCCGAGCAACCACAAGAGAATCAGAAATCAAATTAGTTCAAATAAGCCTTAAAATAGGCTTAGCTTATCTTGAATCATGATAGTAGCCAATATATCTTTCTATATATCGCTTATTAATTTTTTTTTTAATAACGAATATAAGCTTCGATATTCAGATAATATCATTATCTGTTGGTTTAGGGTTCATTATCTGTGCGGTTGTGTGTGTGTGTCTGTGTGTGTCTGTGTGTGTCTCACTCTGCAGCTTGTCCAGCAGTTTGCAGCGGGAGCTGGCCCCCTTGCCCTCCCACTCTGCTTTGGCACGCAGGTCCTCTGCATGGCTACACATCAGATACCTGAGGAGACACACAGGCAAAATCACCACCGGCCAATCATACACCAGCAACAAAGATGACATCGACACCAGCCAATTAGATACAAGCGCAAGGGCTGCAGCCTGTTCCAAGTCTTAGGCCCAGATTTACTAAAGGTCAAAACTGCTTTTCCAATGCAAAAGCAACTGCTACAAGGTCGCAATTCCTACGTCGGATTTACTAAACGATCGCAATGGGTCAAATTCTCTTTCCGTTCGATGCATAGTTAAATGTGTTCATGCATATGTATACCTGTAGTGAGCATGCTAAAACAGGGTGGAGATTATGGAAATGAGGTCAATTAAGTATTCCGTCTAATTTACTAAAGCATGCATTAATTGTGACTCTCCTCTTTGCGTCATAATTTTAAGAACTGGAATCCTCTAATGCGTAGCACTCTGGAAAGGTAACAGGATTTAAAATATGTTTCACACGTTTCCACTAATCACTTTTATTTTCAGACATAATACAAAATGATATTAGTTTTATTGAAAGGACGCAAGACTTATATTGAGGTTATCAGCTTGCAGTTAGTATAAAAACGCAGTTCTGAATTTAACCTATTTAAACAGTTGTCGTGCATATGCGTTCAGTAGGGTATATAATGAATTGTGAATACAGTTACCTTCAGACGCTCTGTGGCCTTCCCCCTTCACAAGTTCATCTGTGTCTATTTCTTCCACCCCCTCATTTTGCATTCATTGTTTGTGATGTCATTCCAAAATTTTGGATTGTGCGTTGTGTACCTATGCTGTAATATTGCGTTGTGTACCTCGTAAATTTAAGTTTTCCTTTTCTTGTGGTTACATCGCTCCTTGTGACTAGTTGCTCCATGTCCATTTCTTAGCACCTTGCAATCTGGATGGGTCATTGCTTCTGACCCTTTTTATGGTTGTCTCCTACTGAAAAATTGTCAATGAGGGCATTTAATTTCTTTGATTGCGTGATTAAGACCAGTCATAGTAAATTGGTCGTTAATGTGGCGGCACCTGTGACTGCAACAGAGCCGCAATATAGCAAATGTTTTGCGCTGTTTCCTTAGTAAATCTGGCCATTAATGTTTGGACCAATGGTAAATGGCACATTTGATTTGTACGCGAGTGCACTCTAAATATTATGCTCATCATGTTACCGTTATGCACCGACATGAGGAAATAATTTCTTGTCGAATGAAACTGGCCCGCTCCCCAAAAGCGTTCTGCCAATCAAAAAGCAGCAACAGCCTTCCCGGCCAACCAGACCCCAGTTGAAACCAGTCAGAACACATTGGAAATTAGGACCGTGTTCTCATGGCTTGAACCGATAACCAATTACAGATGGATAAAGGGTGTTCTTACTGAGCCACATTAAGGGTCACTGCTGTAATAAAGGGCTAATTGCAGTATGCGAGGTGTATAGATTGTTTATAGGATGTGGGAGGCTGGTGGAGAGGGACGTTACTCGTGTGCGTACCCACTCAGGATGTGAATGCGCTCGGTGTTGTACTTGAGTGGCGTGAGCTCCCCTCTCAGGACCTGCAGCGCCTCCAACACCTTCCCGTCCTCCAGGTACTCCAAATACTTCTGCTGCAGCAGCAGGAACTTCATCCTCTGCCAGGGAGAAAGAGAACACAGCGTTACACTATACTATAGGTGAGAGAGAAAACAGAGTTACGTATAGGAGAGAGAGAAAACAGAGTTACACTATAGGAGAGAGAGAAAACAGAGCTACCCTATAGTAGAGGGAGAGAAAATACAGAGTTATGTTATGGGAGACGGATACGTTATAGGAGAGAGCGAAAACAAAACAGTTACGCTATCGGCGAGAGAGAGAGAGAGCACAGGGGGTACACTAACAAAAACAAAAACGAATTATTGTTGTTATTATTATTATACCCATTTTCAATTAACTATTACAGCTATTCAAATGGCATTAACGTTCTGCTCGTCTCCCCTGCACCTGCCTCTATCAGTGGGTTTGTTTTCACACAGACCTGTATACAGCTTCCTCTCTACATGCCAAATCCTACCGCACTTCTGAGGACTAGCATCCTCCTCTCAAACTGAAAACAAGACATCTGCCATGTTCGGGATTTAAATCTTTCACAATCCATCTGCGGTCGCGCTCAAGCGCTGTGCAAGAATCGGTACGCTGCAAAACGCCCGTTTAATTATTTACACGCCGCTGCCGCGCACACACACTGACAAGAATAACCCGCGGTGTTGTTTTGTTGTTCTGTATTGCGACTGTGACCGTGAATAAATGTACGACGCTGCTTTAAGGTATCGCGTTATCGATCGCTCTAATGCTAGACTAACTGGCGGACGCACCCTTTCAATGGGACGCACTTTGAGCTCGTTTGAAGCATTTAAAAAAAATAAAATAATGAATCGATGATTAAAAGCAAAAATGAGCCATGAATGAGACCGTTCATTTTCACCGTCCGTGCTACCACTTTGACTTTTGTGGAATTACACGACTGATGAAAGCTAATGAATTGGGCCACTTCATGATAACCGTAATTAAAATGCAGCCACAGAATCCAGGCCTGTTTATTATTGCTGAACCGTGTGTCACTTCTTAAAATGCGTTAAATTTAGATCAGGTTCCCCCACCATGGCCTGGGAACCAGGGTGTGAAATTAATACCCAGCACCACCCAAATGCTGTGAAAATTTTGATTATGGCTCGTAAGATTTCTATTCGAGCAGTCACTTTGGCAGGTAAACAACTAGGTTGTGTTATATTGTAAAAGGTAATGTGAATGGTAAATTGTCCCCCCATTTCAGAGGAGCAAATAATTGGACAATTGGCTGGTCAGCTGTTTCTTGGCCAGCTGTGTGTTTTGCATCATGAGGTCCTGCACAAGAAAGTGAACAAAAGGTCAAGAGTCGATTCTAGGCGTGGAATTTGCATTTGGAGTCTGTTGCTGTTGTCTCTCGACACAAGGACAAAATAAGTGTCAGTAAAGCAGGCCATCATGAGGCTGAGAAATCATAGCCAAAACATTTCATATTGACGCATTGTTAGGAAGCAAGAATGCACTGGTGAGCTCAGCAATAACAAAGAACCTGGTAGAGCACAGAAGACCACTGTTGTGGATGACCGAAAAATACTTGCAATTGTTAAGAAAAAGCCCCTTTTCCGCTGTCGAACAGATCAATAACATTCTACAGGAAGTAGGCATAGAAGTGTCAAAGATTACCATAAAGAAAGAACACACCAGCATAACATCAGTGGGTTCACCACAAAATAATGGTATTATAGTAGAACATACTAGAATATAATCTCATCTAATCAGAGTGGTGTAAGTGTGCTTGTCCAAGGAAGCAATGCATTCCAGTATTCTACCCACTCCATTCATAATTTACAGGTAGCGGGATAACAGCGCCATCATTACTTGGGAAAATGCACAGCGATGGGTAGAAGACCGCGGTAGTCAAAAGGGGCACAGAAAGTTCTGTTCCAAGAGCATTTTGTTACACGGCAATTCAAAGGACTTGTTCACTTGTACATAACTTCTCAGCGCTTGGACTTGTATTGCCCGTTAGAGCAGTGCTGGCTTACCACAATGGCACTGGGAGAGTGCATCAGTGCTTTGAGCTCATTCAGGTCACTTTCAGCCTGGGAGAGATAGAGAGATATAGAGATAGAGAGAGAGCGAGAGAGAGAGAGAGAGAGAGAGCGAGAGAGAGAACAGGAGTTACTCCATAGGAGACAGAGATTCAGCTTGTTCAGCGTTTCATCCCACTGACTGACAGGTTTATATAGACACAACCCCCCGGAGAGTTAGCAGCTGTACATACACATAAATAGCCCACTACACAGGTAGACAGCATGGTGCACAGCTATGTACAGGTGCGCACAGTAGTCCAGTGCACAGCTATACACAAGTACAGCCTTGTACACAGCTCTACACGGGTACGCTTGAGTCCAGACCTCACCTTGTCCCACTCTCCCTCCATTACGTGGTTGCGGAACTTGGTTGCAGATGCATGTTCCAGTCTGCAGCCGGACTCCTGCATCAACAGGTCCACGGTTTGACTGGAGAAGAGAGAAAGATGTTCAATTTCACATTCTCATTTTGAACAGGCTAATGTGTTCAGTGTGTGGAATACCCAATACACACAAGCACGCACATACACATTTATACAGCAATAGAAGTTTATATGCGTTCACACTCAAACATTGCACACATATTTACATATATACACATTTCTGGATTGGAAATAAATTACAAATTCCTTTAATATTCACCCCCCAGATTGATCTGGTCTTGCAATCAGATTTTATGGTATTTTCACCCAAAGATTATTAGGTAATTTGTGTAAAATCAATCCCTTCATTAAAAGTAAAAGATAAGCTCCTGAGTAAGGCTGAGATTTAAAAATTTCACTCCACACAAGACAAAAACTTATATCCACACCATGACTGATTAATATTATAATGGGAAATATAACATTACACCAAATGCCCTAATATAATGTTGTGCTAGGCTGAATGGCCTACAGTGAGGCAGAATGGCACATTTAGGGGTGCTAGAACTAGTCAAGCTGGCCCAAGTATAACCATTGCAGAGTCAGACCTTGCAGCAATATAGGACTTGATTGACACATTAACACACCAATAAACTAATAAAATGTATTCTGTCCACTTGTTTACCGCTCTGCATATTTCTTATACGCCTTCATATTTATCTCTCTCTCTGTAAATATTGGAGGTCCACCGATAGTCATAGACGTGACTGATCAATCGGCCCACATGCAGCCAATTGGCAATTGGCAGGGCATGGGCGCAGATTATATGATTTCTTGCGTTAGCATGCCCTCTAGAGTTGAAAGAGTCCTCGCCCGCACTGCTCACGACCTCTCGGACCATGTGACTCTGGAGTGTCCTCACAGACATCTGACAGCTGTGGTGTGAAAGAGGTACAGTATGTACGAAATCCCACGTAAACATCAAGCCTAACGTATGCCGTTTACCATTTTAATTAAATGGTACAGAAAATATTAAACGTAAGTAGGGATCCATTAACTGTGATCATGATAATCAATAAAATTATCAACAATACATACATATTTTTGACATTCAAGCATTTACAAAGGACCACGCAGCTAAGGCGAGCTATGTTTGCTGAGTCCCTGGCAGGTTTAGTCGACTGCCCAGCTGACGCATGGCGTTGTGACAATGTATCAAAAAGGCTGGTGCCCACATTACCACGACAACATTATGACAACACCGCAAAGTGTCAGAGCAAGGTTGTGACTGTGAGACTGTCCTTACGCCAACACTATTTTTTTTAACAGTTGTATAACGTTATGAAGATAAACTGCCTTGTGACGTGGAACTGTTTTCCAAGACTTTTTCATCACACTGTTGCCTAATGTGTTACCCAGGTCATTCTTATAGAACGAGAATGTTGTGGTCAATATAAAATAAGGGTTTAACTGTGAGGTTAAAATACATGGTCTAGACTGTCAATACACATCCTAGATTATTTTTACGATAGGACATTCTAATCCTTTTTCCTTTCCTTTTTTTTAACCTAAGATCATTGTTACAAATGATAATACTATCAATTTATTCACCTATAGTAAATAAGGATTAACCAATCCCGCTTTCTATTTTATCGCTATCAAACAGCGATTTACCGTATGTCAAATCTTAAAGTGGAATG
The DNA here is from genome assembly GCA_029718625.1 of Synaphobranchus kaupii. Lineage (NCBI taxonomy): Eukaryota > Metazoa > Chordata > Actinopteri > Anguilliformes > Synaphobranchidae > Synaphobranchus > Synaphobranchus kaupii. Next base: position 49,266,003 of record CM056382.1, on the reverse strand, counting down.
TTACCCTCATTTGTTTTTGTGCCCGTCATACACCCCCTTGTGGACATACCAGTCATAACAGGCAGCGCCTAACAGCATCCTACACAATGTTGGGCAATGCAATAATTATATCATTTTCTATCTTTTTTTGAAATACAATATTAAAATGTATACATTTTTTATCCGACAACCCTACTTCCAATAAATGTAAAGTCATGCATTGGCCAGTTCTTGGTCCTTGCAGGTTTTTTTATTCTTTTAATTTCACACATACAGGTCATATTAGAACCAATATCTAGACAAATAGTCATCAAATGCCACGTATGTGTAACAAGCACTTTGTTCACCAGTTCAGTTTCACAAAAACAAAAATGATTTTAATGTAACAAAGTTAGCTATCTGTGTTTCATTTGCATTCGGCGTAAAAAAAAAACAATGGAAATTCCAGACGAAAATGTAAAAAAATCCAAATTAGAGTGCGCTGACATGGCAGCCTGGCTACTTGTCCGATATCATCACAATATTTTCAAACGCACACTGCTTTTCAAAGTGGCGCTGTACCACACCGCTTCATCTCTCACAAAATGTGCTCGTCACTAGCAGGTCAGTCTTGTGGGTTTCTGAGGATTCAAACATTCTGTCGCAGTCTAGTAGAATACCATCATCAGAAGACATACTGTGTGTGTGTGTGTGTGTGTGTGTGTATGTGTCATTTATTTGTCATGTATCGTTTCTCCTGATGACCTATGCTACCTAATATGAGAATATACCACTAGCAAACCCAGATAGACTGTTGTGCCAAACACTTATTTGTTGAACTGTAATATAGAAAAATTCACCTCACACTGAAAAAATTAGAAAAATCCAACCTTTAATTGAAGTAAATTTATTCTGAGAAAAAACATCCCTCATCAAGAAATAATTATGTTTAACAAAACCATGTGTGCCACAATTATTGGCACCCCTGCATTTAATACCTCCACCATACTTAACAGTGATGATCAGGTCATTTTCGGTATAGCTATCCTTCTTTTTACGCCAAACCCACCTTGAGTGTTGGTTGCCGAAAAGCTCAATTTTCGTTTAATCTGACCATAGAACACGGTTCCAGTCAAAGTTCCAGTAGCATTTAGCAAACTCCAGGCACTTACGTTAGTGGTGAAATGACAGAAAAGGCTTTTTTCTGGCATGCCTTCCAAATAATTTGTTGGCATGGAGGTGACGTCTAATGGTAGTTTTGGAGACTTGATGACCCCAAGATGCTACTTTCCTCTGTAATTCTCCAACAGTGATCCTTGGGGATTATTATTATTTTTTTTACCTCCCTTACCATCCTCCTCACTGTGCGTGGGGGCAAAATAAACTTGGGTCCTCTTCCAGGCAAGTTTGTAACAGTTCCAGTTGCTTTGAACTTTTTAAGTATTGCCCTAACGGTAGATATGGGCATTTTCAGGCGAGTAGCTATGTTTTTATAGCCATTCCCTGACTTATGAAGCTCAACACCTTTTCCCTCATTTGATTTGTGTGTTCTCTTATCTTTCCCATGTTGACGTATGAATAAGGGAATATGGCCTCTGTGTCACCTCATATTTATATCCCAGTGAAACAGGTAGTCATTGATTACTGCTCGAAAGTTCCTAAACACTCTGATCAACTTTAAAAAGTTAAATATAAATGGAAAAAATGCTTCAGTTACATTTTGTTCATAAGAATTTCTAGGGGTGCCAATAATTGTGGCACACGTGGTTTTGTTAAAAATAATTATTTCTTGATGATGGATTTTTTTTCTCAGAATAAATTTGCTTCAATTAAAGGTTGGATTTTTCTAATTTTTTCAGTGTGAGATTAAATATATTAGAGAGATTATATATCATATATATGTGATATATATATATATATATATATATATATATATACATACAATATTGCAGAATACCTGCATTTATAATAAACATTTATTCTGCATTTTACCTTAATCTTTTTAACTGGTATTAGTCCTTAGAAGAGCAAACTCGGTTAAAAAAGGTTAAAATAAAAAGCTAATTCACATCTTAAATGCCACTTAGCTAACAAAACAAAAAGAATCATCATCGTAGTTTTCATTTTCTTGGAATATTACAAAATATTGAGAATCACTTAGCGAGCGTTACATTGTTATTGTGCTTGTAGCAGACATATCACCCCTCGTCTCCACTTACATCAGTGAAACGTACATAGAGCTAACTAGCTAGCATTAGCTTTTTTCACTTATTCCAGTGGCAGTGGACAAAACAAACGGCAGCTACCTAAGCAAAGACAAATTTAACAACTACAAACCAGTAGACTGTGACGGTTTATGTCGTGTTGGAATGACAATTCCAACTTTTGATGTGGATCTAAATCCGCTTGATTTTATGTCACGTAAACAAAAGATTTGTTTACGTTCGTTACGCGGGGACATTTCTAGAACACACACACACAGCTATGTTATTACTTAGCCAGTGAGCTAATGTTAGCTGGCTGCATTGCATTGTGCAATCTTAACCCTTCCCCCATACTAGACTTTTCCTCACTGTTGTTTTCAGAGCGATCAAGAGCAAGTAACGAAATGACATGCCATTAATCAAAAATAATATACTAGCTAAACAGATAAGACAGCTACACACCAAACTTAACAGTTGGTTTGAAGGACAGATTTAGATAGCCAGCGACTTACTTAAGTCCTAACCCACGTAGATGTTGTCCGATCAGTCGGATGACATCTTCCTCTGACTGAGAAAGACGCTTTTTCTTTTTCATGGTAGACCCGGCATCCGAGCCAGATCCCGCGGCAGTAGAAGCGGTAGCGGGTACCGAGGTTGTCCCGTTGTTGGTACTGACACTACTAACGTTACCGTTGTTAGCGCTGGATATCAGCCCGTTGGAGTGCGCCGCTCCGGCGGACGACGACTCTCCGTTCTGTGCGTTATTCAAACAGGACATCTCCTGGTTTTGTCCTTGTCCTCCCCCGTTGGCCTGCATACTAATGTCGCTGTTGATATTAGTAATAATAACTGGGTTTCGGCTAAAGCAGTTGGCGACAGGCGTTGGAAGAGGGTGCGCAAAAGTTAAATGTCCCCCAACGACCGCAGAGAGGCCCGCTGTCACTGAAGCACCGGGCTCTCCTGCTCCCTCCGCCGCCGAGACTCGTCGTATCTTCCGCGGCGGCGGCGAGACTCCGCCTGTATCCGAGTCGGAGGAGGAGGAGGGGGGAGCAGAGGCCAGAGTTAGCTTAGCTACCTGGCGGACAGTGTCTGTGGTTGGAAGCAGTTAGGTCGGGGGCTGGAAGACGAGTGTCGCTCTCGCAAGCCCGATGTAGAATCTGAGCGCTTGCCTCGTCTCCCTCCGTTTTGTTGTTGTTTCTATTCCAAAGCACATCAAACTCGCTAATGGAGTCCAGATGCAGTGACATCACAGGAAATACCTATAGTCCTGACTTCCGGTAAATCCGGGGACCGGCGAGCTGTTCATATCATATCACAGATCTCTATTCATTTGGATAACCTAGTATGTAGAGACTGGAGCCATAGGATCTCAGCATCCATTTGAATGAACGGATTAGTGAATCTGCGCGTCGCCTTTACCAAACGAATGCCCTTGACAATTGTGAGAACCTGTTCAGACTGCGAGGCCGTTTCAGCGGTAAAACTTATATGGGACAAAATGTCTAAGAACCCTATATTCGAATGAGCTTCCCAAGGTGGTCATAGAATCACTGGCAATCTTCCAATACACGCAGAAGACCCACCTCTTTACATTTCATTCTGGCTGCAACCCTACACCCTAGCATGTATTATATGATTGAGTGATTATGATATTGCTAGTACATCTTATATTATTGTATGTATGATTGTGTGTCATGGTTCAAGGTTGGGATAGTTGCCTATTTGTATATTAGCAATGCTGGTTTGGGAGCATTCTAAGCCAGGTCTACTGTATGTCACCGTTGTTCATGTAACTCGGATAGATGCATTTATATCATCTTATATTGTAAGTCACACTAGAAACAACCATCTGCCAAATGAACACATGTCATTAGATAGGCAGGTTGCTTCCAGAAACAAGCACTTTTGTGTGATGTGAAAAACAAACCTGTTAAATTCCACAACTTTTGACAAACAATCCACAAAGGTTCTGCTTACTCAGTGTTATCTAATTTGGAAAATACTTTGGCTGTGTCCGAATCAGCACTCTTCCACACTGTTGAGTAGCCTTGGTAAGTAGATAGGGCGAGAAAGTCGTAGAGTGCGCGAAAATTTTTAAAATTGCAGTATACTTCAAACACCCGGATGACACACTTACTTCCGGGGTTTCGCTGAGTACATTCGGGAGCACACTTTTCAGGAAGTAGTACACGAACCTTTTGGTCACGTGAATATGACGTGAAGCTTCGTTTTAAAAAAATGAGCCGCAGTTTCGCTGACGTTTTCCTTCAAATACAACAAAAACAACACGTGACATGGCAGCGCAAGAGTGGGGCGCGGGGTTCCCAGATTTTGTAAGACTTTCCTGCCAAATGGCGACTCAAAACTAGCCCAAATTATACGCTATTTTTAACCGAAACCGACGTATTTAAAATAGAAATCATGTTTTTAATTTTTTTAATAAGTGCGTGCTTTGCGACTTTTCATTTTTACCCGTGACTGCACTTTGAAAGTATTCCAATTTAGCTGTAAAACCGCGGACATGGCAACAGTGGTGGGACGTCTTTGGAAATAGTATAGCGGATATTTTTCGCGTCCTGCTAAACAGTGCACATTAAACAGCACACGTCTGCCAGTGCACTCTTCGCAGGAGACAGGGCGCAGTAGATAGAGCTCTGATTCGGACACAGCCCAAGTCTTTGAAGCAGAATATGGCTACATCTGATAGTACCATTACCCATCATGCATCATCGCAGGTGGCACATCCAAATATATTTTTGCAAATTAATTTCAAATATTTTATTTGCTGCTGACAAGGCTGCCACTAATTTAAACATCCCAAGCCAACATAACATCTGTCAAACAAAAAAGCATGACGTTACACAGCCAAAATAAAAGCAAAAATCTTAAGTGTCTTCAACAATGTGAAAAGGAAGACAAAACTGCCAAGTGGCTTCATAAAATAATCTATTTGCTAAGAAAACACCAATGACTATTTTTACTTAAATGATCACATTATTTGATATTCCCCAAAATGTTATGTTTTGGTAAGATAACATACAACAATGTTGTGGCTTAAAGACACAAGTCAGTACAAAATAGAAAAAAATGGTCAGAGTGGTATAAATACCAAATCCTGTTTTTCAAACTGTAACTGTACTGAAACAACATATACAACTAGACTGTGTTTGTTTACTTTGTTGACCTCATTTGTCAAAATCGGATTAAAATGGAAGGATTTGTCCTGGAAGGGCATCGGCTAACTTTTTATAGAGCCCCATTCCTCTTCCTAGTATCCCAGTAGCTTTTAAATATTATCATATGCAGCTGAAACACTAAAGTGAAGCAGATATCTGTCCACATATTCAGACAGCCAACACTCAGGACCTGTGAATCCAATCATGCTGCAGTGAAGGGTCTAAACATTTTTTTAATCAATACATTTGAATTACAAATCATTCAAATCAAATACATTTGAAAATTACAAATCATTCAAATCAAGTACATTTAAAATTACAAATCATTCAAAGTGCCATTTTATTCCCAAGTCTTGAAGATTCAAAGTAAAAACACTATATCAACTCAGGACATGTATGTCCTGATTCATCCCAATATAGACTGGAACAACTCCATGGTTCAATGCCTGCAACTCACAATTCTGTAACCTCAGCACCCAAGGCCCATTATAGCTTTGCTGTGCTAGTATTTTTTATCTTCTGCCCCTGAAGTCAGCTATAAATCAATGGGATGAATGTACATTCGATTCATGTTATAAGACCATCGTCCCTTTTAAAGATTGTATCAACTTGAATGAAAAGTGCATTACACAATCAGTATATAAAAATATAAGATGGTAAAGTGTTGTACTTTGCACAGGGGATTTGAAGCAAGTCAAGAAGGAAGCAAAGGAATTAAATATTGCACTTTCACCAGTCTGGTAGGAAAGACACTAATGAGGAACAAACTGAGCAGACACATTTTTACAGACCTGCAAAAATCACCTCAAAAGGTATACCAACCTGACACACACACACCTGAAGCATCACCCCACAGGTATATCTACCTGATACACACGCAGACACACACACCTGAAACATCGCCTCACAGGTATACCCACCTGACACTCACATACCTGCAAATCTGCCCCAGATTTACACTCATCTGATACTGACACTGGAAAAATGGTTCCATCGATATACACACCTGTAATACGGCTCCATAAGTTTGCACACCTGTCACATACCTGCAACACTACCCCATCAGTTTAAGCACCTTTCACAGACCTGCAATACTACCCAACAGGTATACACACCTGTCACAGACCTGCAATGTTGTCCCTCAGTTAAACACACTTCACATATACTCAGACATGACTGCACTGGTAAACAGGTGCATCCGTCTTTTCAGGCTAGTATCAGTGTGCCCATGTGAGCGCAGGTATACACATGTAAGACAGCACAGAGGGAAGCTGAAGGTAATTTAAACTCACAGAGAGAGAGAGAGCAAAGGCAGGCTGCAGGTAATTTAAAGTCACAGAAAGCTGAAGAGGCAGGCTGCAGGTTATTTTAACTCACAGAGAGAACAAGCTACAGGTTATCTAAACTGACAGAGTTGAGAATAGGCTGTAGGTTATTATTCATCTCTGGACAAGCTTTTCATCTCCAAAGTAATTTGGGAAAAATTCAAAAATTTATTTTTTTAAGCTTGGAAAAAAAAAAACATGTCAGTGTAATCAATGATAGGATGTTCACTGTTGGTGTATACCGTGCATGTAACTGTGTGGCCCATAACTGGGCAAGTCTGTAGGTGTGTACATAGTTGTATAGTTGAAGTAGGCGCACAGCGTGGATGAAATTATGTAGTGCACACACGTGTGCAGAGGCATATAATTCATTTTAATACTCTCTCAATTTGACGAATGAATGACACTTAAAATAGTTCTCTCTTTTTTGTCTATATAAATTGGCCAAAACAGGGGCCTCATGCTTGCTGAATGTCTTCAGATGGTCAACGTCAGATGTCCCAGAAGCCCACAAATACGACAGGTAGTAACACAGGTAGTGTCTCCAATGAATGGACACCTATAAGCAGTCGTCAGCGGGTCAGGTAATTCACAGCTCAGGTATGGCACATAGGCAGGGTGGTAGTGAGTGGTAGTTTTGAATTAATTGCCTTCTGTATGTGTCAGGAAGAAATGGCGAATGGCTGTGTATCAGTGTGTGCCTGGTAGTGTGTCATTGTGTGTGTGTGGGGTGGGGGGTGTTAGTGTGTGACAGTGTGTGTCAGCATGTGTGGGTCAGGAGCTGTCCTCCACCTGGTGAGGGAGAGTGACAGAAGAGCCATTGATGAAGGAGCCTTGTTTGTCCCGCCCCTTCAGGAAAAAGGTAAGTAGTTCCCCCTTCCCCTTCACAAAGATTGGCCCACGTCGCACAAAGCGAAATCCATAGTCCTTCAGGATGGCATAGCAGTCCTCCACCACCTGGGGGCAGCAGTCATGATTGCACATTAATGTAAATGATTTTTTGAATAGTGTTGAAGTGTTTGTGTGAATATTGCCTTAGGTTTTCTTTAGTTTTTTTTTGCAAATGGTTTTTAAGTTTTAAAATGTTTAAGAGGTTTAAGAAAAAGTTTTGTTCCAATGTTACAATGGTTTCAAACACCTTTGCAATATGAAAAGTGAAGTGCTCTCATACTTTTTAAAATCAGTTTTTCTAATCATCTCCTTAACTGACAATAGTCTTCTCTTCCTGCTCCTCACCCCACCAAACACTGTCTAAAGTTGGCCTTACCTGGATATTCCCCATTACTCCAGTGGACTCCATGCGGCTGGCCACATTGACAGTGTTCCCCCAGATATCGTAGTGAGGCTTCCGAGCACCAATTACTCCAGCCAGCACTGCTCCCTTGTTCAGTCCTGAAGGAGAGAAGAACACATTATGCACACCCACACACGTTATAGACATTTGGGCACACGTGAACATGCACAAGCACACACAAAGAGTACTTTCGCTTGTCTTTAAATGGTTGAAAGGAGATTGGGTCCTACAATGATGTTGAGTCCTATCTTTTTGTGAGTAACAGGAAGTTGAAACATTTGTCAATGTAACCGGAAGTTGAAGCTTTTCACTGTGTAACAGAATGTTAAAGCCTTTCTCTGTGTAACAGGAAGTTGAAGCCTTCCTTAGTATAACAGCAAGTTGAGGCCTGTCTCTGTATAACAGGAAGATGAGGCCTCTTTTCAGTGTAGCAGCAAGTTGAATCCTTTCTCTGTGTAACAGGAAGTTGAGGTCTTTCTCTGTGTAACTGGAAGTTGAGGCCTTTCTCTGTGTAACTGGAAGTTGAGGCCTTTCTCTGTGTAACTGGAAGTTGAGGCCTTTCTCTGTGTAACTGGAAGTTGAGGCCTGTCTCTTTATGAGTACACAGGAAGTTGAGGCCCGTCTCTGCATGAGTTAACAGGAAATTTAGGCCTGTCTCTGTGTGCCGAATGGGAAGTTCACACATTTCTCTATGTAACAGCGAGTCGAGGTCTTTCTCTGTATAACGGAAAGTGCAAAACTAACCGATGCGAAGCATGAAGTTGTTGAAAGACTGATAGTTGATATTCATGAGGGTGACCTTCATGGCAAGTGCAAAATCAGCCAGGTCTGCCAAATGCTGCCAGCGTTCTTTGTCTGACAGTTCTTCCTTCTGTGGACAAAAATGCCAGTCAACATCATCATCTTGCAGTGGGTGTATGTGTGCTATACTGTAGATGTGACTCAGGCAGGTATAGACATGAATCACCAAGGCGTATTTGTATTGTGGGTGTGACAACCCTTCAAGTGGGTGTAGGGGAATGACTAACCTTTAGGCAGTTGTAGCCATTGGTGTTTGCATCGGGTATGACACCAGATGCGGCCATGTATGTGCTGCCGATGGTCTTGATCTTGGTGATGCAACGAAACTGAGGCTCATCCAGAAGCTGTCAGGATCAAAGGTCAAATGTCAAGCAACTATACCTCACAATCGCAGCCAATGCACAAGACATAGTCATCATACTGCTGAATGCATGCATGACTTGGCAGACAATAAACACATTGTTAAAACAATGGCAACGGCAACTCACACTGTCAAAGTCTGAGATGATCTCATTAAGGAACCTCAGGCACTCAATCCCCCCATTGTTGATACTCTCCTCTGTGTAGAAGTCAGAGAAGTTGGGGATGGAGGCAAACATCACACCAATTTCATCGTATGACTGGCTGTAGAGTTCCTGCAATGAACCAGTGTCACACAGCATCACACAGAGTCAAACAGGGTAAAAAAAACTTTTTACAGGGTCACACAGGCTAACAGCATTACAGGGTCACGGGGAATCATACAGGGTAACACAGCGTTACAGGGTCACAGAGAATCACATAGGGTAACACAGCGTTACAGAGTAACAGAAACACACAAAGTGGCAGTGTTACACAGCATCACAGAGTCGCGCAAAGTATTACAGGGTCACACAGCCTCTCTTTCTCTCTCTCACCTCATCCCTTTTCTTAGACCCCAGGAAGTGTCTGGCCACGTGCTCAGGCAGCATGTTAGTGACCAGAGCCTCGTTCCAGCGCCTCATCTCATACACTCTTTCCTTCTGGTCATGAACCTCCATCTTCCACAGGAACAGTGTGCGTGCTAGCTTCTCCACCTGGGGACGTAGTAGAGCGGGTCATTCAGCAAAGAAGCAAAACTTGCTTCTGAAATGCGTACAAATGGAAATATGCACAAATACCATGTGTGTAACTGCATGTTTGTGTGCCCTCAATCAAGGGGCAATCATAGCCCTGTAATGGACTGACTGGCTTATGAACATCACTGGAACTTTATAAACTAGACACACCAGTACAACTCATGGGAGTGCCTTATGCACTGACTGCACTGTGGAGCAGGAGGAGGAGTACTGAGGAAGAACACTTTGAAGGAGCAGTGAGGGGCAAAAGGAGCAGGAAGAAGAGTGATGAGTGATGAGGACAAACACTGTGGAGGAGCAGGAGGACCAGCGTGAACAGTAATGAGCAGTTAGGAACAGGAGGAGCAGTGAGGAGCAAGAAGAGGATGATGACGATACATACATGACGAGAGAAGTAGTAGAAGCTAATCATCATGACGAAGACCATCACAGTCATGGAGTATTTGGACGGAACCAGAGAGGCCCTGCAAACAGAGCATACAAAGAATCACTCAAGTTTTATAAATAAACTTTAGAAAGATCTATAGGAATAAATAAATCGGTAACTACATAAAGCACAAAATATGATAATAATTACCTGTACTCCTTGAAGCGAACGCGGTCATACTCATCAAAGATGTCACTCCAGCTGTAGAGGTTGACCACTCCAGTTTCCACAGTGATGAGCAGCATGAGAGTGAGTTTGACCATGTGACTGACTTGCACCAGCATGGTGGTTGCGAGCAGTGCCAGAACAGCGATGTAGCTGTAGTACTTGGGATTCTCCGCGCAGCCCCCCTCCCCACCTGGCCCCGGCGGGGCTCCCGCGCTGCTATTCCCCGACGGGAGAGGGGTCTGCAGGCAGCTCAGCTACAGTAGCAGAGCAACATCAGTGCAATATCAGTGCACCATGACAACATGTGAGCAATACCACGGCAACATCAACCAGGTTAGGGTGCCGCCCCACACCCAGAAATATCATTCCTTCCGCAGAGCCGGCACAGCAGCACTAATGGGGTCCCTGGGGGGAACAGCCTGGGGTCTCAGCAATGTGTGACAGCATTGCATCATACCACGAGCCGTGCACACTGGGATGTGGGGAGAAAGGAGAAGGGGTGGGGAAAGTGAGGAGGGGAAAAGAAGAAGCCGTAACTCACCATGTCCACCATGTCGGCCATGGTCAGAATGAAGATGGCTGCCATGGCCCAGGTGTTACGCGCCCAGCGCGTGTGGTCGATCCATGCCGAGAAGGACACCAGCTTTTTGGGGAAAACCTGTCACACACGTTTCTCATTTACTTCCATGTTCTTCACACTTTCTGGCCACAATCACACAGGAATAGCAGCGCTGCACGACATGCTTATCACGCCACTTATGTTGTCCAAAGCATGTGTGTGTGTGTGTGTGTCTGCGCCATTTCTGTTTTGCTTTTTGTGTGCATAAGCTAGCATGTGTGTGTGTGTGTGTGTGGTAGGCAGGTGGAGTAGTGGGGTGTGTAATATGAAATATCAGTCAATAATAGTACATTACCAGTAGTAGTGCCAGTCAATGGAAACACCAATGACCTTGGATAATAATGGACAGTGAGTGCTGGTTGTGTGCAGCTAGAGAACATGTGGATGGCTGCTGGGTGTGTACTGTACTGTGCTGTTCTACACCAGAGGCTCTTAAATAACCACTCCCAAAGCCGTATGTGGGTTCACATATTGGCAAAAAATCAATTAGGTTTGACAACATCAATATTCTATGGAAACATCACCACTTGTTAGCATGTAATCTTGTTAGCATGGGCCTGATTTACTAAGACCTTTAGTAGGTGCAAAAACCTTTTAGCACGCACAAAACTAACAACACAACCAATGATTGGTGCAAAACATATACCTTGACCAATCATTTGTCATGTTATTGGTTTTGCGTGTGCTAAAAGGTTTTGCACACACTAAAGGTATGAGTAAATCAGACCCTTAGTGTGCTAGTCTGGGCTGTGCTGTAGAGACCACAGTATGAAACATGTTAACGTGAGTTGATCCGTACTCTCAGAAAAACACCTGTGCGCGATAGGCTGGTGTAAGGGACGACGCACTCACCCTGGGGAAGATAGCCGCCAATGAGCAGACAGTGAGGATTAGCAGTAAGACCTCCCCGATAACCAGAGTCACATAGTTCACTATCAGACTGAGATGGAGAGGGAGGTGGAGGGAAATAAAAGAGGGAGAAAGGAAAGTCAGAAGAGTGAAATAAGTAGAAGAATGGTGATCAGTGGTAAAGGGCAGCGATTACACAAAACCACCATAAAATATATAATTCATACATTCATTAATTCAATCTATATATGCAGCTATATATTCTGAAATTGATAAGATGGAAAACCAAAGCACATATATTTAAAAAAATTATCAGATTTTTATTCAGTCTCTATTTCCAGTCATTTACTTTTATTTCTATTTAAACTCATAGAGGATCAGTTGACCTGGTGGATAAAGCAGGAAATTAAGAGCTTGGCAGGACTGAAACAACTTAGTCACTGATTTTATGCAGTCAGTATGTAATATGTTGGGTGAACTCGTGGTGGGTCAATGTGTTCAGCACGAGCACTGCAACAACCAAAAAATAAGTCAATCTTAACAAGCATTTTAGTCTTATATTTAGACATCAAATGTGATTTCTATTATTGTTTTGCTAAAAAGCCAAAAAAATTGCCAATGGGGTGAGATAGTTTTATTAATTTCAAGATATTCCAATGGGGTAAGAATTTCACTTGTCAAGCAAAAAGTAACTTAAAACAAGCCAATATTTTCTAATTGAGAGAAAAAAATACAAGACTAAAACACTTGATAAGACATTTTTTGCAGTGAGCTGTGTTGGATGAACTCATGTTGGGTTGATATGTTTAGTATGAGGTGTGTTGGTTGAACCCATGGTGAGTCGATGTGTTCAGTATGAGGTGTGTTGGTTGAACTCATGGTGAGTCGATGTGTTCAGTATGAGGTGTGTTGGTTGAACCCATGGTGAGTCGATGTGTTCAGTATGAGGTGTGTTGGTTGAACTCATGTTGGGATGATATGTTCAGTATGAGGTGTGTTGGTTGAACTCATGGTGAGTCGATGTGTTCAGTATGAGGTGTGTTGGTTGAACCCATGGTGAGTCGATGTGTTCAGTATGAGGTGTGTTGGTTGAACTCATGTTGGGATGATATGTTCAGTATGAGGTGTGTTGGTTGAACTCATGGTGAGTCGATGTGTTCAGTATGAGGTATGTTGGGTGAACTCATGTTGGGTTGATATGTTCAGTATGAGGTGTGTTGGTTGAACTCATGGTGAGTCGATGTGTTCAGTATGAGGTGTGTTGGTTGAACTCATGTTGGGTTGATATGTTCAGTATGAGGTGTGTTGGGTGAACTCATGTTGGGTTGATATGTTCAGTATGAGGTATGTTGGTTGAACTCATGTTGGGTTGATATGTTCAGTATGAGGTGTGTTGGTTGAACTCATGGTGAGTCGATGTGTTCAGTATGAGGTGTGTTGGTTGAACTCACTAGGGGTCAATGAGGGCCTCCATAGCCGCGGTGAACACCAGCACCACACAGGAGCAGCTGAAGGCAGCCCCGCTCTGTTTCTCCTTCTCCACTGAGAAACGTGTCTCCAGCTCTGGATCCACAAAGCGTAAGGAGAGGCGGTTTGTGTGTGTCCCCTTCAGACTGCCAGGAGAGCAAGCATACAAGAGAGTTTAGTCTATATGCTTCCTCTATACCTGTGTGTACACAATATGTTACATTAACACTGCACTGACACCCGTATGGTCTCTCTCACACTGCACTCACCCTGCACAGTAGCTGTGACAGTGCACTCATGCCTGTGCAGTCTCTCTCTCACACTACACTTACGCCTGTACAGTCTCACTCACACTGAACTTACACCTGTACAGTCTCACTCACACTGAACTTACGCCTGTACAGTCTCACTCACACTGTACTTATGCCTGTACAGTCTCTTTCTCACACGGTACTTACGCCTGTACAGTCTCTTGCTCACATTGTACTTACGCCTGTACAGTCTCTTGCTCACACTACACTTACACCTGTACAGTCTCACTCACACTGAACTTATGCCTGTACAGTCTCTTGCTCACACTGTACTTACGCCTGTACAGTCTCTCTCTCAAGCAATGCTTCATTCAGCAGTTTGTTTAGCTCCTGCTCATTCTCCTGTGCATCAATCACCCTCTCTGCAAGATCCCGGAGCCGCAGCCTACGCCTTGGGTTCGGGAAGGAGGGGTTCACCACCTGAGGTCACAAGGGGTCAGGGGTCAAATTTAAGATTAGATAATAACAAGAACAGGCCATTCAGCCCATCTTGCCATCTTGCTACATACAGTGCTGTGAAAAAGTTTTTGCCCCCTTCCTGATTTCCTCTATTGTTGCATATTTCTCGCACTGGATGTTTTCAGATCTTTAGACAAAATATAATATTGATTTTAGGGAACCTGAGTGAACAAATGACACATTTGTTTTTTACTTATTTCATTTATTTAATGAACAAAAAATCCCAACACCCATTTCTGTTGTGTGAAAAAGTAATTGCCCCCTTACACTTAACTGCAGCCAATGTAGAATAAAGTAATAATTTTTAATATTTGGTCGCATATCCTTTGCATGCCATGACTTCCTGATGTCTGTGACCGAACAATATCAAAAGACTCTTGATATCTTATTTTCTGGTGCTCCTACAAGCGATACTATAACCTCTGCATTTGAATGGATCTCTATGGGAATTGGGGGGTGGGACTAGATTTAGCTATAAATTATGCTGGAACAGTATGGAATACATGATTGATAAAAATGGCTGTAAGTCATCAAGGGTCTGAGGTATCAAACGAGGCTCAAACCATCACTCTGCTGCCAGATATGCAGTAGATATGGATGGATCACTTTAAGGGTTGTTTCTCCTGACAAATTTTCCTATTGAACTCTATGGAAAAACAAGTCAGGAGAAGAAACCCTTCAAGTTATCCATCCATATCTACTGTATTTCTGGCAGCAGAGTGATGGTTTAAGGCTTGTTTGACACGTCAGACCCTTGATGACTTATAGCCGTTTAGCCAACCATGTGTTCCATACTGTTCCAGTGTAATTTACAGCTAAATCTAGTCCCACCCCCCAATTCCCATAGAGATCCATTCAAATGCAGAGGTTATAGTATCGCTTGTAGGAGTACCAGAAAATAAGATATCAAGAGTCTTTTGATATTGTTGGGTCACAGACATCAGGAAGTCATGGCATGCAGAGGATATGGATTATTACTTTATTCTACATTGGCTGCAGTTAAGTGTAAGGGGGCAATTACTTTTTCACACAACAGAAATGGGTGTTGGGATTTTTTGTTCATTAAATAAATGAAACAAGTAAAAAACAAATGTGTCATTTGTTCACTCAGGTTCCCTAAAATCAATATTATATTTTGTCTAAAGATCTGAAAACATCCAGTGCGAGAAATATGCAACAATAGAGGAAATCAGGAAGGGGGCAAAAACTTTTTCACGGCACTGTAATAATAATAATAATTTACCTGAAATGTGATAAAAGATGTCCTAAAGGACATGTGGCTTGATAGAATTTTATTACAATTTTATAGATAAAAAACCTGGGACTTTAATAGGCAGCCCTTAGCAATACTGGTGTGGACCAGGAGGCATGATGGGTTGGATTTATGGCTCTGGGTTAAAGTTCGGTTGGGATTAGGGTTAAGGTTAAGTTTAGGTAGTGATAAATCTTCATTCAAGTTGTCCAAGTTGTCCCCTGTGTGAGCCCTTTGGAGAAAGATTACACTGCAACCTGAGTATACTGCAGCCTTAATTGGTAGAATTTGGTCCCTGTTGTGATGTGTCCTGTGGGTGTCAGTTGTGTATGTTTAGTTCTTCTGGGTACCTTGTGTTTAATTTGCATATTCATTGTTTTTCTGCCCTGCGTCTATCTTCCGTTGTCTAATTTTAGCTTGTCTGTAGACCCAATATTTTTAGTGCTCCCAGTCCATCGTCCAGGAAGTGAGCCACTAGGTGTGCGTGGGCGTGTTGTGCTAATCTAGGTCTAATTGTGTTGCCTGTCTCTCCCACATATTTTATGTCACAGTGTTTGCACTATATGACATATAGGCAGTTGCTGCTATTGTGTTTGTTTTCCTATTTTATATTGCTGTCGTTTGTTTGTTAAATACTGGGCCATGTTTGGGTGCAGCGTTGACTGGTGGGAGTTTCTTTCTTACCGAGTAGTCCTTCAGGTTTTTGTTCCTCTTGTATGCAGAGATGATGTTATAATTCTGAAGTAGGTCTGTGTGCTGTGTTCCAGTGCCGAGGTTGCTTTTGTTTTCCGGTTGGCTGATGCACTGAATTGGGAGCATGTTGCAATTAGCGGGATGATTCTCCTCGTGTTCTGTTGTCTTGTAGTGCGGTACGTTTTCCTGATCTTTCTGAGGAAAGATCAGGAATACCCCCTGTTTTTAGAGATTTGAGGAGAATCTCTTCAACATCTGTTTGTTGTGTGCAGATTTGTTTAAGTTTAAGTTTAGGGTACGGGTTAGGGTTAAGGGGCAGTTTTGTGTAGTTGTGCGCAGTTTCATAAGATTAGTTTATGGTTAGGGTTCAGGTAAAGGTCATTTGTACCCGTGTGTCGAGTTCTTCTGGTTCCTCTGGTGTGGTGCAGGCTGTGTGGACGCTTCCATTGCACTCTGTGGTGTTGATTAACAGGGGGGAGTTGCCATTGGACGAGGTGACAGACAGCTTCTGGAGCAAAAGCACACAGAGAGAAAAAGAGGAAGGGAGAGAAAGGACAGGGAGGGAAGGAAACAAGGAAGGAGACTGTGGTGTCAGGTGTTTTGTCAACCCTTCTCCTAATGTGACAAGTGCGCTTATCTCAAAGGTGTGTTGCAACGCTTGAAGTGTGGAAAAAATGGTGCCATTCTGGAACTTCCCATTTTTGAGCCAAGCAAACAAAAATAAAATACAGGTTCCCTTGCAGAAATGCAGTGAGAAAGCAAGAATGCAGATTCCAGTAATGAAGTCTGTTTGTACGTCAGTGGGTGGGCTCAGTTGAATTTATTGAGTTATGAACTACAAACAGTCACTGTTGTGGGAATGTGAAAAAGAGAATCTCAGTTGCACAAACACTACGTACGTAGAACTTATAACTTCTGAAAATTACACTGAAAAATGATGTTTTACTTGTATAAGAGTAGTTGTTCTCCTGATTAAAATGAGCGCTTAGCTAACTCTCTACTTGTAGTGAGAGCAGAGATATAACCCCAAACTACTGTGCATGTTCCAGGTACCTGCTTTACTGAGGACTACAACGGCCAGGGCCTTACAGTTTATGGGCAGGTGTCCGACCTATGGAATACAAATGGAGGGGCTGGGCGTTACTAATCCTGTAAGCCGCTCTTCGAGAGGGTAACGTCACTTGCTGGCAAGCTAGCTACAAATAGTTCTAGTGAAAAAATGTCACCAGACATGCTTCATCCAGTTGCGCCTTGATAAATAAAGAAGGTTAAAGGGATAGTTCGGAATTTTGTACATAATGTCTCAATTACGACTTACCCATGATGTAGATGATTGATGGAAACCATTTTCAGCTAATTCCATGCTGTCCCTTCTTTTGGACATACACACATTGTTAATGCTAGCGCAACTCTAAGGTAACCGGTAGCATCCACTACCAAACGCACTTAAACACTCCACAGTGCACCCAAAGCAAATAAAATACGACGACAGTCTATCAGGGTTATTTTTAGTGTTTATACCATCATTTTTTAAGTCAAACTATCGTTGAATCCTTTTACTTTGTGCTGACCTATATTCTCTGTGGAAGTACGGCGGCGGAGCGAACGTGGCCATTGCAACTTGTTGCTCTTCTTTGTTGTTGTAGTCGACCAGTGCCGGCAATACATTCATAGGTAACAAAGTATCGCTCCCCAGATAGACTGTCGTCGTATTTTATTTGCTTTGGGTGCACTGTGGAGTGTTTAAGTGCGTTTGGTAGTGGATGCTACCGGTTACCTTAGAGTTGCGCTAGCATTAGCAATGTGTGTATGTCCAAAAGAAGGGACAGCATGGAATTAGCTGAAAATGGTTTCCATCAATCAAATACATGATTGAGACATTATGTACAAAATTCCGAACTATCCCTTTAATGTTGTTTTTCGGTGGAATTCCCCTTTAAGTTGATAGGTGTGTTGAAGTGGCAGGTGTGTTGAGATGATATTTACCACTCCATTTATGCCATTCCTGCACACGGGACCCTTGGGCACCACCACCAGATACGTTTCAATACTCTTCTCCTTCAGGTAGTCACATCGCTCACCGCCATGACCAGGTTCCACACTGAACTCTCCGTGCAGGCACTCCATCGTGCTCTGAGAGATGTGGACACGGCTGCAAGAAAGAGTTCAAAGATCAAGGGTCATACGCGGACACACTTCCTCGCACAGGAGTGAAGTTAAAAGATTGTCATTTTTTTTACAGCTGCAAGTATTCAACCAATCACATTGTAACTTTGACTAATAATGTTTGAATAACGTTTGCACAGAGAAGTGACAGAGAAGGGATCACAGCTGTACAGACCACATGAACGACCACATGTCTAGCTAAAATATATACATATATTTTTTAGGAGTTTTCACGAAGGGAGGGTTTCCGTCTTGAAACCCTTGAAAGGGCAGAATCCCTTGCAACTGTCAAGTTTGTGCCCCTCCCCCGACCCCCTTACCCTGGGATCCCCCCTGCTTCCATCTTGTTAGCCACAGTGACATCAGTAGACCAGACGTCGTACTGCCAGCGCTTCTGTCCCAGTACGCCTCCCAGGACGGTGCCGGTGTGCACCCCCACGCGCATGTCCACCGCTGTCTGAGTCTTCTCGCGCACGTACCTGAGAGCACGGAATCACAACAATCCTCTTAAGGAACGTTACCTCTCAGCTTAGGGAGGTCTTCAGGACCACGGACAGCGGCAGACCCTCACGCACGTCGGCGCCGCTGGCGGCTGAGCTTGACTGGTAATCGGCCCATGTATTGCTGCTTTCCTTCAACCGGGCCCATTTTAGAGGCACAGTCACACTCGCCCGTATGGTGCTGTATTCTGCGTAAACCTAGTACGAGGCCGTTTTCCATACGGCTCACCTTAAGATGAAGAACAAATTGGCCAATCCGGTGTCCTTTTGTGCCAGTGCCTCGTGCAATCGCCACCCGGCACAGACCGCACCCGCCGCAGTCCTGTTCACTTAGCCAGTGCGTATTTGTAACATGCGTTTGTCATCATCTGACCGCATCCAACTCCAGAATTATATACAGTACCTCCAACCCTAAACGCACATATGCAGCCACACTATAGTATTTTTTGCTTTAGTCAGATAGCCGGAAAGCAGGGAGGGTAACAGATAGAGGAGGAACCGCGGCTGGGAAAGGGCCATACCGGGGATCAAACCCCCGCTGCATATGACGGCTGCCCTATGGACTGCGCCACATGTCTCGCCACATTTATTCTTTACATGAGTAAAGGGACAGGGAATCCTTTTCTGAACACCATACAGGGCAAGGCTACAATCTCTGACCTGTCTGGACCAATCACAACCCTTTGAGCTCCATAATGAAATTCAATGATTGCTTTGGATAAGCAAATAATTGACAAGGAAGCTCCGTCCATTTCCTTGTTTGTGAGGCTTCGCTTTGTCGCGACCGCTGTTCATCGCTCCTCATCCGTCTGCACCACAGACCGCAGGTTACCGCGTCCCGCCGCCTCCAGCTCCACCGACAGTCCACCATGCCATGCTCAGTTTTTACCCCACCCCGCCCAGCACTCACGAGATGGCCTCCACCATGGCGAGCCCCATCATGATGGAGCAGGCGGCGTGGTCGTCACGGTAATCCGGCAGGCCGCAGATGCAGTAGTAACAGTCTCCCAGGATTTTAATCCTCAACTGGTGGTATTTCTGTATGCAACAGTTCCAGCCACAAGCACAGGCAATCAACACAACAAACAATATTTTATTATAGCATAGGAGTGCACACAAATCACTGTAGAAAAATAACCAGGCTTATGGTATTATATTCGGATTTCCAAAAAGCATTTGATCAAATACCACACGAGACTCGTTGTCAAAATTAAGTCAGTCAGAATTAGAGGGTGGGAGTGAGTTCAGAATTGGCTGCAGGGTAGAAACAAAGAGTAGCTACTATATGGTATCTGAGCAAGATATTGGAACCTCTGCTTTTCCTTATTTGCATAAATGATCTGGACAGATCTGGGGATTTAGTAAACAGTTTGGACATGATTTGATGATCATGACTTGTCCCGGCAGTACAAGTACAAGGACTGAGATTAAAGAATTGAAATTATTTACAAGGGCAAATTATATATGACACAGGGAACGGCAGAATCTCAAGAACGGTTCTGCGAACAAACGCATGTGAGCACGTATACACGTGCGTATGGGAGGAAGAGAGGCAGAGAGGCACTCACAGCAGCCAGCTTGTCAAAGCGAGCGAACAGTTCGTTGAGCAGTTTGACCAGCTCCTGTGCACTGCAGGCCGAGGAGAGCTGCGTGAAACCAACGATGTCAGCAAACAGGATGCTGCATCGGGGAGAGGAGGAGCAGAGAAAGGAAAGGAAACAAATTGAAATGGGAGTCCATTTTGACTGAAGAGCGTTTGCTCACGAGCAATCAAGCGTACTCGCTTTTCAGACGCGGTTCTGTCGAGGCCTGCTCGGGGGATGGCGGCCGGCTGATCCTCTGTCGCAGACACGCACACCTCCAGCCTGGCCTCGGATGCGCGGCGCGGTGTCGTTTACCCGACGCCGCTGCGGCGTTTAGCCTACATGGCGTGCGGATGTTTACCTGACGTTCTCGTGGCGGTACATGTACATGGTGTTAAACTGCTGCATCTCTTTCTGGCTCGGCTCCTTCTTCATATCCTGCAGCATCTCGTCTGCGATGTGCTTGGGCAAGATGGACAGCAGGAGTCGCTCCTGTCGAGGAAAGGAAAGAGTCATCCCGCGCTGGAAGTTAAGGGGCTTAGGTCTGCTGTGAGTTTCAGACCGCGGCCCACACCATCTTTAGAGTACAAAAGAAAGATATGATTAGCTCGCTGAGATAAAGACCAAAGATCTGCAGCAAAGGCAACCAATCGCATTCTTTCTGAAGCTGCAGGGGGTGACGTAACCTGCAGCGGACGTTAACATGCTCACCGACGTCCCTGAACTGGCTACATAGAGGCGGAGGCTAATGACATCCATTTCCACCCTCCCGTCCCCTCCCATCCACAATGACAGACACGCAAACACATGCACGTATACATATAATCATACAGCATGAGCACACGCTCTCGCTCTCACGCACACACACACACACAGACACACACACATCAGTGTAATAGTGCAATGAGAAGAGGACAGTGCTGTATGTTCTGATCAGACCCCTGATAGAGAAAAACAGGACACTGAGCCGAGGATGGTCGTCATGGTAACTTCCAGCCGCTAGATACCCTGACTGGTTGGCAGCCCCCGTCTCCCAGCAGCCTCTGCTTCTCCATTAGTATTCTGGGATATTCTCCTCCCCCGGTCTTATCAGTCTCTCTCTCTTAGCTTGGCGCTCTCTCTCTCTCTCTCTCTATTTCCCACCCATTCTCCCTCCCTCACTCTGTATCATAAACGTCTGCTCTGTAAATAGCAGCAATCAGGGATGCCTTGTGGCAACAGCTGAGACTAGGAATGGAGGAAAGAGGAGGGAAAACTGACTACTTCACACTGACACAGACAGAACAGACACTGACAAAGAGCACTTACAGAGACACAGCACTCAAACTGACACAGCACTCAGTTCCAAGACGTTTTTACAGCGGCATTTCAATTGTGCGCTTTTGAAAAGTGCTCGGTAGCTGCGATCTGGCTGCTATATGATATGCACTAAGCAGAAAATCATTTTGATTGATGGATTGATGTATTAATCAATGGCTCCTACCAGAATGAAGGACAGACCAAAGGCTCTTAACAGAAAACTGCTCTATATTTTTTAAACTAATAGCTATGTCTTACTTTGAAAATACAGCGATTTAAAATCTCACCTGTACACCACAAACGTACACCCTTCTCCCCTGTCTGCCTCTTTCTACCACTCTCACCCTCTTTCTCATCTCACTCGTTCACCCTCTCCTCTTCTCTCCCTTCTTCCCTCCCACTCTTCCTCTCCTTGCCTCTTTTCACTGTCTTCCTCTCAATTACCCTTCCTCTCTATTACTCTTTTTGTCCCAACCTTCTCATCCTATTCACTCCATCTCTCCAGCACACTCTATACCTCTGTCGCACCCTCCTTTCTTCCCCCTCTCTCTCTGCCACTATCCAGTCCTCTCCCTTTCTACATCTCGCACCCTTCCTCCTTCCGTTCTCATCTCTCTCTGTATCTGTGACAGCTGCATTCTCTCCCTCTTTCTCTCTCTCCCTTCTTCACCTGCTGCTGGCTCTGCTCCTCCAGGTTCAGCTTCACCTCCAGGGACTGCCGTGCCTCCAGGAAGGCCTTGCGGTGCTTGCGATCAGCCATGTAGTAGGACATGATTCCCACCGTGATGGCGGACAGGTAAATCACCACGTTAGCCAGGAGCTATGACACAAGAGGCAGACTGTTATAGGAGACAGACGACACACACACACACACACTGACAATGCAAAAGCACCCCAAGAGAACCCAAGACAAAACAAAACCCCAGCTTGTGTGAGACGCGGGCATTCTGGGTCACTAAGGGTTTGATTTACTAGGATCTTTAGCGTGCGCAAAACCTTTCAGCACACGCAAAACCAATAACGTAACAAATGATTGGTCATGGTATTTGTTTTACACCAATCATTGGTTGTGTTATTAGTTTTGCGAGTGCTAAAAGATTTTGCACCCGCTAAAG
This sequence comes from Synaphobranchus kaupii, assembly GCA_029718625.1. Taxonomy (NCBI): domain Eukaryota; kingdom Metazoa; phylum Chordata; class Actinopteri; order Anguilliformes; family Synaphobranchidae; genus Synaphobranchus; species Synaphobranchus kaupii. Next base: position 49,243,240 of record CM056382.1, on the reverse strand, counting down.
GTCTTAGTACATCAGTGCTAGTTTTCCCCAAGGACTTTGCTTTGGGGTACCTAAAATACCATGTATCATCAAATGCAAATCTTGAAATACTAATGTCCATCAGCTGAATTGCCACTACCAACTTCAGCTGTAGATCAGTAACACCTGATGCCATCTGGTGGAATGTATTATTTGTATAAAACACTACAGTCAGAACATGTACAACAATAGAACCTCATGAATTACCATTGAACCACCTGCAGCTATGCAAGAAACACTTCAGCTGAAAAGTAGGCATTCCTCCAATGTACCTGAACACAGACAAGTGGCTATTTTCCATACTACAAGCCACACAGTATGGCTATAGATTTTGCATCAATCTGAGGTGAGGCATACTTTTCATTGGCTAAAATTAGTAGGCTGTGAAAACCTGATACGTAATTGGAAAGAACTAATACAGTTAACCCATGGCAGCTTAGGTAACTTAAACCAACCCTGTCCCAAGTGAAACCATGGCCACCATGTTCTACTGCTGTTGACTTCCTGTCTGAGTCTTCAATGACATCCCCAGGCTTGAAACTGTGGCTATAGCGCCCAGCCTACACTTGTGGCATGTTTATCAATGCTCACTCAAAGCTTGGCCACACAGACATATCACATGTCGCTGATAGTTCACACATTAATCTCACAGAGAATTCCCATGCCATGTGCTAGATCTGATTCCGAACACAACCAGAATCATTCACCATCTTTTTGTTACAGTCTCTATGTGCCAACAGTAACAATATCACACAGGTCAGTCTTTCTTCCTCCATCCTCAGGCAGAAACACAAATATAGAGTGTGTTCTCGCCCAATAATTTTCTCAATAATAGAGAAACTAAAAATTTACTCTGGGGTCAGCATCACTTGAGCAACAAGTGAGAACCCATGAATGGCGATGCTGTGGCGAGCTGCCATATTGAGCCACATTTGGATGGCACACATACAAATAAGGTGGTTAAGTAGAATCCAGGCTACTTCCTGCAATCTCAGAGCAGGCCTAGTCTGACTCACGTTTCAGTCCTTGTGATCCAGCTCAGTGGGCGTTATGACCCATCTTAGTGGGACTTCTAGTGAAGGGGATCATTTTGTTGACCGTAAGCGGCCATGTACTGCAGGTGTGTAGTGGAAATTTTTTCCAGTCTTTAGATGAAGTGTATGGGCCAATCACAGTGAAATGCTTTGCCTACAAGGTTTTTACCAGCTCTATTTGGTCTAATTCAACAACAGGCTAAGCAATTGAAGATCCAGACATGCGAAATCCCCAGCAGTACTCAACTACCAAATTAAACCCAATTAATTAACAGTAGTCAGTACAGTAATTAATTTACTCACCTGTCTACCCAGTGCTGCCCCCTGAAGGTGCTCCTGTTGTTGCTGTGCAATGGTGACACCCAGCACCAGGGTGTGGATGGCACAGGAAAGGGCGGTGATGAGAACGATGGGCGTGAGGCGGAGGGGCAGAGTCAGGAAGGAGGAAAAGACAAAGAATGCCTGCCAGCCCACTGTGTCACTGGCCTGGTGGAAGCGGGCAAAGTTCAGGCCCAGATAGGAGAAGACCTGGGCGGCGATGAGCACCCATAGGGCATAGGGTACCACCCTGCGGGCCACTCGGTCTGGCAGCAGGCCAAAACGACACAGTACATAGAGCAGGACATGGGCTAGCAACCCTACAGTTGCCACTAATGTGGTGGCCAGCTTGTCCCCGGTGTACACCACCGCGCACATGATGATGATATAGCAGTCAAACAGGGCTGCAAACACCACCAACACCAACAGGGTCTCATGCCTCTGCCTCCGGAAGTAGGTCTGGTAGAGGTTCTCAAGAGACTCGGGCGCGAACGTGAGGCGCATGAAGCGGGGCAAGCACAGGCAGCACCCGGAGTTGCGCACCGTCACCTCATGCGTGCGGCCCACCGCCTGCCCTGGGTCAGAGGGCAGTGTTACCGAGCAGTCCGCGGAATATTCCGCCGAGCATTCCGGCTCAGAGAAAGCCCTGTTCCGCGGCATTTGAATGACAGTCTTGGCTGCGCCTTTTTAAAAATACGAACCTGTTTTACAGGTTTGCGTACACAGAAAAATAGTTGTATGAATGGATCTCTAAACATCCATCTGGTTGTTTTACATATTCTATCCAGCGCAGTCCAGCGCTGCTAGTCTGTTGCACCAACCCCCAGTAGTGACTTCATCGCAACCCTTGCATGTTAAAACTTGATTTAAGCTACGTGTTACCAACACGTTTATTTAACGTACCTTAGTGACACCTGTTAGTTCACTGTGAATTTTGTATCTGGTATCGTGGGATGTACGTCACACCCTGCATTTTCCTTCATAAGAGCGCTCAATGGAAATCTGACAAGAGGAATGGATGGAGTAGGCTAGAGGTTGGAACTGGGCCTCTACCACAGTAGCCCACTATGTCCACGGTGGTCCATTTTTAAAACAATCTTCCGTAGTCCATTCAAAGATGCGGAATCAGCAGTGCAAATTCAAAGACTCATCGTCGTCACACAGAAATGTCCATTATTGCAGAACTCTGATTAGCTATGCTGCTGTACTGCCATATTCGCCCACAATCTTCGGGGACTGTAGGTGCCTTATGTCCGCGAAATCTTTCAATGTAGCGTATGCTACTACAGATTTGGGAGAAAACGGTAATGTTTTTAATATGAAGCGCTGTTTACGAAGTCGGTTCTTTCTCCGTCGCCAATCGGCCGAGGCAGACACAGTCGTTGGATCTGGGTTTCCATGGTAAAACCTTGCACCGTGAATATTGGATGCAGGAAGCGGTGCGGTCAGTAAAACGGGTTTATTCCTCTACAGGAAAAGACACCAGTACGAAAAAATATAGCCTAGGCTATTTTAACCAATACAAAACACACACGATTAACAACAAACTGTAAAATTCGGGCAAACAAACGTTGATTACACTCAAACACAAGTAAAGAACAAAGTAGCTATAATATATGCGTATTATAGTAGTCTTTACTATAGCGTTTCTGGTCAGAGGTTCTGATGAGAAAATAACTCATGCGTCCCTATACCCTCGCGTCTGACCCGCTCAATGTCGGTGATGCGAGTTCAACAAACGCTAACAGCAGGAACATGTTGCGTTTTTTCAATATAAAGGTATTTATCACAAAGGTTGACTCATATTGTAGTTTTGAAGGCCACCCAGTGACCAAACTGTAATTCTTACTCCTTCTATCGCTGACTTGCTGTATCTCGGCGCAAATCCACCACCCTCATTTCTCGTGGTTAGGTAGCTGTCGAGGGTCTAACTGCAATGTTTTAAAGTGATCGTGTAGGTCTTGACAAATGTAAGTGCTACTGTAACTAGTGGTAGCCATTCCCTCTAGCTATAATAAAGAAATTACCTTAAATCTCACAATTTTGACTCGAAGGAGTGCACGAAACAATGGCTACAATGACGCTCAATCTAGCGTGTCTTTTCACAATTCGGTCAAGGTGTTATCTCTTGCTTCTGGGTAGCTGACTGTGTAGTCTAGATTTTCCTCACGTTTTCTTTAACTGCCTTTAACAAGCACGACTCAATTTGTTAGCTACTGTACCAGATGCTGTGGAAAACCACCATCCCGGATTGTATCCGCTTACCGTGGCTTCAAAAAACACAGTTTACCTCTTGTTGCGACAAATGCTAATTTCCATTGAAATGTTTTAGGTCAGAGCAGTCCTCGCCTTTTTTTGCCGGTGTTAAGTTGAAGGAATTATTTGAAGCGGTAAGACTTTGTCTTCTGCAGAAAACAAGGAACAGCTCTTTCTTTCCCTTCGATCCTCACTTTCTTCCACAGAGAAGCCTGTCCCCTCCCTCCTCACTCTCTACCCCAGAAAAGCCCGTCCCTTTTCTCTCCCTTCCATCACTTGAAGTGATTACGCAGACGTATGAATGTGTGCAACAGTGTAAAATCAAACCGGGCTTCGTTTTCCACATCCTGGACTATTTTATTGAAGCTACGACGGTGTTTAGACCGGAGGTCTATGTCTCCTTAACATGATTGGGCTACGTGATCTATCGTTTTCATGTTTGTGCTTTCCTTTCCAGCGTCGACTGAGCCAGATCAAAACGGGTTTCAGTTTTGTAAGGCGCATATGTGTCTGAATGAAACGGATAGGAAAGATCAATGTGAATGTGTGAGCTGTTCTGTCTTAATAGGCTGCAGCTTAAATTGTAACTCCTATTTGCAATGTAAGTTTATAATTGTATGTATTTGTGTATTAATTTATTTACTGGTTTTCCATTTCCATTTCCTTCTCATGTTTTTGGCTCGTTCTTGCCAAATAGGCTATCTTTTATATTACCAATAAAGCTTTGCTATTTATTTTATTAGTTTGGTAGTCTACTGAAACTGCTCCCCTTTCCATACTGCCTCAGGGTTATTGGGCACGTGCTGAACTAAACAGCTCCAGTCCATTTTCAATAGGGTGTGCATAAACATGCATATAACCATTCTTTAATTTTGCTCAGATATCCTGATTACTACCTTCTTATGTAGTGAAAATAGAAGTTATTCAGAATTCATGTTATGTCCAATAATGTTAACATTTGTGATTTTTCATTGTATTCGGGCAGGAGATGATGGATTGCACATACATGTGTGTGTGTGTGTGTGTGTGTGTGTGTGTGCACCCGCACACACTCGTGCACGTGTCCAGAAGTTTGTATGCATGTGTTATGTTTGTCAGGAGGCGTTGCTGTGTGTCTATTTTTTATGAACCTGTGTTGGAATCTGTCCCAAATTGGCTGTGCTTATTGACATCCCCGAAGGGCCATATTGATTATTCCAGTGCAACCCTATATTGAGCTTTAAATCAATTGAAAATTCACACTGCTGACCTTTACAAAGAATATAACATATCACATCTTCTGTACTGCTGTGTTTTAATTTCTCTAAATATACTTATCATTAAGAGCACTGCACATAGGCAAAATTATAAATATAATATAAATATGGACTCATTATACTTATGGTCAGCATTCATTTTAGCAGGTGCACACGCTTACAACTCCATTTTATTCTCTTTTGGATTCAACATATCTTTAAAATCTGTTTATAGTTTACAAATATTTTACAAGAGGAAAATAAACTGCATCTCCAAAGAACATAAAAAAAATATATACAAGTCTTGAAAAAAGCAACAACAGCATCTAGCGGGAGTACACAAAAGTCGCACCACACCAGACATGCTTCATCCCAGTTATTGTAAAAATGAACAGATTGGTTTTCAACAACCATGACAATCACGTACAAATGGTTCATCATCGAGGTACCTTCAAGAAAAGACTAGCTCAAAGAATGAGAACTAGAATAGACTGGGTATGATTCCCTATGTGAAATATACAGAATTCCAGGAGATTTCCATAAAGGAAACCTTTGTTTATAGATTGATAACCTGCTGGAAAAGATGCCAGCAAGGTACAATCAAGTTGTTTTCAATATACAACTTTCATGAACACTCACTGATGAACTTGCAGTTTAGAATAGAAATGAGTTGTGTTGAACCCTGAGCACTGGAAATGAATATCCATAATTTATATGTATAAAAGTGTACATTTTAGATTCATATAATTTAAAAAAATTCAAATAACCTAACACGATTAACCAACTGCAAAACATTTGGAATGTTTTCATGCTTGGCAAATATATTTGCTATTAAGTTTTATGACTAATTATCAATATTTCAGTTTCTATAGATTGATATAATAAACTTAAATCTATAAATTAGAAAAATACAGTCATAATCCTGAATTCTTCACTTAATTTAGCAAAAAAAAAACAAAAAAAAAACAGGTTAATCCGCAATGATAACTCAAAGTGAATGAAGTCAGTAATGTCATCTCTGGATGGATTCAGTTGCACAGTGTGTATAGACTACGGAATTGGTCTGCCAAAGAGGTCTCCATTTCAACCCAGCACTGAAGTCATCCTCATTAAAGATCTGGACTGCACAAATCACTGCATTGCTAATTGCTGCTGATGCCCTCTGCAGGATTTTAAAGTAGGAGATAGGGGACAGGCATATCAAGTGACATCTAATATTCTTTAGAGAGTGTCAGTATGAAATTACATATGCATTTTAGTTTGACTCCTGATATATGAATATGTGGATATTAGTGAACATGTTAATTCCACAGGTGCCTATGGAAGAGCTTGTGAATGTTAAATGTAAAGTGAAAGTAAAGTAATTGGCATTCTGGAATAACGCATTGGCGAAAATGTTTGGGCGCGCTTTGGATCATGCCAATGTATGAACATCCGAGGGCAAAGCTGTCAAGAGTTATGTGAAGAAGAGAGGATGAAGAAAGACGTGACTAAAATGTGCACTTTTATTTCTGTTTTTACGGTAAATCGCGGTATACGTACGTCTTTAAAACTACGTAGTCACGCACGGGGAGCGTTGCTGACGTGTAGGTAGGGAAGTGGGGTTTCATTCTTGTTTTGGTCGCGTATAAACCGGTGACAGCTTACTATGCCAAGTCCCAAGATTTTGGACTGAATTATCAGGGAGGTCGAAACTGGATCGTGCTTGACAGGTATAAGTCTCGAGAGACGTAGTTCTGTAGCTGCATCACCAGGCAGGTCACAGCGCAGTATGCACCAAGCGAGATAGCTTAGCGACCTGCTATGCACCACATCCCTACCGACACTTGCTAGCTAACTTAGTAGCTAACTGCAACTGCTATTTTACCTATTACACAGCTAGCATGCGAACTGTGTGAGTGCAAGCTCATTCTTTCGCTTGCTATTAGTGCAGTTATTATATTGTTAGCTGCAACATATAGTTTGGTAGCTTGCTAAAAATAAATAATAATTTCTAATGTGGAAGAAGTAACAGTAGCTAACGTAGCTATCGTTAGCCCAGATGGTGACAGACAGCATCTTAACTTATTTCACGTTATCTACAGTTGCTTTAGATTCGTGTATCCAGGTTATCCGTTGTGTTTTTATTAAAGTAAATTGTTAAAGGCTGGTAACGTTAGCTTTGTCAGGTAACGTTAAGTTAACTTATACTTACTGAGCTGCAGCTGTCAAATACGGGTGCTTAGCCGATTAGGTTAATAGTTAACGTTACTGCTAGCCAACTTACCAGCAACATTATGGTTAACTAGTTAGCTATCAAGGTTTATCTTCCTATTGTGTTGGGGTCAATTTTGACCCGTTTACAAGTTAAGATATGTCAGAAATACCTTTAGTTTCTCTTATTGGAACCAGACTTCATGACATTATCAAGACTAACTGTATAAACAATACCAAATCGGTGTTCACCATTTTATTGAATTTTTAAAGTCTCTATAAAATTTTGTTACCTCTGTGGTGTGATGGGTCAATTTTGACCTGGCAAAGTATATTGGTTGCTGATAGTATGGCATGCAGATGCAAAAAAGATTCTCCTTGGAGTCTAGTCCCAAGTACACGTTGAATATTATCCTGACCATGATAAAGAGGGCTTTGATGACGAGGAGGGCCCCAGTGAGACAGAAGCTCAAAGCCATGACAACCATGACAGCAATATATCATGGTGCTCAACCCCAAGGCAGAGTACAAACTGACAACATAATCAGAATGACCCCAGGGCCCACCAGATATGCAGTGTCACATGTCCAAAACATTAAATCTGCTTTTAAGCTTTTCACTCAACCTATGGAGAAAGTTGTGCTTGAGATGATGAACATGGAAAGGAGATTAATTTCTAGCAATCATTGTAAGGGGCTAGATGAAACAGACCTGCAGGGCTGTTGCTTCCTGCTGGACTGTACTGATCCAGTAACAAGGCTACTGCCAGTTTATGGGATACAGAGTCAGTAGCATACTTTTCCATGTTACTATGTCACTGCAAACCTTTCATGTCATCTCAAGTTATTCTATTTTCGAAAATCGTGAAACAAGACCCGCTCGCCGCCAGAGACAATCTTGCTCCCATTAGAGATGTTTGGGACAAATAGGTAGAGCGCTTGCCACGTATTGCAATCCAGTGCCTGAAGTCACTGTAGATGAACCCCTCGTACGTTTCAGAGACCGCCCTGCCTTCAGGCAATATATGCATGTGTGTAAACAAGTAGAAACAGAAACACACACATACACAGAAAGAGACATTTACTCTTCACTGATAGATATTCTTGGAAGACATGGGCTAATCATGTATTATCTGGTTAGAAATAAGATTGTTCATGTTAAATATAAATTAGCTATTTTGAGCAAAATAAAAATTGGTTTTAGGAAATAAAAAGTGACTATGCCTTTTGTTATTTTCCTTTTTTGACATTTGAATGAATAATGAGTTAGTTATGAGGTAGAACACTATATTGGAAGACAATAATTGTTTTATGCATGCTTTGTAATGTTAAAACCTGAGGTGTCAAATTTGACCTGCTAACACAAAAGGTATGTGCCAAATTCTAGCACAATAGGAAGGTTAACTGGTGGACGCTCTCTTGTATCAGCATGGCCGACATGTTATTTGTTGGAACCAACATGATTACCAACTTCATGATAGTCTAGTGGGTTTTTTGCTAGTTCTTGTGGACCTGAAAATGTTGTTGGTTATTTATTCAGAGTCTGATCTTCCTATAGGCTTGACAGTTCTGTAACTTACAGTTAGTCAGCTTTTCCACAACCATTCTCTCAGCTGATAGATTTCGAATATGTGAATATGTGTGGGTGTGCACTGAACGCTCTTATTGCCTCAAGCAGAGGCCCAAATAAATAGCCTAATAGTCTGTTAAACACTCACAAATATTGACTATTGTGTTTGAAATAACCAGCTGTTGTCTCAAGCACGGTATCTTTGTAGGGATGGCATTACCTCATTTGTTAATTTATGTTTTATGTATATGTTCAGCTGTTTAAGCAGTCAATCTAGACTGATTCACATTGCTTAATAGTTTCACTAATAGCAGATCCTTCTAACAGTTTAGCCTGATGGATATTTAATAAAACTATTGAGGAAAAGTTCCTTACTCAATGACATAACAGTAGTGTAAACACAAAACTGTTCTACTGAAGCCAGATTCCCAAAGGTCCAGTGCTGTTACACCACAAGGAGACCCCTGGAAGTTCTGTTGTCTTCTAGCTGTTCAGCATTACCTGTGCACTGGCTATTGTGTATATTTAGCAGTAATCGCTGCTCTTGTGTTTTTGCTGAGCAGAAGTGGATTTGTGAGCTTCTCTGCCACTATGGGCCGACGGAAACATCCAGATCTCTACTGCGCTCCCTTCCCCCTCTATACTGTGAAGGTGCACCATGAAACAGGATTAGTTATCACAGCAGGTGGGGGCGGGGCTTCGAAGACTGGCATTAAGAATGGGGTGGTGAGTAAGCATCATTCTCTGCAACACTGTCCTCAATGAGCACTGTTTGCGTGTTTCTGATGTTTGTTATGTTGAATAAAATACAGCAGTGCCTTATGCCTTTATAGTTGGAGACTAAAGTATTCTGAATGATGGTAATCAAGTCTGTGAGTAAGGCCAGATACACTTGGATGTGATTCTGAGGTGATGTTTGATTGACTGGTCAAGTGATATCTTGCAGCACTTCCTGGGTCTGGAGTTAGTTGGTGGTCGGCATAGTGCCACCCTTCTGCACTCCCATGACACGGACACCCGCGCTACCATGAACTTGGCACTAGGGGGTGATGTGATCGCAGCAGGGCAGGATGGCACATGCAGTCTAATGCGCTTTAAACAGTGCCCTAAGAAGGATGGCCACAAGGCTGCAGCTAGAGGAGGTAGGAAGCATTAACGGAACTGAAAACATGTTGAGTGAGTTTGTGAGTGTGAGTAAGAGAGTGAGCGTGTGCTCGCCCAGTGCTGAGGCGTTGTGTGTTGCTGTTCTCTGTCTTTAAAGCAGGGGGCGACGGTGAGCAGACAGCACCCAGGAGGCGTGGGGGGCATCGCAAAGCTGAAGGAGGCGGTGACGAGGCGGAGACCAGAGATGAGACCACTCAGATGTCAGTAGAGGCAGTGGGCGAGGTGTGCTCGGACCGCAGCCCTGCTGACCCCCTACAGAAGTGCGTGAGGTTCAGCGCTGACCTCAGCCTGCTGCTCACCGGCGGGGCGGATGGACACGTCCGCGTGTGGGAGGTGAGACTGCTTTACGACCACGCCGGCTCACTCCCCACCTACCTTACCTGCTTCTACCTGTCTCCCACTTCACTGTGGTTTTGTAATATTAAATACAGTAACTTAATTCAACATAGCAGGCCTCTATAACCAGCCAGATAAAAAGTATGTAATACATGTTCATCAGCCAAAATTAAATACTGATGCAAAGTGTGAATAGAGTGGCTCTTATGTGCATAGACTCATGTTTTCTGTCTATTTCAGTACCCTGCTATGAAAGAGAAGCTGGATTTCAAGGCTCACGATGGGGAGATCGAAGACTTAGACATCAGTCCAGATAACAAGGTAATGAACAACTTCCAATATGGCTCTGGTTAGTCTCGGCCTGAGTGGTGGGTCATGTGACCTGGGTCATCTGTTTACCCGATACTGAAGTCCAGCTGCTGTTATTTGATTTATTTGACTTTTCTGGGGGTTCACCCGCTCTTGTGTCTTAAGGCTGTGCTCTCCCAAATGTGGGCCTGGTCTGAATTATGTATGTTTATTCTTAGGCCGAAGATCAAGGACTCTGAAGCAGCATGTTTCTATAACCTACATCTGTCTGTGTGTGTGTTTGTGAAACAGATCGTGACAGTAGGGAGGGACTTTGCGTGCTGTGTGTGGAGTAATGACCAGCTGGTCGTGGGATTGAGTTGGCATGACAACATGCCTCACATCACCGATAAGATGTACCGCTACCAAGCCTGCCGGCAAGTCCTTTTTCTGTGTCCTAAGGGCGCTGATGTTCACATTAATGTCATGAATGTGAGTGACCATCTATGCTGACGTGTGTGGATTTGACATTGAATAGCTGTTGATTAATCTCTGCTCTCTTTGTGTCTGTGTGTCTTTGATTGATGTCTCTTTCAGGTTTGCAAAGGTGGAGGACCAGTCAGATGCTCTGAGACTCTACACAGTCCAGATTCCTCACAAACGTGACCGCAAACCACCCCCCTGCTACCTCACCAAGTGGGATGGGCGGAACTTCCTCCCCTTGCTCACCAAAACCTGTGGCAATGAGGTCATTTCCTGCCTGGCTGTCAGGTGAGGTGGCGGAATGTCTCTCTCCTGGGTCTGGCGACACTTTTTTGGTCTGTGTGATTGAATGTGTGTGTGTTTGGGGGCCTAGCCACTGATTCTGAAACTGTTTTTTTCAGTGACTCTGGGACATTTCTGGGCTTGGGGACAGTGACGGGATCAGTGTCCATTTACATTGCCTTCTCACTGCAGGTACACATATACACACACATGCAAGCACACACACACACAAATATTCACAGTACTAACCTCTCCTATGTCTGTGGCTCCTGCAGAATCTTTACTATGTTCGGGAAGCCCACGGGATCGTGGTCACTGACCTGGCCTTCCTGCCAGACTCTCCAAAGGGCAGGGGAATTCTGGGAGACAACGAAGCCGCCATGGTGACCGTAGCGGTGGACAGCCGCTGCAAGATGCACGTCCTACCAAACCGACGTGAGTACAGGCACTGTGTCCACAAGAAGACGGGATCTGTAAATACATGTGTAGAATGCTAGCTTCCGTCTCTCTATACCTCCCTCTCTCTGACCTCCTTCTGTTTTCAGTTTTATACATTTGAATACAACATCTACATGAAAGGGCCGTGAAAAGTCAGTGTCTCTCTTTTTTTCCTCATAGGATCGTTCCCCATGTGGCTGGTGCTCCTGCTGTGCGCCGCCATTGTGGTGTGTGTGGTTCTCTTCCTGCAGCACACCTTCCCAGGATTCATTTAGGCTGGAGGCGGACGCGCGAGGGACCCAGGACTCAGCGACAGTCCTCAATTTTTCTTATTAACAAGGAGAGTAACAATATTTAATAATTTTTTTTTTTTTTTAGTTTTCGCAACAGCCAATCAGTACTTTGAATGGAAGTGTGTCATTTTGGTGAGACCGTACCTCAGGGGCCTGCGAAAAATCCAGGAGAAAACCTCTGTGTTTCTGTGTCCCCGAGGGCTGACGCAAAGACCATGGACCCAAACGGACTGTTTTCTTTTACTATCTTATTACTGCGCAAGCGGATTTTTTGTTGTTGTTTTGGGAGGGAGGGTCGTTATTTAAAATCTAGACTGTCAACCACAGTCGTCAAGTCAAGTGATTTACATGGGATGGGGCATGACTCTTTGGCTCGATTTTTAAAAATCTAGAAAATTAAAAAATATCCTGAACTTTACTTTGCATGTTTGGCCAGTCTATCTGTAGCACTCAGGATCACGGTAGTTGTGTATGACTGAGCTCAGTCAGGCCCGAGTCTGTAATTTCTGACTGTGCCAATAATTTCGGGAGCAAGGAGGGACAGAGGGACAGACTCACTTTTACAATACAATCTACTTGGCACCACCTGCAGAGAGAGCTCTATGACCTGTTAGAATGTGTAATACTTCATGCCACCTGCAGGGGGAACTGTGACCATTCAGCACGTCCTCCGTCTGTAATGCCAGGCTCTTCGATTCTGTCCCCAAGCACAGATCCTGGATACGTATGACCGTTTTACCCATTATTTTTGGGCTTTTGAGGTTTTTTTGTAGTAGTAACCTTTTAGTCCAGGTTACTACTACAAGCTTGTTAAGGAGATTGCTTACTAATTGGTCTGTTTGTAGAGCCAACATCATACATATGAGCTGGCCAAAGGAGGCATGTTCAAGGTGGGTGCTTGTAGGAGCTCAGTGCTGTAGCCTTGCCGCCTACTTCAAAAAAGGAGAGATAATCCTTTGAAATATAATGGAGGCGGTGTGCTCATCTGATTTAACGGGCTAATTCCAGCCGTTATTCATGCTTATGCTTCTCTGAACAAACTAATCACCTTAACGGGGTGCCGAGTTGTGTTTTCAGTGAAGTGGGGCCAGGATCGGTTACTGAGGGGAAAAACGTACCTGAAGAAGACCCCCTATTGGCTGTTGGGCCTGAACACAGGAGGAAACCTAGCTTATCGTGTGACAAGAGTGATTATGTGCGAGTGCGAATGCGAATGCTTCCATGTGAAATCAGCTGCCAGAAGACAGGGATGAGTAATCGAGAATAAGTCATAAGATGTGTAGTCCCTTCATGATGCATGGATGCCTTTGAGAGGATTAAAGGAAAAGTACATTTACCTCAGACGTACGGACAGCTCACCTCACCCATATACTCCCACAATTCCCAGTAACCCTATCATACACACCCCCACGGTGCTGAACAGTTAAAATCTGCTGTACTGAGGTGCTAGGGAGTGGCAGAGAACCGTGTGTCAGACTCCATAACAGTGTCTGTACTATTACAGTTTGAATGTATCTCAGTTTTCATCTTCTCTTTTAAAGCAGGCAGGGCAGGGCAAAGCAATCTGCATGGAAAAGCCTGTACTCCATTCTGGCCAAAAGGTGGCGCTGCAGTCTAGGTTAATTAAATGGAAAGCTACGAGCATGTTGTTGATCTGTAAAACTGATCCCACTAATAAGTTAACTCATTACTCAAGGAAGATGCTGTAGATTACTATCAACCTGCTCTGTCCTTTTCCAGATAATTCCTCATGGATTTCCCACATAGCGTTCTTTCATTGTACGGCTCTCATACCATCTTGCTTGAATGACTTCCCGCCAGGTTGAGCTTATTCGGGGTTCACTGCAATGCATATATCGAATCCTGATCATCTCCAGGTGTGGAACACTTAACTGAAATTGCAATAAGGAAAAATCACTGAAACTGGAAAAAATGGAACTATATCACTGTACATGATTTATGATGACTCGGGTCACCATAAATGCAACAGGTTGTGTTATTGGAATGTTTAAAAGTCATTGCACAATTCCAAACATAATTGAATACACATATACATATGTACACTTGTATAATAAACACTCTGTGTCCACTTTGTATCTGAAAAATGGGTAAACCCATATATATAATAAACCTGGAAATGCAGGTAAATACCAGCTGTGCTGTGCATTCCTTGCAAAAACTCCTTTAAAATCACATCAAGTGGGATATCAACCAAGAGGTTGTAAAGATGTTTTAATAAATCATGCAAGCTTTCATTATAAAGACAGGGTTACTGTTCAAAATGCTGTAGATCAAGCATCAGAAATTGAGAAAAATGTGTCCTGGGATGACCCTCACATAAAACATCCTCCTTTGTGTAATGCAGCCTGGACACACTGATGCAAAACAGCAGAGCTACACATTACCTTCCCTATCACATTACTCGCATCACTCTTACCAGAAATCAGTACCACAGACACTGACAGCTGTAACACTGCCTCAGACAAAAAAGCAGACTGACTGAGACAAAAGTTTAGTCACACATTGACTGACCACAGCACAATAACCCCACTGACTGAGATAGTGCAGTAATCCACTGACTGACTGAGACAGAGTACGGTAACCACTGATAGAGAGCAGTGACACACTGACTGCGACTGTTTTCTATATAGTTCGGTGACTGAAAGAGCACAGTAACCCACTGAGACAGAGAGCAGTAATACACTGACAGAGCCCAGTAACACACTGACTGAGACAGAGCACAGTAACACACTGACTGAGACAGAGCACAGTAACACACTGAGACAGAGAGCAGTAACACACTGACAGAGACAGCACAGTAACATACTGACTGAGACAGAGAGCAGTAACACACTGACTGAGACAGAGCACAGTAACACACTGAGACAGAGAGCAGTAATACACTGACTGAGACAGAGCACAGTAACACACTGACTGAGACAGAGCAGTAACACACTGACTGAGACAGCAGTAACACACTGAGACAGAGAGCAGTAACACACTGACTGAGACAGAGCAGTAACATACTGACAGAGAGCAGTAACACACTGAGACAGCAGTAACACACTGACTGAGACAGAGCACAGTAACACACTGAGACAAAGAGTATTAACACTAACTGAGACAGCACCGTATCCCGCTGACTGACTGAGACAGAGAGCAGTAGCACACTGACCAAGACATAGCGGTAACAGACTGAATAAGATTGACCGCAGTGTAATGCTGACAATGAGGTGGCAGTGAAGTATGGCGGGATAGGAATTGCGCTCATAAACTGCGGTTAATACTTATTACTTCATCTGATTGGCATCAGTAACCAACAGTATGAAAGGTATAACACGAGGGGAAAAAAAAACAAGACACACGTCCCTGCCAAGAAAGTATATAACGTGGCGTAATGACTGAGACGTGGAGCTGTAGTATGGGGCTGCCCACGGCGTCTCGCTGTGGTGTAAGGCCAGCGGTGAGTCAGCCTCGCTCGGGAGGAGGAATCCCGTCCTGTTCCACAGACCACAAGCGTCTGCAGGAACCCCAGTGACGTCACACACAGGGGCCCTCTGTGTACCGATCAGCATGCTTTTACCAGGAAATGGCTACTTATAGAGCTTTGGGTTTCTGCTTAAATGCAGAGTGGAGAAGGGCAACCAACAAAGCCTCTAAAACAATAAATAAAATGTTACGAGCGTAAGATCCCAGTCTAAGCACACGTAATCAGATATGCAACACGCTAAAAATGTAATCTTCACCCAATTCTGTGATGTTACAGAAGCTTTGTTGCCGAACACTCCTGGGCTGTATCAGAATCAAAGCCCTATCTACTGCGTCCTGTCTCCTGTGTACTGTGTACTGGCAGATGTGTGCTGTTTAATGTGTACTGTTTAGTACGCGATGTGCAGTACACAAAAAAATATCCTCCATACTATTTTACAACTGTACTGTGGAAGTGTCGTAAGACGTTCCACCCTTGTGCTGCCATGCCACATGTTTTTGTTGTTATTGAAGGAAAACGTCAGCAAAGCTACGCCTCATTTTTTAAAACGAAGCTGCGGAACACATGACATGGGGGTGGGGGATCTTACGACACTTCCACAGTATGGTTGGAAAATAGTATGGATGATATTTTTTGTGTACCGATTCGCGTACTAAACAGTTTATACAGTAAAGAGTCTGCTAGCGCACAGGAGACAGGACAGGACAGATAGGGCTCTGATTCTGACACAGCCTTGCTTTCTGTGTTGCTTGCACAGACATAATGCCCTGGCCTTTGGAGATGTATAATATCCCTAACAAGCCACTTTGGAGACATATAAGCTGAATAACTGTTCTGGAGACACACATCCAAGGGACCAGTTCTGTGACGTATATATCGGAATTGCTGGCGAAGAGCACCAGTGGTTGAAGGATCGTAGGTTCACAGGGCCGTTTAGTGACACACTGCCATAGTTCAGAGACAGTGTAAAGCATTGCCACTGGGACAAGACCGTAGCTCTGTGAAATTTTCATTGTGCCAAACAAGGCCATGTTACCTGTGTGAACTTAAATTATTAAGGGTTCTCTCCAGCGTTCCTGTGTCATCATGGCATTAGGACATGATTGGCATTCAGAAGTTTGTTTCCACCTCTGAAATGAGAGGCTGCCAGCCAGAGATGACACTGACCGGATGTATGTTGCACCAGGCACAAAGCTTATCTCGCAACATCTACCTTCATGTATGAATAGAAATAAGCAGAATTACTGTGTGAATGAAGGCAAACCAAAAGCCTTTGTGTTTATATGGGATATATACAGCAATGGGGCAGAGGGGTTGACTTGGTTCTCCACAACAACACTGGTTTTCATTACCGATTACTTAATCCAGTCGCTCTGTTGGACTGGCTTGCAATGGAGTGGTTCTGATATAAACCCAGGACTGTCTCTGGGATTCACTCAATGGCCTGATACAGTATATGCCTACAACTGGCACGGTATTCAGAACTGGCCTGATATATACCCAGGCCTGGCATGATTCAGTATATTCTCAGCCCTGACATACTGTACATCCATAACTGAACTGAACAAAATATATCCTGAAGATTAGCCCTGCTATGAACCTAGGACAGAACCATATTGAAGATATGTTGTATGTACTGCTCCATTCAGATCTCCAGACAGATCTGCTCAACATTATTGTCAGATCTATAGATCTGGAAAAAAAACACCCCACTTTTCTTGTTAGACAAATTCGGTACAAACCACCTTTTTAACTATGTTTATATGAACGTACTGATTATATATATGTATAGTATATTTAGTGAGTTGAGTCATTGGGAGGGACACGCAAAACACAGATTCCATGTTTTCGGGGGTCGGAACTGAGGTTCCGAGCTTGGGTCAGTGACGTATATTCCCGGCGGGACTTGAATTGGTCTGATTGCGTGGTTGTTTTTGGGTGCCCGACATTGTCCCACGGCTCGGGGCGCGGCGACGCACTCTGCCGGACCACAAGAAAGAGCGACGCAGTGAGCTGTGCGTATCTGGGTCACCCGAAACCAGACCTCCGTCTGACTTCTCTCCCTCTACGGCCGTCTGACTACTCATCCGCATCCCACGCCGTCTGCCTCTCTGTCTGCCCGGCTCCAGAGCGGGGTGGCTTGCGGCACAAACCCCGAAATCCCTCTCGGCTTCTATTTTGGACACGTCTGCCCTACACACATACACACCATCCCAGCCCCTCCACATGCGCTCTTCCCGAAGAGCGTAATCATGCGGGGGGGGGGGGGGGGGGGGCGCACACATGCCTTTCCCGATATTTGGACTTGCAGACCCAAGAACGAAAGAAAACAAATACTTTTATAAATAAAATGCCTCCCGACATTTGGGTGTATGGCAAAAAGAGGGACTAAAACGGTGGTAAAAGAGCAAACATATGAAATTGCCATGGCTTGCGTGTGTATATTAAATGGGAAAAAATTTTTTTTAAAACAAAGTATATGAGGAGAAACTGATTTTTCAGCATTATATTATTCACATTTCAGCATTATTTAATTACCTAACAAGGCCGCCAAAATAAGTTTTAGCAGGTTTGGGCGGATACAGAGAACCAGACGACTTTCTGTCAGCACTGTTCTTGGCGGTTGGTACATACAGTAGCAAAGTAATTTTCAGTGGGCTTGTTTATGTGCTTGGTGGAATAATGTGCTCATTTGTATTTTTATGGGCTCAGTAATGTAATGCTATATTTGACTACCCAGAAATATGGAAAAGATCTAAACATGTTTGCGTAGCTACACTGAAACCGCTTCGTAACAAATCTAATTGTGGACAATGTAACACGGAATAGCTTGCTTTATATTTCTGCAGCGTCACATCTGGATCACTCATTGTTTTATTTTAAATTCTGTTTCCCTATTTTCATCTTCAATTTGCAATGCCCAATGCCAAATTGATAAGAATGTGCTCTCCTCAGAAGCACTTGATGTCAGCCAGAGCCGCCTCTACTTATCACACCTCAGTTTACAGGTCAGGTTCACACAGACATGAGTCAGAGGAAAACACAACAGGCGGACATATAAGCACTCGACTGACCAGCAGGGGTCGCTGATGTGTGATGAGACAATGCCATCCCAGCCGACTGAAACCCTCCCATCCATGGGTGACACTAGAGCCTACTGTGCTTTGCCCTGTGCTGTTGGCTACAGTGAACACGGGCATGGTCCGGATTCAAAACCAGACCAAGGGACCCATCAATGCACTAGAACAATGCCGTAATAGGATGAGCCACCCAGCAGTCCCACATTCATTGTTTTTATACCGTCACTCTAGGGGCTATATTCTGTTTTCATTGTACCTTCCAGAATGGCAGCGGATTTACCATGGTATTGTAGTACTGTATAGTGTATACCCCCTGTCTGTCAGCACACAGTTCAGTTACACATTTCACCACTGGATTGCCTCCAAGAGGTAAACTCAAGCATGCACTTGTTGGCCTTTTTGATTAATTTCACATTATATCTGCTTGGAAATTGCTTCTACACATTGGTGGTGGTTGAGGTTAGTTTTCCCCATTACGCAATGTACTTTGTGGCAATAATTGTGTTAGGCGTGCTACATAAATCTGGCTGTCTGTTCAATTAATTGATCATTTCAGCTAGAAGCAGGCTTATAGGTGCAACCATGGTGACCCACCTGGACAGAGGTCCTTCACTGCTATGCCACACCCACCCTTTCCAGACATCCGCACACTCCTCTCACTGACTGACAGAGGCTCTGTTGCCATGGTGATATGGGTGACATGAGGATTGTGACCTCGGTGTTGGGCAGGGGGTGGCCTTCGTACTGGGCATGGCCTTCGTACTTGGCGAGGGGCGCGGCCTCAGCGTAAGGCGCAGGAAGAAGGGCTTGGTCTCCGCGCGCATTAGAGACAGATGGGCGTGGTCTCTGTGGGGCAGTAGCTCCGGCGAGTCTGGGAGCGATCCCCTGCCCGGGCCGTCTGGAGGAAGTGCGTATGGAAATGGGCAGCCTGAGCCAGCTGTACTGCTTTTACAGAGAAACATTCCTTCCATCTGAGACCTGCGCTGCTAAGCAGATCAGTATCTGAGGAGACAGAAGGGGGCACCTTCAAACTGCTGTCTACATTAAAGGGAGGAAGGGCTTATAAAGTTCTCACACTGGAAACACACTTTCTTTTAAAACACCCCACTGAGTGAGAGTGAGGGGGAGACTCATTTAATGGCCATTTTTTCTACTCAGATTTCTGTTATTTCTTCTTCTGGGAAATTCAGAGGGGACTTCAGAGGGTGGGGCTCATTTCAACTGCTGAACACTTAACAGTTGAAATGACATCCAAGATTCACACTATAAAGCGCATGACGACGTTGTGGTTGCTCCCTCTCTTTGCGGGAGAGATGGAGTGGTAGGGTGGGGGAGGTGCAGAAGGCGAGGGGAATGGGAAGGTGTAGAGAGAGAAGGATGGGGGAGATGTGGAGGGAGAGGGGAATGGGGGAGCTGTAGAAGGGGACTGCTGTGGAGGGTAGTGCAGGAGGCAGAAAGAATGCCAGTCTGTTCTACAGTAGCATACAGTAGCATTCTTTCACACAGTGTTGGGAGAGATCAACGTTCAGGGCCAAAGTGTAACTGTCAACTCAGCCTGTTTACTTTGGCTGGGACTCTTCCACCCTCACCTCCCCACCCCCAACTCTCCTGATGCGGGAAGAACTCACATCCACCACCCACTCTCCTGATGTGTGTGTGAGAGAGAACAAGTGCAAGTACTGGTGGGTTACTGAGTACAGCTGTGTGTTATGCACTATGCTCTAAGACAGTATACAGCTGTGTACTTCAAAGAAAAACCCCTTATGAGATCCATCTGTGAGGATTGCTTCAAGAATGACATCATTCTGCAACACTATTAGATTGTTTGTGTGGTGAGCGAGGAGGTTTACAGTTGTGTTCTTATTCAAAATAACGATGGCCATAATTGAATTCAAATTACAGAATTGTGAGTTTATTTTTATGCTTATTTTAAAGTAGTCTAAAGTTACTAGCTCTGTGCTAAGACACAGTAGTGGTCCTTGTTCGCTAATGCTCTGAATGACTAAGAGACTCCTGCAGTAATGGTGTTTTACCTCTTGAAGACAGAAAGGCCTAGTAAAGTTGTTGAGGCTCTCGAGTGCTGTCTGTTCAGTTCTGATTTGATATAAGACTGGCAAACTGAGAAATTAAGTTCAGAGAACATTTAAAGGATAAGTTCGCTATTTTGGACCTTGGACCCTATTTGCGGTCTGTCTTCCATGAACCTGACACATTGAGTCCATATTTTCGCTGATCGGTCCAGTATTGAGCTAGCAACAGATTTCCTGTAGGCTCTCACTGGGCTACAATAGAAGTCAACGGGGCAATTAGAAATGTTATGGAAAAACAACGATAAATGTGCTTTTATAGCTCAGTGTGTATTCTTACGGTCTCAGTATGCTCTCCTGTGAAATGTAGGCTATCGCAAACGCAAACCGAACGTTGAAACAACAGTTCCATTTGAAACAGAACTATTTCTCCGACCGCACTACCTCGCACTGTAAACTTCCGCAGTCTAGCTACGTTGTAGAGAGGCCGCTTGAAAAGCAGTTGATCACAAATCCTGACCTCCCGTTGGAGTTTACTAGCTAGTAGCCTACAGCAGAACTATTTGTAACGCAGTGTTTGTAATCATCATTTGTAATAATTTACATTACCTGCGCAATTTCAGCCTCTCTCTCTTCTCTTGATCTCTTATCATCCATCTCTTGTAGTTCCGTGTCCGTGTATTCTGGCTCAAATCTGTAGCCAGTAACGTCAAAGTCAAAATCGAATTCTTCGTCTTCGTAATCATTATAGTCATCCATCATCCAAGTTTTTTGTGGAAATTGTAGCCTACGTTGCTCCACCCCCGACACATAGTACTCCGCGGGAGCAGCGAAAACAAACAACAGAGAAATGCTTACTTCCAAGCCATGCCAAGCACGTAAAAATGTTCGGATTGAGATACATTTCACAGGAGAGCATACTGAGACCGGTAACAATACACCCTGAGCTTCCCGTCTCATTTATTGTACATGAAAGCACATTTATCGTTGTTTTTCCATAACATTTCTAATTGCCCCGTTGACTTCTATTGTAGCCCAGTGAGAGCCTACAGGAAATCTGTAGCTAGTTCAATACTGGACCGATCAGCGAAAATATGGACTCAATGTGTCAGGTTCATGGAAGACAGACCGCAAATAGGGTCCAAGGTCCAAAATAGTGAACTTATCCTTTAACGTTACTTGTAGGAAAAAATGATGCTGATTTAAATATGGCTCCCATTCTTATTTACAATGCAGAAGTGATTCAGAATACATCACCTCACGTAGTTCTGATAACCGATTTATCCAAATGTCTCTTTAACAAATAAGTTCTCTTGTACATAATTCGGTGTTAAATACGGTCCGAAGCAGAAGTATACCTTCACGTTATGCTCACAATATTCTGTACTGTTGTAATTCTCCCTTGGCTCCAGGAGTTCTGGTTCCAGTGCATTAACTTAGCAGGATGTCCATGACTAAGAACCATGATCAAAGAGCAAGGATTTGGACTGTTCCTTTCCAATAACCCTTGAGGGGGCAGGGGTAAGGGCGTCTCACTGTCCATTGGAGGGGCTATTCGGAGGAAGCTTCTTCAGGATCCAGGAGCGCAGCCTCTCCAGCTCCATAAGGGACAACTGGTGGTTCAGACCAGGGATGGAGTGAAAAGAGGTGGCCATCCCCACCCCCCTCAGCAGGGCCCCAGTGTCCTCCCCCCATCGGTGGAGCACCAGCTCGTCAGCTGATCCATGGCACTGGAACAGCTCCGGTAGCGGCTGCCCCCTCCTGCCTTGTGCCGCCTGGCAGGAAGGAGACACTCAGTCACACCTGCCAGGCCTCTCAAAACATTGCCCTACATGTACAATGTCACACAGTCAGTTACCTGGTCCATGTGTTACTGACTGAACTGCTTCACAGGTATATGTATATGAATGAGTTAACTGCTTCACAGGTTTATGCACTTGTGTGAGTTACCTGCTTCATAGGTATTTGTAACTGCCAAAATGAAGCAAACTGTTAAAGGGTAATTCCACCCAAAAACAACATTAACCTTATTGAACTGATCAAGGCGCAACTAATTAAGTCTTTCTTTGTGGCTGGCCAAAAAAAAAATCTGAGTTATTTGAATATAAAGTTGAAAATTCGGCAGAGGTATACGTCAAAATGACGTATACCTCTACCACTTCCTGGTCTCTGAAAGACAACAGTGTTTTCAAGTCGGCGTGCAAATTACATAGGCAAGTAGGCGGAGCCAGCGAGGGAAGAAATGCTGCCTGCATCTCACTGTTCTGAATGGGGACACATCGTAGATCAATCTAGCTATCATTGCTATTTTATTATAATGTCAGAAAATTACATTGATAGGCTCCGTTATTTCCTAAAGATGTTTTTGCAAACTAAACCAAACAGGACTCGAGTGCTGTCAGTTACAGAGTGGAGCTCCTCCTTCCCTGATTCCCTGTAGACTACATCTTCCTCTGCCTTATTGAATTACCCGGTAAGGGACCATGTCAATGAACGTTACATTATGATCCATGACCATTAAGTTGACTAACATTAGCTAGCTGACCATAATTTCACTTTGAGCATTCGATTACAGAAGCATTGTATTTTTTCTGGGCTAATGTGTTTGCTGTTGTTAGCAACGGGTTTCTTGGCATAAAACAAATAGTTTTTTAAATATGTTTGACATGCAGTAGGCTATAGTAGCTAACCTTGCATTCGTCAATGGAAGGAGGTCGGATATCGGGGTGATAAACGCGTCATTTCTATGTTTTTACCGACATCAGTGCGTTCGAGTTGCACTGGGAAAGTTTTGGCTTTGCTAGCAAACATAGCTAAAACATAGCTTTTAATTGTATATGTTTAATATTCTGTATTGGCATGTTGGTCGATACAAAAGCATTTCATACTGAAAAAGGTTGGGGTTGATTTTCCGACATGGAACCGGGGTGTGTAGTCTAGCTAAGTGTTACAGACTTCTGGCTAGGCTGGCTAATGTTTTCACGATACCAACCGTAGATAAATGAAGGGCCGCATTTCCCCCGTTTTTCTGGAGACTGAGCTAATGATGGTGGTATTTTCTCAGTATACAGTGAGCACCCATAATTAATAATTAATTGGACAGTGACACATTTTTTTTATTTTGGTTCTGTACTCTAGCACTTTGAGTTTGAAAGGATACAATGACAATGAGGTTGAAGTGCAGACTGTCAGCTTCAATTTGAGGGTATTTTCATCCATATCAGATGAACCGTTTAGAAATGATAGAACCTTTAGTACATAGTCCCCCCGATTTTTGGCATCAAAAAATAGTTTAACATAATGTAGAATAAAGTAATCATTTTTAATATTTGGTCACATATTCTTTGAATGCCATGACTTCCTGATGTCTGTGACCCAACAATATCAAAAGACTCTTGATATCTTATTTTCTGGTACTCTTACAAGCGATACTATAATTTCTCTGCATTTGAATGGATCTCTATGGGAATTGTGGGGTGGGACTAGATTTAGCTGTAAATTATGCTGGAACAGTATGGAATACATGGTAGGCAAAATGGCTGTAAGTCCTCAAGGGTCTGACGTATCAAACAAGCTTCAAACCATCATAAGCAGAGTTATCACCATAAGCAGAGTTATGGTTTAAAGCTTGTTTGATACGTCAGACCCTTGATGACTTAGAGCCAATTTGCCAACCATGTATTCCATACTGTTCCAGTGTAATATACAGCTAAATCTAGTTGACACCACGTGTCGACTCTCCTGAATCAGCAGTGGGGATTGCACGTAAATGTGGCTACTGTTGCAAAATAGCGCATTGGACATTTCAAATTAGGGTGGGAATTGGACATGTTCAGCCCCACGCTAGGCACCGAAAAAAACTAAAATAAAATTGGTTAAAAGTGCATATACCTCAAACATACAGTATTTGCATTGGTTCAAGATGCAAGGCAAAACAGACGAACAACTCTGAATCAGTTGACTACAAGCACCAATATAGGGCGCAAGTACGCAATTTCATGAAGAACATCACAGAGAGGGACAATATGGTCGGTATTTCCTTTAATTTGGCAGTTACCTGTTTGTGAACCTAATTTGACAAGTGATCTACTTGACAAGTTTATGCACGTGAGCTACTTGCTTCACAGATGTATGTGTGTGCATTATCTGCTTCACAGTATGTATGATTTCTGCTTTTGAGAGCAATTCTCATCCCAGATCAACCAGAGGAGTCACTCTTGCACAATGAGACAAAGACAATCCCGTCAACTGCGGGAAAATATATACCACCCTCGAAGGTTAGGTAGCATTTGACATAATAGTCTACAGGTGTATGTTTGCCTGAGTTATATATGTGTGAGATACCTGCTTCACTGGTGTAGGTGGTGAAGGACCTGGAATGCAGGAGCAGGTGTGCTGTACCTGGTATACTGGTTTACTGTAAGTGTGATTTATCTGGAAGGTGTGCTTGCGAGTTACCTGGTACACGACTGAGTCCTTGTTGAGGAAGCTGGAAAGAGCAAAAACCCCTGCCACTTCAGGGTGGTACCTGCAGGCCAAGTGCAGAGCCATGGCCCCACCCATTGAGAAACCCCCTTGAAAGAGAGACAAATAAGCACTCATATTTGCTTCATCTGCTTCAACACAACCAAAATCACTTGCCACTGCCTTGTATGTACAGTGCTGGAGAGTGACTTGGATACAGGTCCCAGTCTCTCGTGTTGAGAAGAGATTCGGCTAAAGGACCAGGGCTCTGGTGTTGAGGAGATATTCGGCTAAAGGACCAGGGCTCTGGTGTTGAGGAGAGATTCGGCTAAAGGACCAGGGCTCTGGTGTTGGGGAGAGATTTGGCTAAGGGACCAGGGCTCTGGTGTTGGGGAGAGACTTTGTTAAAGGACCAGGAATCTGGTGTTGGGGAGAGATTCAGTGAAAGGACCAGGGCTCTGGTGTTGGGGAGAGATTCAGTTAAAGGACCAGGGATCTGGTGTTGGAGAGACTCAGTTAATGGACCAGGGCTCTGGTGTTGGGGAGAGACTCAGTTAAAGGACCAGGCCTATAGAGTTGGGGAGAGATTCAGCTAATGGACCAGGGCTCTGGTGTTGGGGAGAGATTTAGCTAAGGGACCAGGGCTCTGGTGTTGGGGAGAGATTCAGCTAATGGACCATGGCTCTGGTGTTGGGGAGAGATTCAGCTAATGGACCAGGGCTCTGGTGTTGGGGAGAGATTCAGCTAATGGACCAGGGCTCTGGTGTTGGGGAGAGATTTAGCTAAGGGACCAGGGCTCTGGTGTTGGGGAGAGATTCAGCTAATGGACCATGGCTCTGGTGTTGGGGAGAGATTTAGCTAATGGACCAGGGCTCTGGTGTTGGGGAGAGATTCAGCTAATGGACCAGGGCTCTGGTGTTGGGGAGAGATTCAGCTAATGGACCAGGGCTCTGGTGTTGGGGAGAGATTCAGTTAATGGACCAGGGCTCTGGTGTTGGGGAGAGACTCAGTTAAAGGACCAGGCCTATAGAGTTGGGGAGAGATTCAGCTAATGGACTAGGGCTCTGGTGTTGGGGAGAGATTCAGCTAATGGACCAGGGCTCTGGTGTTGGGGAGAGATTTAGCTAATGGACCAGGGCTCTGGTGTTGGGGAGAGACTCAGTTAAAGGACCAGGCCTATAGAGTTGGGGAGAGATTCAGCTAATGGACTAGGGCTCTGGTGTTGGGGAGAGATTCAGCTAATGGACCAGGGCTCTGGTGTTGGGGAGAGATTTAGCTAATGGACCAGGGCTCTGGTGTTGGGGAGAGATTTAGCTAAGGGACCAGGGCTCTCATGTTGGGGAGAATCCACCAGCCCACACAAGTCTCTCACCAGCAACATTTTTATTTCAAGATTAGCTGACTCACAGTGTATTTTCCTGCTGCACCATTCTTATACAGTAGATCCATATCTGAAATGTATATTCAGCGACACAGCTGTTCACATGCTAACCTATTGTAGATAATTTATCTACAATAAATACTCACGAAATGAAATGACAACAGCTACAGTGCCCTCCACTATTATTGGCACCCCTGGTAAAGATGAGTAAAAAGGGTTATAAAAAATCACCGTTGGGTGAATTAGCTTAATCTCATATTGAAAAAATTAGAAAAATCCTTTAATTGAAGTAAATTTATGCAGAGAAAAAAAAATCCCACATCAAGAAATAATTATTTTTAACAAAACCATGTGTGCCACAATTATTGGCACCCCTGCATTTATATATAGAATAAAGTAATCATTTTTAGTATTTGGTCGCATATCCTTTGCATGCCATGACTTCCTGACGTCTGTGACCCAACAACATCAAAAGACTCTTGATATCTTATTTTCTGGCACTCTTACAAGCATCTCTGCATTTGAATGGATCTCTATGGGAATTGGGGGGTGGGACTAGATTTAGCTGTAAATTACACTGGAACAGTATGGAACACATGGTTGGCTAAATGGCTTTAAGTCATCAAGGGTCTGACGTATCAAACAGGCCTTAAACCATCACTCTGTTGCCAGAAATACAGTAGATATGGATAGATAACTTGAAGGGTTTCTTCTCCTGACTTAAACTGACAATTACCTCAGGGGCAAGAATCGGCGGTATCAAACAGCGTGATGTACGAGTGAGACGCACACACACACACACACACACACAAGCAGGTATGCACACATGCACACACACACACACACACACACACACACACAGGCACACATACTCAGTTTCATACAAGCACGGTAACTCACAATAAGAAGAGGTGGAAAAATAGGGAAGAGAATGAAGGTGATTGGAGAGTTTAAGGCAGACCGGGGTAGTACACAAAAACAACCGCTCTCTCAGTTCAAAACTCCATTGAAAATCAAACTGACAATGAAGTGTCGCCACTGATACTACAACTCGGAGAAATTGTCGAGCTCATCTGTGCACCTTCCATTACAGCTGTCCTAGTGAGTAATCTACAGCTTTACGGCCTGGCTGTCACGAGTCCGAGAGGTACAACTGCTAAGGCGGCCGGCATAAAAAATCCTGGAGGAAAATCAACATACCATTTGCCAACGTTGTGTCAATAACTCAACAATATAATCGCTTGTAAGAGTACCAGAAAATAAGATATCGAGTCTTTTGATGTTGTTGGGTCACAGACATCAGGAAGTCATGGCATGCAAAGGATATGTGACCAAATATTAGAAATAATTACTTTATTCTATATATAAATGCAGGGGTGCCAATAATTGTGGCACACGTGGTTTTGTTAAAAATAATTATTTCTTGATGAGGGATTGTTTTTTTCTCATAATAAATGTACTTAAATTAAAGGTTGGATTTTTCTCATTTTTTCAGTGTGAGATTAAGCTAATTCACCAAATGGTGAATTTTTTATAACCCTTTTTACTCGTCTTTACCAGGGGTGCCAATGATAGTGGAGGGCACTGTATATGAATGAAGCATATTTAAAAGCTTAATCCAAGAGCCCAAAAACAGAGCATGAACCACCACAAAAAAAAAAAAAAAAAGACTAGAGAAATAGCTGATCCTCAGTTCTACATCATCAGAAGTTGGATGGATACGGGAAAAGCACCTCTTCACACAGCCAAGCTCAACCCAGCATGCAGCACATCTGGACGCACTAGCCGGTCAGGAGCGAGTATTTCCAAGAGTGAAAACAGACTGAGCTCACACGCTCCACCCACCCTCTTAAACCATAAACTCATTAGTGGGATTTGTATGTGGAAAATGTGTGCTTGTGTGTGTTTGCATGTGAAGTGTGTTTGCGTATGTGTTTGATATCTCCTCTCCACCCTCTTTCACATGACCTACAACAAATAAATGTGCAAAAAACAAACACAGTAGCCTTCTCAGAAACATTTTCCGTGGAAAATTCCATAGCCTATCGGTCTCTCAGCCTGAGAGCTCAGGCTGTGCAGTGACTTCAATGAGTATTTATAGTTAATGACAAAATGTTATGATTTAGGAAGATAATATTTCAGCAGTCTCACAGGAACATATGTTTTCTGAATCAGTTTCTGGCTCTGAGCTCAGGGGCTTTCTGTCCTACACGCAGGCTTTCATTCAAAACAAGTTTTTTTTTTACTCACAACATCTCTTGCGCTCTCTCTCTCTCATATATATATATATATATATATATATATATATACACACAATAGTCACAGCAATCCAACCTTTTATTTGACTTGACTCATAAGTTGGCTGTTGGCATTTACAACTTCAGTATGACATGTAATTGTTTACTTGCGACCCATTCACTCTTACTCCTTAACATATCCTTCCTGCAGTGTTCCAATCAGATCAACAACCCTTTTTTGCCTACTGGCTCATTGGCCTTACAGAACCTGAAATAACTGTCCAGAAATTGTTTTCGGTTCACGTTTGGCAGAACATGAAAGAAGAGAAACCTTGAATCGCATTCCTCATTCTATATCCTTTTGAAGCAGAAAGCGGAGCCCATTAGGTTGAGGCTCAAAAGTGTGGAGGGAGGAAAAAAAGAGGGTGAAAAGGTTTGTGAGAGAGGTGAGGATGAAGTCAACCTACCAATGATCATCCTGTGCTTGGGGACACCTGCCCTGATCTCCTCCTGTATGACAGAGCCCAGTAGGCTGCACATGCTGTCAATGGACTCCAAGTGCTCAGCACAGTCAGCTGAGATCTTATACCGGTCGAACCACACGTGCGACAACGCACCCCTCATTGGTGTGTAGGGTCTGTAATTACAGTAGGAACAACGCAGGGCGGTTATAGGGGGGAGATAATGAGACCGGAACACAGAGACAGGGATCAGGGACATTGTGAAAACTGAAAGTAGACAGACAGGGGTCAGTGTACAAATTTGGGCCTCAACTCTCAATATGAGAGTTGAGGGCAGAACAGGGGTCAGAGGTCACTATGGGATCTGATGGCAGACAGTGTCAGGGGCCAGTGTGAGAAATGAGGGCATGGAGAAGACATGGAGTCGTCCACACAGGAAACTGAGGGCAAAGAGTCCAGAAAGGGGGACACTGCCTGGCCAAAAAAAAAGGTTTCAGTTGCACCCGTCATGCATAGTGCCCACTGTATAAGCCTCTGGACTTGATCTGGGGTTGCTTGAATTGGTCAGGTCTAGGCTCAGCAACGTTAAGCAGCAATAAAATGAAGTCAGCTGACTACCTGAATGTACTGAATGACCAGGTTATCCCATCAATGGGAATATTCCAGGACGAGAATGCCAAGATTCATCGGGCTCAAATTGTGAAAGAGTGGTTCAGGGAGCATGAGGAATCATTTTCACACATGAATTGAGTCCTGACCTTAACCCCATTGAAAGTCTTTGGGATGTGCTGGAGGA
The DNA here is from genome assembly GCA_029718625.1 of Synaphobranchus kaupii. Taxonomy (NCBI): domain Eukaryota; kingdom Metazoa; phylum Chordata; class Actinopteri; order Anguilliformes; family Synaphobranchidae; genus Synaphobranchus; species Synaphobranchus kaupii. The sequence goes on along the minus strand of CM056382.1, from coordinate 49,213,397 downwards.
GACTTTACGGAGTGGTTCGACTCTCCCATCGTCAATACAAGATCTCGACCAAAAATGAATGCAACTCGGAATTAACGGAAATAAATGCTGTGACGTTGCATAAGGTTGTCACTTTAAGGGTTGTTTTTCCTCACTCATTTTCCTATTGAACTCTATGGAAAAATAAGTCAGGAGAAAAAACCCTTCAAGTGATCCATCCATATCTACTGCATATCTCGCAGCAGAGTGATGGTTTGAGGCTCGTTTGATACCTCAGACCCTTGATGACTTACAGCCATTTAGCCAACCATGTGATCCATACTGTTCCAGCGTAATTGACAGCTTAATCTAGACCCCCCAATTCCCATAGAGATCCATTCAAATGCAGAGAGGTTATAGTAACTCTTGTAAGAGTATCAGAAAATAAGATATCAAAAGTCTTTTGATGTTGTTGGGTCACAGACATCAGGAAGTCATGGCATGCAAAGGATATGTAACCAAATATTAAATATGAGGACTTTATTTAAGTTTATGTTAATTTGTCCAGTTACTTTTCTTCCCCTAAAATGGGGGGGCTGTGTATAAAAAGGGCTACAATTGCTACACGGTTCACCTGATATGTATGTAAAAGCTCTCAAATGAAAGCTGAAAGTCTGCACTTTAACCTCATAGTCACTGTTCCATTTCAAATCCAATGTTCCGGAATACAAAGCCAAAACAACAAAAATTGTTTGTCCCCACTGTATATATATTAAATTTAAAAGAAATGTAAAAGGTTCCCATGCACTGTGCAGGTACTGGGACTGTCCAACACAGAAGAAAATGGATGATTCTGAATATTTTATATGCAAATCCCTATTGCATAAACATTACAGTGATGTATGTCATGACTATTGATGTTTCTTATATTCTGTATCATTATGCTATTACTTATTTATATTGCTGTACCTTGCTGGGGCGGTGGGGTAGATGACTCTGATGTGGGTGAAAGCCATGTCTTGTTTCAGGACGTCCCGAACCCATGCACGTAGACCCTGTCCTGTGTCTCCTATGTAAGAAATAACAAAAACGGCAGAACTCTTTTTCTCACGGAATCTACAAGTTTTACTGTAGCCTACCTCTCAAACAGTGTAAAAAGATCATGCGTAGAAATATGGCTGCAGGTGTCTGTCAGCAAACAATGTAGGCCTAGTATAAATAAACGCATTTTGTTTTTCAAACATTCCAGTGTGAGTTTCCTGATATATCGTATATCAATTTAGCCAATTCAATCATTTTGTACACGTACACCACTGATTCTAAGCCATTTCGACTACGCAAATGTGTTCCTGACCGTGACCCTGTAAACCCGTTATGACCTTTTTAAATCTGAACGAACAGAAGGGACCAGTGAATGCAGGCTCTGACCAAAGCTAGCTACATGCAGTTAAAAGACGTAGCCTACTTGGACTGCCAAGGCACTGGTAGTAGGCTACTGTCTAGATGATGATGCCTCTTTAGCGAGATAATGAAGATTCTAATTTGCTTCCGTAAAATAGACATGATGGCTCGTTAAACATCTTTTGTATCGGTTAGCTTTCTGTTAGCTACAGGTTACAAAACGTTCAACCCATCAAGGAATTTAAAGCCTTTTTTAGCTAAATGCCTTGTAACGTAATCCACTCATTCATGACAGATCATTTATGGACAGCAGATGTTCGCTTGTGTGTTAGCTTGCTAACACGTTATGATAGCTGTGAAACTTAGTTTCTCATACAAAGCTAGTCACATGATGTAGGCTTGCCGAATGCTTGCAAAGACAAATGCATTAGACTCACTCCCTCCACAATAATTCCGCAAAGATATGAAAATGTATCGTCAAGAGTTGGGCACCTGAGCCGTGTAAGAAGATAACGGACGCAGAGTGTTTTCCAGTTTGAGACACAGCACACCTCTGCAGCTTCTGAGCCACAGCCATCGCTAACACAGCGCCGTGAAATGCACTAGCCCACAGCTAGCTCCATAACAACGCTACAACCGGAAACCGTTGTTCTTTACTGGACGTGACGGAAACGTAGGCGGTGTTTCACCATCAAAACACAAGTTGTGTTTCATTGAATGACCTTGTTGCCACTTAAAATAATTGAGGAGGTATTTGACATACGAACTTTATAGTTAGTTTACAGTGATAACACGGCACCTAAAGTCCAACTTGTAACGTAAGTCCAAACTATTTGAAAAGAAAACAAATTTCATTTTAAAATTAACATAACTATTGTGGGCATATACACAAAAACAATTATATAGCCTACGCACATAAATAGAAATATCCTTATTTATATTAATATTTTGAACGAGCCTATTATTTGCAACTCACTCAGCACAATTTATTTTATGGTGAAATGAGTCCACAATTAAAATATTTATCTCTCAGGAGTCTAAAAAGTTAGTACTAGCATCTCAAACTGTGATGATGCAGGCTGAAGGCTGGTGTGTAAGCAGGTTTTGTTACTGGCTCATTTAAGTATGCCTAGTTAGCTGTATGCCAATGCTGACTCGGTTTTATTTAATGTGGTTTTATTTGTTCAAGTATGGACAAATTATATCTGCAATACCTTCTGCATGGAAAAGGATTATCAAAAAATCTGGAAAATGGCTGACACTTTATCGCTCAGTGATTCAAAATGAAAGATTTCTAAGGAATTATAAAATTAATAAGGATAATTATAGATTTGCTTTATTAGATATGAAGCAAACTTTAACACCTGATCATTTTTTTAATTACTGGGAGGAATTGTTTGATCATCCCTTTCCATGGAGGCAAATTTTTTACTTTGTAGTATAAGTCTTTTACAAGTAGGCTATGCATATGTGGATTTTTCCATTGAAAATATTTGACAAAAAAAATGCTGTACACTTAGAAATAGAAAGTACGCCCATTTGCAGAAGAAGAAGAAAATTAAGATATTATGCATTTATTTTGGTATTGCCCTATAGTTACAAAGTTCTTGACACAAGTGGCTGATTGGTTATTGGTAAACAATATCACTCTTTCTTATTTTTTTGCTGGGGAGATATTGGCTCAGAAAAAGCCTGATTAAAGCATATTATTTTACTTGGAAATATATTATTTTCAAAATACAGAAAAAAAGAGTTGCTACTATTGAGTTTTTTTCAGTCCTTTTTGAAACACTAACTATGAATTGGAAAAAAATTATTGCAGTTAGAAAAGGACAAATGAGTATATTTTCTAGAAAATGGAGTTTGCTTTTGATAGCACAAAATTGGGAATTTTAAAGTTGCGTAGACATGAATAGATTATATTATGATGGCCTTCAGTACAATTTTTGCAAATGTGTCATTGATTTTGAGATGCTTCTACACCTGTCCCAACTTAGCATTTTAGGGGGATTAATACGGTATGATTTTTGGTAAATGGTTTTCTGCTACAATATTTATTTATTTATTTATTTGTTTTTCTTGTGTTGCGTTGTTTTATTTCTTCTTTCCTTGTTTCTTGTTCTTCTATTTGCGTGTCAAAAAAAAAAAAATTTTTTTTTTAATGCTGACTCGGTTGTTTCATTGCCGACCACAGTACACATTTCACGCAGGGACACAAGAACAGTCTTCTGCCATCATTCAAGAACTCACAAACAAAATGCGCTAAAATATAAGATCACAGAAATAATATAATATAAAATATAATAATTGGGCTAATAAGATGTGCTGGAAACAGAAAAAGTCCAGAAACGGATACAGATAGCCCTGCTTGCCCACCCTTGTTCTCCTAGCACACCTAATGAAGGCAAAGTGGTCATGATGAAGACGCACAGTGAGGTGGGCGCTTAAAGTGTGAAGCCGGGCAGTCACCTCCACTAGTGGCTCTGACCCCATCCTCTTTCCAGCTTTCTGGATAAACATTAAAAGCTCCCGCGGCCGGTCTGGCACGGCACCACACAGCTCCGTAGAGATGAAAGCATGGCCGGCCTGTAAATCTCACGGCAGAAATGGGAGAGATGAGAAGAGGATACCGCCAACTAAGCAGAGGTGACTACTCTGCTTCAGAATGTGGAACTTTTCTCATTGCACTACTAATCCATAGCCCCATATACCTGCAGTCTTGCCAAGATGTTGGGTCTTAAAGAATGTATGTATGAGGCCAAGGAATTTCTGGCAGTGTAAATTTATTTTCTGGTTTTCTTTTGATGTGGACTGACATGCTCTATTCTTTTGTTTTTCTAAGAAAATTAGAAGCACACTTGCTGGTAAAAAGATGGATATAAAACACTGTAGAGACCTTTAAAGAGTCTTTTAAGATACCGATTCACTCATCTTTAACTCAAAACATGGAACGCTGAAATCATTAGTTAAACAATTTATCTGCTTAGAATATCCTTTCATCCCCTACCTGTAAAGTACCCTCCAATAACCCCTACACCCTTCAACCCCCCTCCACTTGTTACTTTCCGTGTGACTCCTGTCCCCTGCAGCTCCTGACCCACACTCATTGGCTGACCAGTTCCTAGAGAAGCAGCCGACATCCATTGGCCTGTAAATCAACAATAAGACCGCTGCGTGTTTTGAGCGTCAAAAAGGTTTCCATTACGTGTGAAGAGGGATGGATGTTTTCGGAGCAGCAAGTACTTATTGTCATACTCCTAAGTTGAACTGTACTTTAGAAAATAAGTTTAAAAAAAGTAAAAAGGTTGTTTACATTTTACCGCAAGTTGGGTTTAGCTAATATGGTACGCTTAGTCTTCACTTTAATCTGACCAAACTTTCATGTGTGAATAAATAAAGTGAATCAAAATTGTGAGAAACAAACAAACAAACAGCAGAATGACGCAATCTATTGCTAGCCATGACCTGCAGTAACTGTACAGAGGAAATCCAGTTTAAATAAACAATTCTCCACAGTGTACACTAATGGCTGTGTAGGTGGATTTTTCAGTCATGCAATGGCTTGAGTTATAGCAACGAGTGATTTAGGGGGTTGAGTTACAGTACTGAGCGATAATGAAGTTGTTGCAGTCTTAGGGTTGAGTTATACATGGGTGGGGTTGGAGTTGCGGTGATGTATGTAGTGGTGCCGTGGTGATAGCGAAACAGGTACCAGATGATTTGTATGCAGTGGGATGCGGCTGCGTGTGCTTGTCCCCTGATGGATGGCCTTTCCCAATCAGTCAGAAAGGCAGATTCACTGGCTGTTTTCCACAAACATTTTTTCCACAAACCCATCTTTTCAGACATCACTTCAATGTTTCTTTCTTTTTTTAAACCCACCCTTATCTCCCTTCATTTTGCAGGTCTTGAGGCAAACATCTTGACGGTGGCACTTACGTGATTGCCTGTCTAGAGTGATGTTTGCTTACATATACACTTTTATGTAATGCACTTTTATAAGTACTTTTGGCTAAAAGCATCTGTCAAATGAATGTAAGTGAATTCTAGTCCGGAGCTACTCAAGCTACCAGACATTTACTATTGAACCTTTTTCTTTGAGTAGAAGAAGAAGGTTTTCCTCAGACGCATAAAAAACTGTGACTGATGTCTAGGTCTCCATGTACAAAGTGTCAGCATGTCTCCCACTAGTGTCAGAACAATAACAATATACGGTGTGTGCACGTATGCATATGCAATAAGATAGGATTTATGCATTGTTTAGTAAGTAGTATGTGGACGTTTGGCCCATTTGAACCATTTTAAAAAGAATGTGATCTCCAGGCAAGTTGTTGAATGATCCTGGTTTAGTCAATAAGTGCGTGTTGATGGCATGGAATGTTTAGCAGATATATGTAGCTCTATTTTAATAGCTGTATGCCAAAACTGCCATGAATATTTATTTTGTTTTGTTTTATTCCATTGGAACACCAGTGCTGCGTATGACTGACGCAACACAGAGGTGAACAGTGTTCAAAAACATTTGTGCAACCTTGTCTGATGTAATGTTTTTGTTACGCAATTTTCCATTTGTTGCAACTTGCATTGTTCACATCTTTAATCGACCTGACTTGTGACTCTCTGGTAATTTTGTGCAGTGGTGTGTGGAAGAAGTGCCACAGTTGACTACAGTTGGGTTATGGGGCATCTATACTGCGTGCAGCTCTATAAACTGCACTCCACACAAGGAGGGCTGCGCAGCTTAGCATCTGTGAGTGTGGGGACCTGTGCAACACAGAGTTTGGGAGATGAGTGTAAGGGAACAGGGGCAGTGACTGCAGGCAGGAGGAGAATTTAGTCTGTCCCAAACATAGCTACACTCAGTGAAGCATTGAAAAGCAGGGAACTCAGGAAATGCTCAGAGAACAGAGAGGGGACTGTGTGCTGGTGTGTGTGTGTGTGTGTGTGTGTGGGGGGGGGGGGGGGGGGTGTTGGGGGTGGGGAGTTAATAAATCTTTTTTCACACTGCTGATGCATGAGTGGGGGAGGGGGGGGGCTATGAGAGGCAGGGAGAGAGGTACAGTGGGAGTTATAAATCTTAGATACTTACCTGTCAGTGACATATGAGGTCCTGGGAGACTCCCTTGGTCAGCCCAACACATTTCCTTGCTGTGGAAAGACTGTAGGTCAAAGGTCACAGATCTCATTAGTGTTGAAGTACGCAGTGGAGAATACAGGCTGATGGGGGTGGGGCCACAGGTGCTGACTGAAAATGGCTCAATACTGCACAGCCTACTGGTTCCCTCTGTCTCTCAATGCCCCTCAGAATACCTTCACATCCACACTCTCAAAACAGATGTGTTAAAAACAACATATAACGTGTAATTCTTTTACACACCTCTGTGTCTTGTTAAGGTTTTAAGGACAACACATACAAAGGTGTTATGTGGGGTCATTTGTGAGGTAGCTGTATAAAATATAAGAAAATATACAACCTTTTATATTTTTTATCTCTGATTTTTTGTGGGTAATTCTGGTGGCACTTTCCCATATAGGTTTTAAACTTCACAATGTTTCCCTTCCCTCAGGCTCTAAAAGGTTTCATCACAGATTTTTAATATTTAGGGATAAAAGTTTAGTCAATTGGGAGATACACAAAAGGTGACACAGAAAGTGTAAAACAATTTTTATTACATTAGTTTTGTGTTAGTTTAAACTTCTGGGGTCGATTTGACCCCAAACATAAAAGGTGTCATAAAATGTGAACATAATATGAGGGTTAAATAACACATGTCTTCACTTCACAAATGACAGAAAAGAGATGTTTTTGCACTAAAGATTATTCTGGTATGAACTGGGCACTAGCTTTAATTTCAGTTTCACATTTGTGAAAACTGAAGCAGGAGAAGAAAAAGACTGGACCCGTTTGGGAGTCACACAGAAGTGGGCCGGTGTGTGTATGTGTGCGTGCGCACGTGTGTGTGTGTGTGTGTGTGTATGTGTGCACACGTGTGTGTGAATGTGTTTGTTTGTGTGTGGTTGGGTGTTTGTGAGAGAGAGACAATATAAGAGCCTCTGTGTGTGTGTATGTGTATGTGTGCGCACATATGTGTGTGTGACAATATATAGGCCTGTGTGTGCATGAATGTGTGGGCACGTGTGTGGTTGGGTGTTTGTGAGAGAAAGAAACAATATAAGAGCCTGTGTGTATGTGCGTGCACATAGAGTAAGAAGGCATATGTATAAAAAAATGTATAAAAGCCACTCAGAACAGAACTGTTGTGTCTTGTGTATTTTATACCTCTGTACCTGAATGAGTAAACCTGTATTTTTCAAAAGGATGCCTTAAAATCCCCCCTTTTCTGGGCGAGGTAACCCAAAAAGCTCAGGCACATGATGCCTCTATAATATTGCTGCTCACAGGTATACACAAGTTTGAGAGAGTTCAAATCTTATGAAGAAGAATTCCATAATACCTGATCAATGTATTCTGAAGAAGAATTCTGAAATTCTCCATTTGTAGTAGAGACAAATTGTATTCTTGTATTTTGTATAAAGACAGTTTGTATTACTAGGCCTGTCACATCAGTGCAACATCCTCAGGAGACAAGCACATACTGTTCTCCATAGCATGTACTGCCAGCCGCTACCTCTTTTTAGTCTGCAGCCTGCTAGCTGGGCTTAATGTCCTCTATGCAGACACACTGGGATGCATACATAATAATAGCAATAGCCACTAGGTGGAGACACTCTATTCAAGATCAAGGCATTTTATGATTCGGTTTCAAATTCTAACTCCAGAATACCAGAATTCTTATGTTCCTGATTTACTGAAATTCTGGATTTATTTTTTGGACATAGTCAGCTAAGAATACAATAAGCCAACATTGTGATCTGAAACCCTTAAATTGTACAAGTAAGATAAGAATTCCAGACATGCACCTTTTAGATGAATTTGGGGATATAGTCCCAAATGTAGTAGAGTAATTCCAGAAACGTTTTGAATGAGTTTGGAAGAAAAACTTTTAGGCAATAAAATGACATTTTTGGTGGGAATACTGACATTCTTCATGATTTACCAATTCTGATTAAATTGATTTCAGAAGTGAATTTACACTCTCAACTTACAAATCTGGAGTCTATAACTATGTTGGCTTCAATTTTAAACAAATTAATTAGTTAAACACATTTTAATTGAAAATTGAATATTTATTGTACTTATTTGAAGACCTATAGTGGAAAAAATACCTAAGAGTAAAATTATTTTTGAATAAAATAACTAGATTCACCATATGTACCTTGTACACCCAATATTGAGAAAACTATTTTTCTTGCAAAAAAGTTTTCATAAGTATTTTATTTTTAGCTATTTTTTTGTCAAAGGTTTGAAACAATATAAAAAAGTGCTTCTATTAAGCATCATCTTAAAAAACAAACACAAAGATAAACACTGCAAATAAATATAAGCACACTGCCACTTCTGGTAACATGTAGCACTTTTAGTATCATGGTAACACTTTACTTGAACTATACATTATAAGCCCAAAATAACATTGCGATAAGCATGAAATAACATCTGCCATAACTAGTCATAACTAACATATTACATACAGTTTATGACCAAAGTCAAAACACATCATAGCGTATGTATCAAACAATTTGAATCCATTCTTCTGAGTACGTTCTGGAAAATTGACTTCACTGGCATTTATAGCATCTTACAATGTAAAGTGCAAAAGATTGGGAATCAAAGTGGAGTAATTCCCTAGAGGGGGAGAGTATTGGCCCAAGACAGACAGCAAGTACAAGAAGTATTGACCTGCTGACAACTTAACAACTACCCTATTGAACATGAAACTAAGTTATACAAAACAAGAACAAACATACCCTAATGAGTAGGGCCACCAGTTTGTCCCCCTCATGTGACCTGCAGGGATTTAAACATGTATTTTAACTTACCTCCAGGGGTCCCTATAGCCATAGGCACTCCAATGCTATTCATACAATTGAGTTTCTAATTGAGACATTCATAAAAGACAATTAGTTGATATAATATGGGGAGAGCCAGAAAGGAAAGTGAACATGGATGGAAGTTTAAATGCTATGAAAAGCCTGTCAGGAGTGAACCAGTGGCCCTCACTCCGGCTCCTGGGAGCTGCAGGGTCTGCTGGCTTCCGTTGTTACTCAGCACAGCACTTGATCAGTTAAAGCAGTTGATAACACAGTTAACTCAGGTCACCTGGTTTCTTGAGTGTGAATCGGTCGTTGATCTTAAGGAAAAAACTAAAACCAGCAGACTCTGTGGCTCTCCAAGACCAGGATTGAGTTTCACTGCAGTAAAAAGAAAAATGCATCCATATAAAGCAGGGGTGTGCAGTGTTATCCGAAAAGGGCCGGTGTGGGTGCAGGTTTTAGCCCAGCACTAATCCACCTGATTCTGCTTAAAGTCTTGATTAAAGACCATTATGATTCATTTGTTGAATCATTAATAGATTGTTTTCTTACATTTTTGTGCAAGTTAGATGTTATATAACTGCCCTCATTTCTAACGTGGCCATTTCCCACCACTTCTATAGATGCCTCTGTAAAACATTAAAAAATACTGCAGTATGTCCACAGTAATAAGCCTATACATAATCAAACTGAATTTAACATGTGAGTGTCAATCATCGTAATTAGTGGCAATTACTTTATCAACTTGCATAATTGATGCGGTGCAAATGGGGTAATTGTTTGAGAAGTGGCACAGGGTGACCGGGCAAGCAGCAGTGCTCTGGATGAGCTGCATATACCTGATTGGCGAGGCAGGGAGGCCAGCGTGGGAGTTGCAGTTGTCAAGGTGGGATAGGACTAGAGCCTGAACCAGAAGCTGGGATGAGTATGTGGTGAAGAACGGGCAGATTTCGCTTGGAGTTCTTGCATTGTTAACTTTGTTGTCTGGTACCACTCCAAGGTTCTTGGTGCTAGTAGAAGCTGATGAAGTGGTGTTGCCCAGTGTGAGAGAGACAGGTCATCCAGGGGGTACTAATATTATGGAACCCATGGTTGGCTATATGGTTCTAAGTCATCAAGGCTCAAGGATGGTTTGAGACTCGATCAAACGGGCCTCAAACCATCATTCTGCTGCCATATATGCAGTAGATATAGACGGATCACTTGAAGCATTGTTTCTCCTGACTTATTTTTCCATTGATTTCAATAGAAAAATGAGTCCGAAGAAACAACCCTTAAAGTGATCCATCCATGTCTACTGCATATTTGGCAGCAGAGTGATGGTTTGAGGCTCGTTTGATACCTCAGACCCTTGATGACTTACAGTTATTTAGCCAACCATGGGTTCCATACTATTCCTGTGTAATTTGCAGCTTAATCTAGTCCCACCCCCAAATTCCCATAGAGATCCATTCAAATGTAGAGAGGTTATACACTGCCTGGCCAAAAAAAAAGTCGCCGTTGCACCCGTCATGCATAGTGCCCACTGTACAAGCCTCTGGAGGCAGTGTTATGATCTGGGGTTGCTTCAATTGGTCAGGTCTAGGTTCAGCAACGTTACACAGCAATAAAATGAAGTCAGCTGAGTACCTGAATGTACTGAATGACCAGGTTATCCCATCAATGGGCATATTCCAGGAACGACAATGCCAAGATTCATCAAGCTGAAATTGTGAAAGAGTGGTTCAGGGAGCATGAGGAATCATTTTCACACATGAATTGGCCACCAGAGTCCTGACCTTAACCCCATTGAAAGTCTTTGGGATGTGCTAGAGAAGACTTTACGGAGTGGTTTGACTCTCCCGTTGTCAATACAAGATCTCGACCAAAAATGAATGCAACTCTGGACAGAAATAAATGTTGTGACGTTGCATAAGGTTGTCAAAACAATGCCACGACTAATGCACGCCATAATCAAAGCTAAAGGAGGTCCAACAAAATATTAGAGTGTGCGACTTTTTTTTTGGCCAGGCAGTGTAGTATCGCTTGTAAGAGTACCTGAAAATAAGATATCAAGAGTCCTTTGATATCCTTTTATACCCAGTCATGATAGCATCACCTATTTACCTGTGGAATGTTCCAAACAGTTGTTTTTTGAACTTCCCAGTCTTTTTTTTGCCCCTGTCCCAACGTTTTTGGAACCTGTTGCAGGCATCAAATTCAGAATTTGCATATATTTACAAAAATCAATAAAGTTGATAAGGTGAAACATTAAATATCTTTTCTTTGTACTTTTCAATTAAATATACAGTATGTAAAAGAGAATTTACAAATCACTGCTTTCTGCTTTTATGTGCATTTTACATACTGTCCCTACTTTTTAGGAATTGGGGTTTGTAGATGAAACTTGATGTTTTATAGCTATCAGAAATCTGCTGTTATTTTACTGTCACATTATGGGCTAAAGTATTTCACATTATCTTAAGTATTTTCTAGATATATTATTTCACCAAGGCCTGTATGGTTCAAATAAACCCTCATTGGTAGCAGATAACCAGAGGTAGATGGAGGTCATAATGGAGTCTTCTTTTTAAAGAAAAACGTCAGCCTTGGACTCAGACATTGTCCAGGCAGTCGTCTTGATCTGGGCAGAAGCCAGAGTTTAGTGTGACATCATTCGCTATAGCTCTCGATGAGGGAGATGCAAATGGAAAAGCAATCACGCTGCATCAAGTCAGCTTTGGCTCCAGCACAATAGCCCCTGTCCAGTTGCAGTGTAAAAGAAGTATTTTTGGTCTCACTTTGATACATAGTGCATTTTAGTTGAGAGACGCAAGTCTGCTAAATATGGAATGGCAGGCAGGTCTTCCAGTGATGTAATGTCTTTTACTCTGTCAGAATAATCCAGGTCCATCACAGCTTCAGACAGTAATGTCATCAGGAATAATGCCATCACATGCCTGACATTGGATATTGTGAGTTTGAGAATGAAAAGTCTGAAACATAAGATTCTAAAGCAATTTTGAGTGTGAGAAGACAACTGTAACTAATTGATAAATAAGTACATTGGAAAAACTGGCACTTTAAAAGGTAACAAATTTGCAGTTGTAGGGGCCAAGTAGTAGTTAGTGCACTGGTCTCTTAACCTGTTCAGTGCTTTTGAATCATTGGAGGGAAACCCTGTCTGAGAAATGCTGGCTGGGATTCAGTCAACATTTTGCTTTACTATTGCCTAATAAAAGCAATAATTATATTTTTTGGTTTGGATTCATTTAGCTTAGTTCAATCACTAAAACAAACTCACCAAAAGTATACATTTATTCGTAAGTCAAAGTTACGGACTAATGTTAATTAAATACAGGCCTCAGTCTTTGATTGTAAAATAGTAATTCTGTAGCAAGGGAAAAATAATAATAAATAATAAATGTATAGAATTCTGTGGTTTCACTGGGTGAAGTCATATGTTTAATAATTTATTCATTGCAATTAGACTTTCCAATCCTAGTTTGACTCCATAAACTACTGTTTTCCTTTTGAGAAATGTCTTTAAAAACAATTATTTAAAAAAACAGAAATTTTTATAAAGCAATAGTCTTTTAAAAGAAGTATGAAGAATTCAGAACAAAGACCTCCCTAAAAATCAAACTTGGTCTATCCCAGTTTATAGCCAAGGCTCCTCGCTGCTACCAATCATAATAAACATGCCATTTTCAAATCAACTTAATTAGCGGTTATTAAAGAGTTCCCTTTAGCACTAATGAACGGTTTAATGGTTTAATTCATTGCCACAGGAGGGGACTGTGCCAAGCGGGCCATTGGGTAGCAGTAATGTTTTTCCAGCTCGCTCCTCTGGTTACATCATACTGATCTGGGGCCTGTGCTGTGAGGACACACAAAGAGCACATGCAGATATTTACATCACGCCTGCTATTTTTCCTTTATTTTTTCTACTCATGATCTGAAAGAAATTAAACTCTTGATGATGCAATGGGCCCCTGATGGGGTTTCCAAGCAAAACCTTAAAAAAAAAATGTTTCCGCTGGGGTAGGTTTCCTCCGTCTCAGCTTCATACTCTAGAGTTGCCTGCCAGGAAAGGTTTCCTCTATCTCAGCTTCATACACTAGAGCTGCCTGCCAGGAGAGGATTCCTCTATCTCAGCTTCATACACTAGAGCTGCCTGCCAGGGGAGGTTTTCTCTATCTCAACTTCATACTCTAGAATTGCCTGCCAGGGGAGTTTTCCTCTATCTCAGCTTTTTACACTAGAGCTGCCTGCCAGGGGAGGTTTCCTCTATCTCAGCTTCATACACTCAAGCTGCCTGCCAGGGGAGGTTTTCTCTATCTCAACTTCATACTCTAGAGTTGCCTGCCAGGGGAGTTTTCCTCCATCTAAGCTTCATACACTCAAGCTGCCTGTCAGGTGAGGTTTCCTCTATCCCAGCTTCATACTCTGGAGCTGCCTGCCAGGGGAGGTTTCCTCTATCTCAACTTCATACTCTAGAGTTGCCTGCCAAGGGAGGTTTCCTCTATCCCAGCTTTTTACACTAGAGCTGCCTGCCAGGGGAGGTTTCCTCTATCTCAGCTTCATACACTCAAGCTGCCTGCCAGGGGTGGTTTCTTCCATCTCAACTTTTTATACTAGAGATGCCTGCCAGCGGAGGTTTTTGTGTGAAATTGTGGCCCTTCTTTTGATGAGTTAATCATGTCATGTGATAGGTTAAATCACATACACAATCAGCAATAAAATTCAGATTATAAAGTGTCTACTTAGCAAAATAGTTAAAATTTATATTTTACATCACAACAATTTTAACTATTCACTCACATTTAAGATGTAGTTTCGAGTTCACATTAGTGAATTAGCTACCCGGGGCTGTGAAACTGCTTGAAAAAAGTGCTTTAAAATCCAGCTGGTTTGTCAAAGTACATTGATGACAGGGTATCAACCAAGCAAGCTAGTGAGCTAGGTAGCATTACTGCAGTAGTGATTCTAAAGTACGAATTTATTAAATATTTTGTGAATGAACACAGTAAACATCACCTTGGTCATGGAACATGCTACAAAAAAAACTTAAGATGGATAGCCCTGTTACTTTGGCTGAATTCAAAGACTTAATTCATTACACTGTAACTGAGGAATGTACTTGTTTCTAACTTCTAAGTGCCATTATCTTTATGTATTTATTTATTTTCTCAATTACTGTATTGTTTGAATGTTGTCTTGTATTGTTCTACGTATTGCATTCCTTGCTGCCACTTGGCCAGGACACCCTTGTAAAAGAGATTTAATTTCAATGGGACTTTCTTAAATAAAAATCTCCACAATCTACAGTACACACTACAGTCAGCTGGCAGTGTCAAGACTTCAATAGCTAACTACAATCAAGGAATTCATAAAAAGCCTTTAAAATAGTACATTTCAGATATTCTGTTTTAATATGATCAGAGCAGAGGTCTATATTTACATGGAACCTGTTATCTGATGGCAGTCGTATGACAGTATCCACTTTCTTTCTAATAGAATAAAATCACTCAGTTGTTCCAGAGACTTGTACAATTAGGAAATTCAAGCAGGAATGAAATGGACCTTTCTTGTTGAGGTTGGTCCCGTTATTTGAATATTTAGCCCTGTTTTTTTTCTAACACAGCTCTAAACACTAGAGCACGCTGCCAGGGGAGGCTTCCTCAATCTTTACTTTATACAGTCAATATAGAGAGTACGAGTAAGAGAGTTCCTCTATCCCTCATTTATACATTGGAGCTGCCTGCCAGGGGAGCCTCACAGTGAAACAGACCTACACTATATATGACAGCCCTTAGATCCTTCATTATTACCTCATTTGAAATAACAATCTGATTCGACAACTGTGGCATTTACAGGGCCAGAGATGTAGTACAGATTAAAATGATTAGTGACGTCTCCAGCATCGGAGACGGGGGGAGATCAGGTCCCTGCTTGATTTTTGCCCCGTCTCACCGGTGAAATTACAGCCACGTTTTTTTTTTTTTGTTGTAAATACATGTCCTGTCGTAAAAAAAAAAACGCAGATCATTATTGCTCTCGTCTCATTAGTCGTTCACAGGAATTTGGGGCGCAAGAATTAAAGAGCAGACTTGGCAAGTTGCTTTCCCCTCCCCTCCTTGGCACCCGCTCATGCGTCTGATCACATCACGCCTCTGGTCACAAACACAAACGCCACCCAGTGCTGCTTTCCCAGAACCAAAGCCTCTCCTACGGAATGAAGGGCTTTGCTCTAATCGGCTATGAAGGGCTGAATAGACAACCAGACAGAGGGGGCTGCTGGTCCGCCCCCCTCCCCAGACCATCAAACACACAGACAGGAGGCGTCCGAGCCGGGGGCTGAGACGCTGAAGGCAGAGGCACGGCTTCTCCGCGAGTCATTTTCGAAAACGCTGGGAATGTTTCCCTCAGGAGAGTCGCAAAGTGGCCCGGGAGTCTGAGGAAGGTCAGCAACATTGTTTACCCCCCACGGAGAGGTGGACGAAGCCATCAGAGCGCCAGATTCTGAGGCCTCCAGAGGTGCGCCAGATGTTTAACCCAAACCTCAGCGGAGAGTGAGACTGATCCCAGTATTAAATTCAGTTGTACAGAAGATAGAGCAGACAGATAAAGTCAACAGTGGAAAGGGACAGAAAGGCTACTGAAAACTAATGAAGGTCAATAGACTGGAGGGGAAGGGCAATTTATTTTTGTTTATCAAGGATCGATTTTGAATTTTGGTTCACGTAGCGTCTATAGCCTTTGAAAGTTTCAGTTACTCAGCCGAATTACAGGTTTGGAAACTGTGACTGCGGCTGCAGCCAGACGTTCATGTTTGGTTACATTTCATGATCTTCTACATGTTAAATTCATCAAAGATAAAAAGAAATAGAAAAATGAGTCAGTTTTTCCATTTGCTCATTATATTGACCCCAGTCACAGTGAACTAGGGGCATGTAATGCTGAAAAACTGCAGTTTGGCAGAATTACACAACTGTGAGTACATCTGCTGCGTTTAGCAAGAATACAATTACAGTTCCTCCCTGAGCTGTGCTGCCAACAGTCCCTGAATCAACAGCAGGCGATCATGGGAGATGTGGGCAAGACACTATCCTACTCGTAGTATGGGAGTCACTGATCCACTCAGTGTGGGAGTCTCTGATCCGCTCAGAGTGGGAGTCACAGTTTCACTGGGGATTTACTAATCCACTCAATGTAGGAATCACGGATCCGCTTGGTGTGAGAGCCACTGATCTATTCAGAGCAGGAGTCATTGGTTCACTTAGAGTGCGGGAGTCACTGCTTTGATCCTGTAATGTGGGCACTGGGTAGGTCTGCTGCTGGGTTTAGGCCATGGCCCTCATGGGTCATACGGCGCAACAAGACACACAGATCAGACTGAGCTCAACACCAGGTTTGAACGTGCGAAGCCAAGGGAAATAATCACACTCTAATTGAAGCTCCAGGGGGTGACATCATTTCCTGCACTTCAGGATGTACACACGCTTATTTGCGCCCCTGTATTCTGCTGTGCTCCCTGTATTTAGTGAGAGTTTACAATTCAATTTTCTGGATATTTTAATACAGATGTACTGTGTCGGCGTCTGTCCTTTGTCTGTGTGGTATCCTACTTTGAGTCTTTCGCAAGCACACAAGCACTCACTTACACACGCACACACGCACACGCACGCACGCATGCTATGGAGACCCATCAATGTCAAAAATAACGAACACATGCGCAGCAACGTGTGTGTGCCTGCGTGATTAACTTGGTAAATTTTGGTACGCGTGCGTGCGTGCGTTGTTACGTGCGCATTGTATTTCACGCGTGACAAGATGATGCGTACTGCACTCAAAGCGTGTACACGTTCGTCTGTCACTGTTAGAGAAATTTTGTTATGCGTTCACACACACACCCGTTCGCATTTTTGATGCTACGCAACCGGAAGTTTTATGGAGACCCATACGTCTCATAATGCGCAGCATCCGCGTACATGAACGCCTCGCATAGTTCGCTTCCATTTCATTATATTCTATGATCCAGCAGAGACACTTGGACACACAGGACTTTTGTTCCACTTTTCATTAGATGTAATTCAAAAGACGGACACAAAGTTAGTAGCCTAGATACACTTTACATTTATTTATTTTTTTGTATTCTGGAAGAAAGTATTTACGTGAAATATTTGTAGTAGTGGGACTACAACTATAATATATAAAGGGGTGGAAAAGGAATTATAGCATTTTGATTGACTATTACAAGCAGGGCAAACATTAGCTAACCAGATGTCAATATAAATGTATGACGTTATGACACCTGCTGAATAGATCTAATATTTACACATTTCCCTGAGGAATGTAAGGTGGGAGTAGTTACTGTACCTATTAACTATTTTCCATAACAGCACGGAAGTTACCATATATAGTTCTTCGCCCTATTAAGCCCCTCCATAACATTAACTGACGTAAAAAAAAACTTAACTATGCGAGGCGTTCATGTACGCGGATGCTGCACATTATGAGATGTATGGGTCTCCAAACTTCCGGTTGTGTAGCATCAAAAATGCGAACGGGTGTGTGTGTGAACGCATAACAAAATTTCTCTAACAGTGACAGACGAACGTGTACACGCTTTGAGTGCAGTACGCATCATCTTGTCACGCGTGATGTAGTTTGCGCACGTCATAGTGCTGGTGCGTGTGAACGTGTGACAAAAATGTTCTATTATCTTAATGCGTGCGTTTATGCGTGCGTTTGTGAAAAATGCATGCATGTTACACGTAGTCACTCCGTGTCATGTGATTACGTGGTGCGCAACAGTCATTACGCGTGAACGTGCGCGTGCACGCGTGATCGTTATAAGTCAATGGGGAAATTACATGACAGGTCAGGCGTTGCTTTGCTGCACAGGCATCAAAGCAGGTGTGTGTGACACGTTCAGTCGATAGTTGCGCACGCATTATGAGACGTATGGGTCTCCATATGCACGCACGCACGCACACACACATGCACATATGAACACACACATAAATGCTCACACACACATTAACTGTGACAGAGGGCTCTGTCCCTGGCCTCGGATGGCACTCCACCTACACTATTTGGTTAGAGCGCTTATTTCCGTTTTGTTTTATGCAATCTCGCCCACGGTGGCATAACAGCTAGGGCTGGGCCTGACACGGATAGCCTACACACAAACGTACACGCACAGTAGAAGCACACAAATACATGTACATTCGCACGCGATCAGACACATTTCAGGGATGAAGATGAGGATAAATGAAAGCGTGGTGTTGAGTCTCACTTCCTGTGGTGGCTCGTGCTCCTTCAGACGGCTGAGGGACCAGCGCCTTGTGTGTTTTTCACAGTGTCTCTCACAGACAGTCGGAGTCTGACTCATTGTGGACTCACCTGGTCCTGAGTCTGTTGGATTCAACTGGAGGATAGTTCAGCAATCAAAACCTAAATCTGTGGTCGGACTGTGAGCGTGTGGGTTAGATTAACAGGATTAATGTTGTATGTATGTGTGTGTGTGTGTGTGTGTGTGTGTGTGTGTGTGAATGAATTAGATGTACTGTATGTGTGTGCGCACGCACGTGCGTGCCTGTGCGTGCGTATGCATGTGCCTGTATGTGCATGTGTGTGTGTGTGTGTGTGTGTGTGTGTGCGAGAGAGGGAGAATAGGTGTGTCGTTAGATTTAAAGCATTAGGGCTGTGTGTGCATGTGTATATGTGTGTATGGGTTAGATATACAGCATTAAACCTGAGCGTATATGGGAGAGTATTTGAGGGCCTGCTGGTGTGTGTCTGTTACGGTGTCAGTGTACATTTTCTCTTTCCTCTGTGAAAGGATGTCTGCCGCTCTTTCCGGGGGTCAGACCTGAGTCAGCTGTGTGGGAGGGGAGTTTCTCTGCCTCAAAGACAATCCCTCATTCCCTGTCCCTGAGTTTCGCCCCCAGTCCCAGTCCCAGTCGGTAAATCTCTGCCCCAGACTGTGCGTCCCTGTCACGTCCCTCTGCCCTTGTTCCCTTCCCTAAATCTCTCTCCCATTCTACGTGTCCCTGTTCCCATCCTTAAAACTCCTAGTCCGAGTGTTCCCAGCTAAGATCCTGTTTCCCACCAATCCTCTGTGCCCATGTCTCAGTCTGTGTCACTTCGTCTAGTCACAGTGCCCCCCCTCCCCCCATATACTTGACACTCTCAATCAGCCCCTCTCCTCAGGTATCTGGGTTATTTTGCATTGCGGTGGGAGCTGATAGTTAACAGTTCCTGTACAGTGTGGATGAGTTCAAAGGTTACTGTGCAGTTAGTGCTGATTGAAGTTAAATACTTTCGCACAGTGCTAATGAGAGTAAATGTTATCGCACAGTGCTGATGCGTTTAAATGTTATTCCACAGTGCTGACGAGGTTAAAGGTTATTGCTTAGTGCATTAGGAGCAGATACACAGGCCCAATCCACAGACCTGTTGGGGCCTGTCAGTCATCAAATGCTTACTTCTCCCTATTCAGCTGCAGGTTTATACGACCTCAATTTCCCTCAAGAAGTCGCATTACTTAAATTGATACCATCCGATTCATATCTGTCTGTAAAGGGATGCCTTTTATTTCTGGAGTTAAGTTTTTAATCTGTCTTTCATCACATTTAGGTTGCTGTCTGATGCCCTTTATTGTAGAGTTGAAGGTGTTAGTGATTCTTTCCTAAGTCTTTCCTGATTCAGCTCACGCCCACACAAACTCTCGTTCTCATTGTCAGGTTCCCATTTTCCTTCTCCTTCACATTGTCTCTCTTCTCTCTCGATTTCACAAACGCACACACAACAATGAGCTTTTCCTATCCCCGGTTTCCGGAGTCTTCTGGAAACGTGGAAAGCTTGAAAATATGCGAAATATCCGCAGCATTTCCACCCTGACAGTAATATGCCAGGTAGAGCAGGGTGTGGAAGAAGAATGAGGGCTAAAAATGTAAGAATGTGCAGAATGTGAGCCGTTAACCGCGCTAGCTTCTCAGCTGAGGATGGCTTCCTATCATGAACTAAGGAGAGGGGTGAACTGGGCAGGGCCAGGGAGATCAACACACTGATTTAAACCGCCTAAAATGAGTCTTAAGGGAACCCTGAAAATGCATTACTTTGTTCTCGGGGGAGCATCCGGCTCATTGGAAAAAAAGCTAAAGTGAGCAGGAGATCTGACGGACTTGACCGCCAATGCCTGTCAAATTAGCAGCTTGCTGTGGACATGGATGATGAGGTTGTTGGGTTGGGAAGGTTAAGGCACCTGACCTGACCGTGTCTGTTCAGATTTTGGTGGTTCCTGGTTGCTTGGTTTAGAAAGAGTAGAAGCGGGGCCTCAATAGGGAGAGGAGGGGTGGAACGTGGTTGTTACCCGGGGCCTGGGGTCTGTTCCAGGAGATTACAGTTGACATGACGACAAGCTACAGACAAGCAGACACCGTAGGGGAGTCTGGTTTGGATGTTACCCCCCGCGCCACGCAGCCATTGAGGGGGTGTGTTTTGGCTCAGGCCCGGTGACACCATGCTCTAGGGTAAAAATGCAGAGCTACATCACTGTCTCCACAATCAAGTCTTCAGGGCTACGTTCAGGTCACATTTCCTTTACAAGCGTTTACCCTGTGGACCTGGACAGAGCCAGCGGCCTCGCGACGACAAGCGCTTCCTGCCTTGACTGTGAGTTTCCTGACTGAGCTACAAGAGATTCCTTGCTGAAACTCCAAGAGCTTCCTGACTTGAGCTAGCTTTCCTGTTGCCTGTCATCTCTCCGTTCAGCGAGAAACAAAACTCCGCGTTAGTTCGTGAACCTGCGCGCCATTATCATGTCAAGCTGACAGGATCTGGAGCTTTGCTCCGCAAAGCCTCGCGAGGGAGGAGATTTACTGAAAGGTGATCTGGGGGTTGAATAGCGTGTGAAGTTTTATCTCTGTGCGGGATCTGAGACTGTCTCTGTCCCTAAGCTGGGTGTCTTGTGTTTTGGCACCTGTGAATCTTAGACCCCCACCCCCCCTACCCCTCCACTCCACACCCCTCCCTCCTCCTATGCCTCATGCCTCCCATGACCCCCCCAAACCCCGGTCCTCCCTCCTCGCCTCACACCCAGGTCTCTCTCAACACCTTGGGCTCCGCTCACATTCTGGCTGTCCTTCCCCATCGCCTTTGCCCTCTGCCCACATCCCGCCCTTTTCTCCACCGGCTGGGTCACGTGACCAGCAGCATCTTCTATGCTCCTGTCTCCATATGCCACATTGCTGCAGATCCTCAGGATGAGATGGTTTCAGTTGGCAAATGACTGTCTCTGTGTGGGTTCACGTGTATGTGTATGTGCCTGTGTGTGTGTGTGTGTGTGTGTGTGTGTGTGTGTGTGTGTGTGTGTCTGTTGTGTGTGTATGTGTGTGTGAGGTGTGTTCCTGACAGCTGTGTAATATTACCCTCCCTGTATGCAGCAGGATTCTGGAGGGTGATCAGTTTTTATCTGATCTGATCCCAGCTGTCTGAAGCTCAACTGTCTCTCCCTGTCATTGCCAGCAGCACCCACTCTGATGGGTAAATGTTCCCAAAACTGCCAAGCTTCATAAACACACAAAACAAGGAGTAAAAACATGCCAAGACAGTTAGAAATTTAAAGGTAAGGCCTCGTCACAAACTCGGTGCAGACACTGACCTGGAATCAGGGAAGGAGATGCATGCTCTGCTTATCTGGGATCAGCTACGAAGTTGCAGAGACTGACCTGGGATCAGCGCAGTAGGGACTACTGTGCCCAGAGGGGAAGCCCATGGGGACGAGAACATGGCTTCAGGATTGGTGAGGTGGGGCTGAGTGAAAAACGACGTTTGCTCTGTTATTCCTCAAGTGCACTGTGACAGCTAGATTACAGAGCACCACAGCCATTATGTGCTATTAATCTTATGAGCTGGTGCGAGTCATTATGCGCTATTAATCTTATGAGCTGGTGTGGGTCTGCCTGCAGCCCTCGAGCTGGGAGAGTCCTGGGTCACACACTTGGCACCCTGGTTACAATGTGCAGCATTCATCATAACATGAGAAATGTGTAATCGTTTCCTTAAATGGTCATGGTGCCATGGTAACGGTATCACCGCTGCAGGGTCATGACTGTTCCCTTGAACTTCTCCCCCAGCCACTGTCCTTGTCTGCTTCTAGCTGTTTTTTTTTTTTGTCTCTGTATTTCACAGAATAGTTTTGAGGAAACAGCAATATTCCAACCTGGAAACAAAGCATTTAGTGCAGGCACATTCAAAATGTCTCCCCAATGTACCAACGTGGTAGAGTAGCTGCATTCAAGATTTTTTCACAATGCATTACGTATATTGGATACAGGCCTAGCCCACAATGTGAAAACACAAACCACTGTGTTTTCTGCAATACTGTTGTTGAGCATGCCATGTAAATAAGGATTATGCAAACAGTTTATGTCAGTTTATAAAACAGTTTATAAGGGCCATGCAAGCTTTTCCTTCTGGACATTTCCATGGACTGGTCCTTTCAGAACCCTGCATATTTGAAAATTTACTTTTCCATTTAACATTTAGCAGACACTCTTATCCAAACCAACATGCAAATCCACAATCTATATTCTATATACAATATCACTGCTGGTAGCATGGGATTACGGAGTGTGGAGTAGACACAAGCGATAGGTGAGCAACGGTGGTTTCCATTCCCACAGTGCTCTATTTCCTCCTTACACTCATTATCTTTTTTTGGGGAGTGGGGGGAGGGGAGGTAGAAGGGGGGTGTAATGTCTGCTGAAGGACCAGGTGGCACCAGCCCCCACCCACTTCCCCACATCTCCCCCTCAATCCCAGCCACCAACCCCCAGGCCTCAGGAGTTCTGACCCTGCTCAGTTAGGTAGACCCCTTGCAAGGAGTAGATTGGAATCACATGTGTGCTTCAATGGCTCGCGGGGCAAATGTGTGTGCGACTGTGTGGGGGTGACCCAGAGGAGGGGGCTGCGGTGTGCTGGGGGGTGTACAATATAACCTCTGCCCACACCCCCGCACTCTCTGAATATCTCAGAGTCATTGCCCAGACATTCTTTAAAAAAACAAAAACAAAACCAGGGAGCCACACAAGATAAGAAGAACAATCGTCTATAAACACAAGATGTTCAAGATGTGTAATCATATAATGAGGAAAAACGATGGAGTTTGTGCACCGTTACACTGAATAATGCTGGGGTGAATAGTGCAGTGCCAAGTGTCTCTGTAATGTATACTGCCATTGGACAGGTGAGAGTTAAATCCTTTCTGGTAGCTATGTAGTTTCTTCAGTTTCTGGCAGCAAACTCATAATGACAAAAGCAGATTTCTCTTATCAGAGGTATTATGAAAGTGCCCCCCGCCCCCCCCCCAACCGCCATCTCACTTTCAAAAGGTTCTGAATTTTAATTGTTATTTGGTATTATTAAAAGTGTTATCTTATATGTATGGCTATAATGTTCCATCTGGGGCTATAAACCTTACCAGGAGGTGTTACGGAACTTCATGGAACACCCCACCCCCAACCAGGCCCAGATCCAAACTTCAATCTGAGCCCCAGCCAGTGTCCCCCCACCCTCATGGAGGGATTTCCCTTCAACATACACTGCACCTCAGTGTGCGTGTGTGTGAGTGTGTGTGTGTGTGTGTGATACCATGTGTATGTGTATCTTTGAATCAGTGTGTAAGACTGATTGTATGCCTTTTTGTGTGCGAGTGTGCGCTCACGTGTAGCTACGTACATACATATAGATGTGAGCACGAGTGTGTGTGTTTGTGTGGGTGTCAGTGTGTCTGCTTGTGTGTGTGGGGGTCTGTCTCGCCCACAGGCAGGCAAGCAGGCTCTGGGGGGATTGAATGTCATGGGCCTCCAAACTATGATCTCCCACACGCCCGTCTTACTCCACGGCAAGGAGAACCCGCTGTGACTCTCTCTGCACCCCAACTGCACACAAAGGGAGTGACTAATCCTCTCCTTAAAAGCTGCAAGCGTTCCTGTGTAATTACAGGCGCAACACAAAACTTTCTCCCCTGTGAGGCGAGGAGATGGAGGGAGGGACAGAGCGAGAGAGAGAGAGAGGGAGAGATATGGAGGAGTGTGGAGAAGAATGTTTCTTCACTATGAAACCTATCCACAAAAAAACACACGCACACACGCACACACACACACACACACACACTCATTCTTTGACATGTAGTCTCTGAAATTTCTCTGTGCTAATGGAGTTCTTGCATTGCTCTGAGCTGACATCATTGCTCTGAATGCTTCTCTCTGATTTCAGATTGTCTCCAGCCAGCTGTGTCTGAATCCCAAAATCCCCAAATCGTTTAACTCCCGAAAGAAGAAAATCCCCCCTTCAGCCCAAACCATTTTCAATCTTTTGGATATTTATGATATGTGCAAGAGAGTGTATGAGAGAGGTGCAAAAGTATGCATAAGAAAAGGTGTTTTAAGTGGGTGAGTATATGTGAATGTGTGTATGAGACACTGAGATTGTGTATGTGTGATAGAGGAAGCCAGTACATAAGACCTGTATTCCTTGTAGACCATAGAAATAGCCTAATTACCTATTGAATATCACTAGACTGTCAAAGACAAAAAGCAGAGATCAGGTAGTCTCAGGCACACTTTCTCCTACACATGAGATTCATCCATATATTGTGTTGAGAAATTGCAGAAATATTTTTTTAGCTTAGTGCCAATTGGAGCTATAATGATAACAATAATGGATAGTATGTATCACTTTTCATCAGTGAAGGGAAAAACTAACCAACCACCATCAATGTGTAGCATCCCCCTCGGTCATGCATGGCAGCCATTTTGTACCAGAATGCTCAGCACACATCAGCTGGGGTTGAAGGAGGAATTACTGTGGCAATTAAACTGCTATATATCTTTAATCCTTTGAAGTGTACAACTGAGCAATAAGCTTAGTGTTATAAAGGTTTCAGAGAAAAAGAAAAATGTGCAAATGTGCAATTGTGGACAGGGCAGACGTTCAATACCTGTGGCTACAGTCATGTGGTGCACCAAAGTTGTAATTATGAAAACTTTTAGTGTTGTACTTGTGGAGAGTAACAGCACTTCTGGCACTTCAGCTTATTCTGTGTGAAAAGCCCTGTAGCCAAGAGTACAAACTACAACATAAATCCAACATCTTCAGTACAGAGGGAAAGCAGTGGAAAAAAACAAAACAAACAGATTCACTTTTTTTCCCTCATAATTTCAATAATTTATTTATCACTAGAGCACCGCAACAAAAAAAAAATGTTACATTTCATCACGACGGGTCAACATCCGCGACAATGACAATGACAATGACAACAAGAGCAGCAGCTATGACATGACCACGCTGGCGCTACCCTCCTCTGCTTTCACACCATCACCCCTCCTGCACTAAGGGAAAACGATAGCTACGAGGGCGGATAAAATAACTACATACAAAAGGGGGGAGAAGTACTATCAGTGCAATTCTTGGGATGAAAACATTTTATTCCTCATCAGAAAAAAAGAAAACAACAACATGAACACACGAAGGCGTCGCGCGATGGAGAGGTGTGCGGCCGAACACGGGCGTCCACCGGGTTGTCCATCCGGATAAGTGCCGAGGCGCTGTTCACCGTTCTCGCGATTGGGCATCGGTTCCTCTGCGTGACGGACCTTCTTTTAGAAAACCCATTTCCTGCTGGCGACCCATTTGATTTTAACGGCTGCACACCGCTCCACCGACCTGTGTGCATTGCCGAATCCCTTCCTGTCCCTATGCACAACTACATCACTGCTGGTGCCTGTGCTATATGCATTGCAATATCACACAGTTTTGCACAGAGTGCATTGTATCACTACCTGTCCATGTGCAGGGTGTGCAATGCTAAAGAAGGAGCCTTGTGGACCACTGGAAATCTTAGAAAGCCCAGACCCCCTTCAGGCATCCCACATTAACCACATGCTCAATGTATCTAGAGCTTGCATATATAAACAAACAAAAAAAGATTTAGCTGTAGAATATAACTTGCAAGTTGAACCAGGAAATCTTTTTTTCATATTTACATTAATATTTATAGTTTTTGCTTATTCCCTGCATGTTCACCAAGGGCTCAAACGCACCCTTGGGCTGCTGAACCATCACTGGGAGGTTCTGTAATCACCCAACATGCAACAAAAACTCAAGAGCTGGATTCAGGTTCTGGGCCCACAGCCTGTCTTTGGACAGGGCTGGTAAAGTCTGGGCCTGACTGGGCATGTCTGACTTAGTCTGTGCCTGACTGAGTGTATCCGACTTAGTCTGGGCCTGACTGGGCGTGTCTGACTTAGTTTGGGCCTGACTGAGTGTGTCTAACTTAGTCTGGGCCTGACTGAGTGTATCCGACTTAGTCTGGGCCTGACTGGGCGTGTCTGACTTAGTTTGGGCCTGACTGAGTGTGTCTAACTTAGTCTGGGCCTGGCCGAGTGTGACATGCTCTGCTGTTTCAGACCACATGTGTCTGAGTCTGGATTTGACTAAGCTTGAGTCTGGGTTGGACCTGGTGTCTCTAATGGAGTCTGGGTGTGACTGGATATGTCTGACTGGAATCTGGATGTTTACAATGGACAAAGTCTGGAACAAAGCTACACAATTAGTAGTTCACTTGTACAGAACTAACGGGGAAACAAACAAATTTCTGCTGCACTCGAGGATAAAGGTGTGATTCTGAGCCAAGTTTAAGTCAGAGCAGCAGTCACACAGATCCAGTCACACAGATCAGCAGTCACACAGATCCAGTCACATAGATCAGCAGTCACATAGATCCAGTCACATAGATCCAGTCACATAGATCAGCAGTCACACAGATCCAGTCACACAGATCCAGTCAGGGGTGGACAGCAGACGTTCAGCATGGCCTTAAAGAGAAAATCTGCGACTGTCTCTTCCAATCTGTGTGTATCTATGTTTGCCTTTTTAGCTTACTGCGTATCTCTCTGCGTTTGTCTGTGTGTCAGTCTCTTGACTCTCTGTTCCTCTCTTTGCGGTGACTTTTATAAGAGTTATTATCATGGAGCAGACTGTTAACACACAGCCCTCTGCTGCCAGTGCAAGCCACAAGTTTTTAAATAATATCACAAGTATTTAAAAAAAAAACATGTAAAATTATAATAGTTTCAAAGATGTAAGACAACAGGACCAGAAGAACTGGCTTGATTTGGACACTGAGACCAGGGAACCATCCTCCTTCTCCTGATTTCACATATTCATACTTATTATTCTTATATTATTATACTCTTCCAGTGTTTTCCAAACTTCTCTTGTGGTGCGATGAGTGTGTGAGGTGAGGGATGCCAACGGAGCCTTTTCACAGCCACCTCCACATGGTGTGTGTGTGTGTGTGTGTATGCATGCTTGTGTATTTGTGTGCATGTGTGTGTGTGTGGAATGCTGTGAGACAGATCATGCTTGAGTGTGTATGTCTGAAATAGAGAGAGAGAATCATGCTTAGGGTGTGTACTGTGCGTGCGTGGGTGTGTGTGTGTGACAGAGAACAAGATAGATCATGTTTGTGTGTGTGTGTGTGTGTGTGTGGGGGGGGGGGTAAAGAGAGAGAGGTTGAGCTTCTGTGTGTGCGTACGTTTGGGATAGAGAGGTCATGCTTATGCATGTGTGTGTGCGTGTGTGTGCGTGCGTGTGTGTATATGTTATGTTTGGTCTTAGCTGCACTTGCAGGACTTGACGATCATGTTGGAGAGCTGCTCAATTTTGGGGCTCTTGCCAATGTAGTAGAGGATGGTGAGGGGCTCCAGGTCCTGGGACACGCAGCAGGGGGAGGCTGAGGCATCAGGGTTAATGGTGTTATACAGGCCCAGAACCTGAGGGAGCACAGGAACGCACATTACTACCACAACACTAGCTCAGTCACAACCGTAACGCCAACAGCACTAACAACCAACAACAATCACTTCACCACTAATCGGCTTTGACACACTTAATAATAACCGCTACGATAACACCAACAGCACTAACAACCAACAACAAGCACTTCACCACTCTTCATCACTTCACCATTCAACCGGCTTTGACACACTTAATAACCGCTACCATAACACTGACAAAAACAAACTCGCCATGACTGCTACTACACACCAGCCCCCACACGCTGACATTAACATCACAAACAAACTAACAGCGCTGTCCTGACTGCTGCTCTCCGCACTGCTGCTCTGCTCTGCCGTTCCCGAGCGGGGCTGTTAATAGGCTCAGCTGACCTTGCTGTGCTGCGTGTCTGCGCTCCACAGGTAGGGACAGGCTCCCGCGCAGAAGTTGGCTTGGTAGCCTCTGGGCTCATGGATCCAGCGCCAGCCGAGGTTCTTCCTGAAGTCGATGTAGAGGGAGCGCAAGCAGCAGGACTCCTGCATGTTCCTGCAGGGCCACATGGAGCACAGGGGTGAGGGGAGAGGAGGGGGCTGCTGGAGGGTTAGGGTTAGGGAGCGTAGAGCACGAGCCGCACCCCCCCCCCCCCCCCCCCCCCCCCGCCGGTCCTGAAGAGCCGCAGGGCCTGCTGCTGTTCGTTGCTACTCAGCACTTAACCGCTCAATTAAAAGAGCCGATTACATCCTACGTTTGGGATAGAGAGGTCATGCTTATGGGTGTTTGTGTGTGTGTGCATGCGCACCAACATTTGCTGGGGCTATCAGGGTGAAAAAAACAAATAAAATCTAGCAGGCCCTGTGGCTCTCCCCTGTTGTAGAGATGTGGGGACACGTGGGCGTGGTCTGTGCTGGATGGGTGGGGTTACCTGGAGCAGAAGGTGGAGTCCAGGGCGCGTTTCTGTCGGTGGCTCTTGTGCTCTGACTCCAGGCGGTAGGACGGCAGCAGCATTAGCAGCAGGTGGGGGTTCCGACGCTTCTTAAACACCTTCACATCTCCTCCATTCAGGAAGCTGTCGTCTATACCTGCCAATCACACACAATGCACACGCACCTGTCACCTGTACCTGCCAATCACACACAATGCACACGCACCTGTCACCTGTACCTGCCAATCACACACAATGCACATGCACCTGTCACCTGTACCTGCCAATAACACACATACCAGTAACATACATATACCTGCCAATAAATGTCATCAACAAGCTACTAATATTACGCAAGTTATAATATACCTGCCAAAATACACACATTCGCACAGACACACACACAGGCCTGTCCTGTACACCAGCCGTTCACACGCATACCTGTAACATATACCTGCCAATCATGCGCGCAAACACACGCAAACTACCAATATTACACAAGTTACAATATACTTGTTAACATACAAACACGCATAAACACACACACACAGTCAGAGAGTGACTGTACCTGCGAATCTGGTCTCTAGCTCCTCGCTCTTGTTGGGTATGATATAATTATTTGATGGGACAAAAGTGCAGCAGGGGCAATGCAAGCTGATCTTGAATCCGTTGTTTCTGTCTGATTCAAAACAGAGAACAGCACTGAGAATCTGCCGGACTGATCCACTGCAATCACCGACGCCGCGCTCCACAGCAGCCACTGTTAGCATCATCGCTCATCAGCTACAGGAAAACATCAGTAATTCTGTTGTTTATCAGACAACACTAATCTCGTACTCACTTGCCTGCCCCTCCCTCTTTCTCCCCGTGCCCCACCTTCGCTCGCTTTGTTCCACACGCGCCTTCCTCTCGCCCTACGCCCCTTCCCTCTCTCTCACCTCTGTGGAGCAGCCATTCGCTGACGGCCTCTGTCACGTCAAAGGACAGCCACTCCCCCTCGGTGCGAGTGCGCACCACCTTGCTGTCAATGTAGCGCTGCGACGGGGAGGCCAGGTCTTTGTGACTCAGGATCTGCGGAACAATGAAAGACAGGCCAGCCAATGCAGTCAGTCAGGCGCTGGCAGAAGCCAAGTTGTTGGAGCGGCGCATTAGAAACATTTAAAGAAGCAGCAGCTGGCAGCGCACGTCAAACCCGCGCACGTCTCTCTGATCAACCTGAAGGAGACAACCGGAGAGGGAAGAGGCTGAATGAGTCCAGTGACAAAGGATTTCATTCTGATGAGGAGTAAAGTCTTTTCAGCCCAAGAGTTGCACTTCACCTGCTGAACTCATTTCCGCAGGATCTTGGCTTCACGGCGTTAAAGGCATTCCATTTGGAAACACTTAGGGCCTGATTTACTAAGACCTTTAGCATGTGCAAAAACCTTTCAGCACACGCAAAACCAATAACACGACCGATGATTGGTAATGGTATTTGTTTGGCACCAATCGTAGGTCATGTTATTGGTTTTGCTACAGTAAATCAGGGCCTTAGAGTGCATGACAGCTGTGGCAGGAGCAGAAGTACAGAGATAACTCAGAAACCCATTTATTCCTTCAATGCCCTTCTCACCCTCTGAACACCATTCGTCTTGCTTTGGATTAAATATGACTGTATGGGAGAAATCTCCCCTTTCTAGGGGCCCCTCTATGAGCGACAGATCTGGGAGAAGCCCCACCCCTCCACGCAGACCATTTCTGCGCAACAGGTTTACCACACTCTTCCCAGCAGCCCCTCTGTGAGAGGCAAGTATTGAGAACGCAGATGTGTGAAGCAGTGCTGTTATTGTACTTTCCTCATAGATGTGTTTGTATTGGCTGGCGCCTCCTTAATGCGTACAACATGAACTGAGCTCTGCAGCAAAACCCAAAGAAGAGCTTCTCACACGGACAAAAAGGCCGTATTACAAAGCTAAACCCTCTACACTGTTGAATTCACTCACAGCTTGTGATGCATTAATTCACAATATGTCATGTAAAACATGAACTCACAGTTTCTGTGAAACATTCACGCAGCGTGTCTGTGATACATGAACCCTCACTGGTCTGCTTTGCATGAATTCTAAGTCTGTGATGTGTGAACTCACAGAGTGACCGATACAGGAGCTTACAGACTGAATAATACACATGAAATCAGTGAATGTCTGTGATATGTGAACTACCATATGTTCACATATACATGTATACTGTACATGCAATTTCCCAACTGGCCTTTCACTCTACCACATATGCTCATAGTTAATATGAGAAATAATCACTCACGTTTATTTACCAAACACGTCATCCCTGAATTAACTCACACATTCAGCGTGAACATTTTCTCCTGGTACTTATTAATGCTGGAGCAAGCTCTCCAGCAGTGTGGTTTGACACAGGCCCAGACACACAGAGTGGTAAATCACTGCTGTTTAGCTCTCTGAAGTCTTCATAATAAAATAAAACTCTGATTAGCAGGGCCTGCTTGTAACGATAATACAAAATTAAAACACTTTAGAACATGCTTGTGAATTTTTGACAATTTCGTCAGTCAACGAACTCCTTTTGCGCAGAGCAGAGGCACTGACAAAATAGACACGGACATAGCCCAGGAAGTGACAAAACAGGCAATGACCCATAACAGGAAGTGACAACACAGGCTGTGACACAACACAAACAGTGATATAGACCGTGTGCTATGTGCGGCATAAAGGGTGAGGGGGCAGTGGGTCTGTCTGTGGATCAGGTCCATTGCGAGCATGTAGGCAGATAACTGCTACAGAAGGTGTGTAGATTCAGTTACCTGCTGTGTAGGTAGAGAATTACCTGTAACAGGTGTGTCACGGCTAAAAGAAGGGCACAAGCCTGTATGAAAATAGGTGAAAATAGGCATTTGGTGAGTTACCTGGTACAGCTCGATCCGCTGTTCAGACACGCGGGCTTTGGGGTTCTGCAGGCGGAAGACACGCAGCTCGGCCTTCACCAGGTTGGAAGCGTTCTTCTCCATGGGCGACACGTCGAAGATGAGCCGTCTGAAGTACGGGTTGTAGTGTGTCGGGGAGATCACATCTGCAGCAGAACAGGAAACACCTTTAAGAATGCGGAGGCTGTTTGGGGTCCACTGGGACGTGCGAGTGTGAATGTTCCAGCCCTCCACGCGGCAGTGATTCATACCCCCACACGTCCCCGCTCCACTTCCTAACAAATTATACTCACCTCTGCATCCTACCATTCTCTATGCACCCACTACTTGATGCAAAAAATTACACTCGCTCTCATCTGTCTAATTTTGAAATTTACACTCACTGCTTTTTACGTCCTGCCAAATGTACACTATTCATTCTCTACATCCTGCCATTCTCAGCCCAGTCTTCGACATCCAGCCAAATGTACATTCTCCAATCTCTACAGCCTGTCACTCTCGACTCCCTCTGTACCTAGTGCTAAACCTACACTGACCAATCTCTGAACCCTGCCAATGCACGCTCTCCACATTCCACCAGGAGGGAAGCTTTCTGAGAAAATATGTCTTAATGCACACTCTTTGGCAAGAAAGAGCTACAAGCCTTTGTAAAAGAAGTGTCAGGTGTTCCCAGATAAACGTGTATCCAGTTGCTTCATCCGATCAGTAAACATGGCACGATCTGACTGGCAGGCCTGTTTCAATGAGGATCAGCACCAGGCTTAGTCACACTTAAAGGCCAGGGGTGCAGTCAGTCTCACCACTCTCTAGATTCCTATTTCAAAATGTCTGACTTAAGAATGTCCGATTTTTTACATTTCATAATTCTTTGTGAAATATCTGCACAATATTTTTTTAATTTTAATAACAACACACATTTCAATGACCGTCGTGTGTAAACAAAGGGTGTCGGACTCAAGTCCAGGTTTTTCCCTTTCAATTAGCCACCAATTGAGGCCTTGAGAACAGGATTGTGTGAGTTATTTAGGCAATCAAGGACATAAATTAATCAGTGGTGCTAAAATACATTGAAAACCCGCAGCCACTGCAGGTCTTCTCAGGACTGTATTCTGACACCTGCGTAAACTATGTACTAGCCCAGGGGTGGGCAATTCCAGTCCTGGAGGGCCGGTGTGTATGCAGGTGTTTGTTCCCACCAATGAATTCCCCCCAGCTAAATGAGCTAATTGGCTGTTTACACCAACACTGGTATATTAGATCACATTAAAATGTTTCATATAGGGACACAAGAAGTCTTCGGCTGTCATTCATGCGCTTATTAAGAATTGTAGCTAAAATGTCAGATGGCGTAAATATTAGGGCTAATTAGGTAATTAAGGCCAGAAGTTGGCATGAAAACCAGAAACGGATACGGCCCTCGTTGCCCACCTCTGTACTAGCCTGACTATGATAAATCGACTCACTGAGATGCACGGTCTGTATCCATACTGACTGAAGTGCACTTACACAGAGCTTCAGTAAGCATTAAATGCATAGTACTAGTTTATTTCTCTGTACCACTGGTAAGCCATTAAAGCGGGTGGCAAATTATGTCTCAGTCTCGCCAGTTTTTAAGAATGATTAAGCATGCATGAACTGTGACTACAAACTGTGGCTGAAAGCGGCGAGAGAGAATGCCATCCATAAACCCACTGGGGGTGTGTCCTGAGGTGAGTGTATGCACAGTAGGCTAATTAATGCCATGCTATTTTTTTGACACGCTGTTCCCTGCGTGTTGAGCCATTTAAAGGGAGACTTCAAGGGATTGCTCAGTCATTCATTAACTTTTATCTTAATGAAATCTGTACCACAGAAGTACTGAACTGGTGCCATCGCCATGTCTTACTTACCTTAGTATGGTGAAACCCTGCCGACTTGGTCAGAATTGTTCATATGAATTAAACCGGAGATCTGAGATCACGTTTGCACGCAAAATAGTTTTCACGTCGGCACTTGCATGCTGAAGACATTAAAAGTGCTTAATTTGCCCTCTATATACAGTACATGAGATTGTAACCTGCTAACACGTAGCATGAAGGTACCTTGGACTGTATGAAGAATGTAGGCCTACCCCATCTCTCCAAGTTATATTAGGCCTAACTAAAGACCATTGAAATGGGTCTCGTCAGCAGCGGCTGCAGTACTGAAAACATCTCAAGCAAAAAGCAACGGAAAACTATCAGGTGTGTGTGCCTACAATAACATAATTAAATGACAGGGAAGGGACTGGGAAGTAACATGTATCATATTTTAAATGTGCTAGTGATGCTCTAAAGAACAGAAAAATGCAAACCTTGACTGCTAGAGCTGCAATCCTGAATAGCCATCCCATGAACACAAGGCTGTAATATTAATCCAGCATTGGAGAGAACAAGAGTGCACACACACACACACACGCACACACACACACACACACACACACACACACACACACACACACACACACACACACACACACACACACACACACACACACACACACACACACACACACACACACACACACACACACACACACAAAACACTCATTCACACACATCTGTAAATTGCTCAATATGTTCCCCAACCCCATCTCTGTCCTCTATTTGCACAAGTTATCTAGACCAAAGTTATCTCTGTGACTTCAGTCATGTGTTTCAATTTAAATGAGATTTCCCTGGCAATAGCCATTACCCTAAATTAACCTGATGTTTAACACATGATCACAGGAAACCAAACAGTCAACAGGGAGGAAGTGTTACCAATGTACTGTATTCACAAAGGAAACCTGACCGACATTGATTCATTTTAAAAGCAATCAAATGGAAACGATGGATGTATTTAATTCTTGAAATTATTGTTTCAAAGAAACATTTAGAAACATACAGATTTAGAACATCAAATTTTAATATCAAATACAACTGCATGAATTGGGTTTTGGCTGTGTTACCTGGAGACTGACATAGAGCCTGTATCTGCAGTCTGTGTTTGGCTATGAATAAGCATCATGCTCTGATGTACTGCAGGTATGTTGTGCCATCCACATACCTCTTATTGTGCCCCCCCCCCCCCCCGGCATCAGCTCTTTGCCTCTTTCACACAGTGTAAAGAGTACAAGCTCAACACTGCTATAGTATATACAGGGCATACAGACAGTGGTGTGAATACCTTTCTAAACCTAGCCTACCCTATCAGTGATGCGCATTCATGCAAAAACAGCATTGACTAAAAATGAGTTGGCAATGTAATGAAGCACATTATTCTAGCCCACGCTGATCTTTGCATGAATACAGTATCAAACGATTTCCTGCTAACAGAGTATTATCAAAGCAGGGTGAAATTACTGATTATAATGACATTGATCTTGAAATACTCAAGCTGGACATTCTTCAAATTTTAAAAAATAACAAAGCACAAAGCACATTTCTGCCCCCTACTGAGAGAGAATGTAAAAAACACTTGGTAGCTATAGTGTGCTCACAGATGCAAGGAAAGCTTTACTGGTCAATTTTTTTACATTAAAATGGCTAAGACATCTTCAATATGCAGCCCAAAACATAACAATATGTAGATTTGCTAGTGATAATAAAAATTGTTGAATTTACACAGAAATATGATATATCGAGGTCTGAGAGACTGGAAGAGAGTATGTTTAAAAGTCAGCTTTTTTTACAGTACGAAAAGAGCATGAACACTTTTTTTTTTTAAACCGAGGTCGGTTTGACGGACTGCAGAAACACATTTCCATTATGGAAAGGCAAAATGTGTCCTTAAAATAGATGTCATACTCAGTTATAACATTAAAAGAGTTGGGAACTAAAACCATTTGGCCAACTTCTGTGCATTTCTCACTTCGGTAAGACCCGCTCACAATTCCCTAGACCCTCTCTTTCACACGCTAATGCAGGGAGAGTTCCAATGTTAAACCAGGACAACCTCCAAACACACAGGAGAGGAGAGGAGAGAAGGGGGGGGGTAAGTGGATTTTGGAAAAGAGGAGTGGGGGGAAGGGGTGAGAAGGAAAGAGTAAGGACAGAGGGGATAAAAAGAGGGGAGGAAGGGTGGAAAGAGAAAAAATGACTGTTCTGCAATGGGAGATGGCAGGTTTGTGGTTTGAATTGAAGAGGGCAATCCACAAGCACAGCCCAAAGGATCTGAAGGAACTTTAAAGATTGTGTATGGAGGAACGGTAAAGGTCCACCGCAACACGCCAAACAATCTCATAAAACACAACTTGGTAGTTATCCTTGCAAAGGGAAGGTGCCATTACTTACATTATTTATAGTTTTATCTGTACACCGTTCTCAAAGGTGTGAACAACTTTTGAGGGCACTGTAGGCCATATAC
This sequence comes from Synaphobranchus kaupii, assembly GCA_029718625.1. Taxonomy (NCBI): domain Eukaryota; kingdom Metazoa; phylum Chordata; class Actinopteri; order Anguilliformes; family Synaphobranchidae; genus Synaphobranchus; species Synaphobranchus kaupii. The sequence continues at coordinate 49,177,047 of CM056382.1, read as the reverse complement.
TCACACGCATGGTGTGTGCTTGTCGGGTCAGTGCGGGGAAGTGAATTTGAATTGATTTAGAAGGGGAGGAAACGCAGTGCTCAGGGACCGATCAAGCTTCTGTTGATGCTCATACTGCAGAGCGCATGTGGGAATGAGAGGGAGAGAGAGAGAGAGAGAGGGAGAGAGATGAGAAGCTCACAGGGACAGAGGGAGGAGACAGAGGAGGAATGAGAGAGGATGAAGAAAGGGGAGAGGAAATGTGAAACTGAGAATTCGGCCTGTCTTGGTCCCTGTAGATGTCCCCGCCCAAGCCACTCACCTTGCCAACAGCAAATTGAAAACAACTCTGCACATAATCCCTACGAACTAAAAATACCCCTGCTTTGAAGCATCTCCGCCACAGGGCTGCATGTCTCTATAAGGTTCCTTCCTCAAAGACACCCGTCCTTCTCCGCAATATTTCTCCCCCGGTGACACCTGTCCTTCTCCACAATAATTCCCCCCAGTGGGGCCTGTTTGCCTCCACAAGATCCTCCCCCATGTCAATCACATAGACTCCTCCCACCACAGGGCTGCTTTCCTCCTCCCACAGCAGGCGCAATAATAAAGAGAGGAGGGGCTTTTGCTTCTGGCATCAATCAGGTATGGCCTCTGCTCTCAGCTACTGCTGTGTGGCAATGCCCCAATAAACCCACCACACACACACACGTGCGTGCACACTTGCACATGCACATGCATACGCGCACACGCACACACACACACACACACACACACACACAGATGAGGAGGTATGAGAACGAGGGCACTGTCATCCAGAAAGCTGTCAACAACATTTACAGACAACTGTCATCGATATTACTTTCACATTACCCTCCTTTAGTCTGAGAACATTACATTATATAATATGTGATCAGAATTACTGCTGTGTAGCCCAGTTTACAGTGCTGTAGTGTTAGTCACTCGCTCGCTCGCCCCCACTCTCCTCCTGTTACAAAAACACACCATTTGGACGCTCCGCTCCCAAGTAGAAATGGCAGGAGTCTGTTCTGGCATGATTACAGTGAGTGATTCAACATTAACAGCACTTTCCCCTCTGACTGAGCTCTCAATCCAACCTCTCTCTCACGGCCCACTTCAAAGCAGAGAGAGAGAGAGAGAGGGAGGGAGAGAGAGAGGGAGGGAGGGGGGACAGGAATCAGGGGAGAGGGTGAAAGAAGACAGCTAAAGAGCACACACACACACACACACACACACACACACTACACACACAATCCCCCCAAAATTCTCCATCAAAAGATCCCTCTTTGGACTCTCAAACCCTATTTTGCATACAGAGCCTAAACCAGCACAACTATGGCAGCGTATTAACACCAACTGTGGCAATAGCATGGCACATAATCAAAGCCACAGAAACATAATATATCAACTCAAATATGCCGATCTATGTAATACAACACAGCTATAGCAACATATAAACATTAGTACATCCATGGCTACGCACGCATATCTACAACTGCCCCAGCATATAAATATAAACACAAGAAGGGAATCCATTCCCCATTTAGAGGCCTCCTAAGTTGTCACATGGTGCAAACATTACAATTTAAACACGGCACTTTATTGGCTGCCGTAACAGCCACAACTGTTTGTAATTAACTTCAAGGCTGCATCCTGGAAATCATTTACATGTATTTTATTTTGTTTTGCAGATTAGTCAGTATTATCAAGTGCCTTGATCATTTTTTTTCCTCCTCCTCATAGGACCAGCAGAATGAATGAGTGATTTCTATATGAGAGCTGACACTGCTAGGTTCAGAGGAGCATTGCTCGGTCCATATCTGAGCGTAGTGCTCCATGGGGCTGGCCTTAATCTGTTTTCTTGTTTATTCTCACAATTGGTCCCAATAAAAAAAATGCAGTTGCTCTTCTACTAATGGTCAAAAGCGGTTGTATTTCCCTTGACACTTGTTTTATTGTTCATAAATGACAACCCACAAATAACTCGCAAAACTACAGATCCTGTCCTGAAAAAGAGACTGAAGATTAAATGAATAATCTCCCAGCCTTCCACTGCCAAACGGTGAAACCCGAGCTGTTCTAATAGCGCCGATTCTACAGCCTATCATGCATGCTGAGGTGAGGCTCAGGGGCTGACTACACCTACCTGACCCGTGTGCGTGTGAGAGCGACCGCTGGGGTAATGAGAGGGACAGTGTGTGCGTATGTGCGCAGGGTATAGGTGTGTGCCAGCGGTGAATGTCTGTTTGTGTGCGTGTGTTCGTTTCCCCTCCGCACAGGGAGCTTATTGTTTATACCCTTCATACAGAGACTCCCTCGCTCTCGCATGGACAGGGGTTCCCCTATGAAAAGAGACCATTGCTGGAGCCACTGGAGGAGGGGGGGGGGGGGGGCTGTACGCAGACACATACGCACACAAAAACGTAGACTTGAGTCAAAGTTCAGGCTTAGAAAAATGTGCTTATAAAGACTCGGGTGTCGCTGGTTCACATGAAAGATGGACCTGCATTATGTTGCATTATACAACGGTTAGTCCCGACCGCACACTGTGATTGGCCGAGATGCAGTCCATTAGTGCTGATACGTATACAGTATAAAATCACTTGGACCTCATCACCGGCCGGGATCACTCTGCTTTGTTTACATTCTAATTGACACGTTGAAAAAATTTAATTGGAAATTTAAGTGGAATTCTGAAGGAACTATAATTTGTTGGCAGAGCCACATAAACAACAAAATCACAATCTGTTGGCTCAATCAGTAATTGATAGATATTTTATAGGCTAGTAAAACTGTTGTATAAAAACAATATCACACTTGAGGTCACGCTGATATACAGTATAACAGCACTCCCTCTCGTGTGGTATTGCTTGATGTCCTCGATAATTTAATTCATGAAATCTTAAACGATCCCGCTCTTCGACACATGATTCAGGTCTGCTTCTGACTCGCATACAGAATTCAGGTGAATCTGTTTCTCAGGTGCAGGTGTGGAGGAATCCCAGTTGTTTTTTCGGTTTTTGTTGTGAGCTCCATTCAAATAAAGATTGAGGCACAAGTAACGATGCGGCGATTCCTCCGCATCCTATGCTCTCGATGAGCCGCGGACGGAGGGAAGGGATGCGCGCGGACACTTCAAACGGACAGAAAGAATAGTGAGTGTGGAGAAAAGAGCGTGAAGGGAATGGAGAAGCAGAGAAAGAGGGGGGCACAGAATGCGCTACAGCCTGGCACTCGTCTTTCTACTAATGGAATTTTCCACAGAGAGTAAGGTACCGTACAGTAGGCATGACGATGTGCGCGCTGCTTGCTTGTCTCAGATCTGCCTGTATTCCTGTAGGCCTTGGCAGACCTCTGCTCTTGCAACTCCCCCATCCACCTCTCAAGCCCCAACCCCCTCCTTTGTGTGGGATCCAGCACTCTCGTGCCCCAGGGGTACAGTCCACGGGAACTTCCTGCCGCACACCCAAGCACGGCTGACATCACGTGTGCACTATTAGCTTAAACAAATTCTCTCTGATTCAGAGACCAGATTCTGAGTGTAGGTACCCCCGTTCCCCCTGCCCGCTCTCTGTCACGGCTGCTGACCAGTCAAATCCATTTCCTTTCCTTACTTTTTCCATCCCTCCCTCCTTCTCAGGTTTTGACACGAACGGGGAAACGGGAGCGAATATTAAGGAATAATATGGATAGATATTCAAAAAAGTAACTCCACCCCTTTCTCTGCATGTTGACTCAGTATTCTTTATTGCACATAAATGCCTTCCTGCCTGTAACTGGCAAAGTACCAGCTCAATTCATATTTAGGGTATTTATACAAACTTGTATGGCCAAGGATAATATTTAATGCAAAATATACCTTGGGGAGTATAATATATCCCCTAATTTATTTTTTCTACATCCTGTCAGAAGGTTCATTTCAAATGAATAGCTAAAACACTACATATAATGCTACTGTGCTTACATAGTTTGACGTTGTCAAAAATGAATGTGCACACAGATATTACATAAGGAATAAAATATTGTGTTTATTTGGAAAATGAAGGACTACAATGTAGTGAAATGTACTGCGTCGTTTAACGACCTTTGATTTGTCGCTGTTCTGTACTGAAAAGGTTGAAGATGCAACAAACTGAACACAAATCTGAGGTAGATTTTGTGCTGCCTTCTTGTTCCCGTTTAAGACAGCTCTGCAATGTCACAGTGTCCTGAAAGGCCTGCAGAAAAGAGCTATTAAACTCCAGGCGTCTCTCCTATTTCCTTTGGCCTGGTCCTCATGAGTGCTGATCTTCCTCTTTACCAGCATTTCCACCTATTACCTGTCCACTAAAAATGTATTACAAACCCAGCACCATTTTAGCAGAATAACAGCTTATACACAAAACCCATAACTTATATATGGTCTATTAGATTTGATTAAGGAATCAAGGTGTGATTTGATTCAGTTAACATTCTTGAGTTCTTGGATTTCAGACAGCCTGGGAAACCACAGCAAACCATGTTTCCACCTAACTTGCGAACCATTTGTTAACTTCCCCATTATCCTAGTGACCCGTGTAACATGTAAACATAGTGTGATATTTCCTGCCTCGTTATTCCATCACACGCCCTTTTCTGTTTAGAGCTGTGAAAATAGACCAGTGTCTCGTGCCAATCTGGTGCAGAAATGTGTACCTCCCCCCTCCTGCTCTGAATTCCCTATTCATGAAAGACCATCAGAGGTAAACAGCACCTTCTCAAGCAATAACACGCATGCATGGACACGCAAGTGTTTGCTTGCCCTGAAGAAGAAATACACAACAAGAAACTTGAGTGTAAATGTACAATTTGTCTGCTATACAACATCCAACACTCCTAATTATGCCAAGACTAGACCTTTGTAACCAGATCTGACAGAAAACACACAGCTCAAATTCCAATAAGTCAGATCTCTGCTATTACCTTTTCAAAGTATGTTTTGTACTCACAACTATACAATAGTGAAGTAGCCTGCTGTGAAGAAATATTTTGCAAAAGTGAAATAAGATTGTGCTATCATATGTTTTGTGATATTTTTCAGGTTTGTTTCATTCAGAGCTGAAAAGAAACAATGTCATATTTCACTTTACACCTGACACTAAAAAGTTCACCTGTGCAAGCGCATGTGGATGTCCACCAATGTTCTATAGCCTATTAGTTGACACTAAGGAATTCCTGAGAGATATTGGCATTCTTTTAGTAGCCTAATGTGAAACTCCTCAAACTTTTAAACTGTATTTAAAGACTGTGGTGTAATATTTGCTAAATCCAACCAACCAAAAATAAAATAAATAAATCGGTCAACAAAAGGCGATGTTGCAGAGTGGGCACGTGGACGAATAATATAACTGACACATACACATAGATGGCTTACTTTCGGAGGGGTGATATGGTTGCATGTCGATTCTGTGCACCTCCTTGGCATAGTACTCCTCCTCGCTCTGCTGTCGCTCGCAGGTCGCAGCGCGTTCGTTCGCTTTCTCCTGCAGCAGGTCGCGCGTGCTGTTGTAGATCGCGATTATCTCCCGCGACACATCCTCGCGTTCGGTAAAGTGTTCCGGGGGGCTCGTGAGCTTAAGCTTGCTCAGGATCTGCCCGCGGATCGCCTCGATGCGCTTCTTCATAAACTGCTCCATGTTTAAGGTGCTGCATGTAGACAGACCCGAAGCCATTGTCGCCAAGTCCAAGGTCAGGAAGAGACTCAAAACGTATAAATTCATCTTTGAGATAAATTCCGAAATTATGGGGTTTGAATTTGGCTACTCGGTAGAACAGCTAATCGTGCGAATTTATGGCGTGGGAAAAGTAATAGCCTATTTATTAAAGACATGCATTTCTGCAACTCAGTGTTCTAGGCTACAACAAATATTATTTTGATAGTTTTAACTGTAGATCCTATATTTTTGAATAGCCTAGGTTAAGTAATTATATTCCAATGCTAGTCTATTCGAGTCTAATAGCTAGGCTACCTGCCCGCTCAGTTTTACAACGTTAATTTTGAGTTAGCCTTACTTGAAAATTCGTTCACATAGCCAACCTGAAATAAATGTACACGAGCTGCAAAATCCGTTATCCAAGCAGAGCAAACACACCAGATTCGATCTACATTCCAGACACTCACTAGCCTAAAAAGCACGCTTCACATTAATATCCAACTGCATAGGTAGGCTACAAAGTAAGCTAATGACAGAATCTCGGAATATTGCCTTTGAATTCCCACAAAACTCCGTAAAACCTTAAATCTATACAAATGCCAGACAAAGCTGTTCGGCAATCCACCGTTTAATAGCTCAGACGCGTTGCCTGCGGGTTCCCGCTTACCTTCACCGCATCAGCGAACTGAATGCTTTTTCTAACTTTGTAGCGCTCTGCAGTTAGACTTGCATACGCTGCTCGCACCAACCCTATCCCAACACACACCACTCTGCCTGTCAAACGAAGATATAACTTAAGCACCGTAAAGCACACGCGACAATGCTTGTATCCTAAAGTAGGCTAATAAAAGACCGGAACAGATGAGAAACTTTCGTTTCTATTGGTAGCCTACCTTTCGTTTCTATTGGTAGCCTACACGATCAGACTATTTCAGCGTTTCTCCATCCCATTCCGATGAAAACAAATAGCAAATCCTCTGTCCCTCTAAGAAAGCGCTGGCCAGGAGACAGCATCGCCCAAGAGAAGAGGTTTATAAAGGACTTCACCACCACGTGTTTTGCCCCTTACAAAGTGACGTTTTGGTCATCGGTTTGTGGCCGAGAGTCCTTCAAGTTGGGTCAACGGGCAATTTATTATGAAGAATAAGCGCTTGGCGTGCCAGCCAGCACAATGCCGCGAGGAACAACTCAAAAGCATAGCACCGGGGTCCTAGCGCTGGCTGGGTCATTTCAGTACAAAACCTAAATTATGAGAAATCACAACACGGCTTTGTTGAACGTTACATGGAAGTCTGCCATGTAAAATAACCCATACAATTGGCACAAAAAGGTCATTTAAAAGATACTTTATATTTCCTTTCCGTCTTTGCCATAAAAACAAGGATTCTACTCCACTGACACAAAAAAACATGTATGCGTTTCAAGTGCGTTTTTCATTTCTTTTTTTAAATTTAAGTCACTTACGGTCTGTCTAGGGCTTAGTAAAATTGTCCAAGATAAATCATACAATTCAGACATGACCGGACCATTACCGTGTTAAAAGTAAATCTCAAGTGTTAGTGCAAACTTCTGGATTAATCAATATAGTGCCCTGCGTAATGTGTCAATTCATGAGCTGTACTTTTTTCGTTTTGAAAACGTTTTAATTTACTGTTGCAAAATCAACACTTAAAAGTATACTTTGTCGATATGGTCCCGATTTCTTGTGTTAGTTCTGTAACAAAGAAATCATATGGAGGATCTGAGAACACTGAACACATGCATCATGTAGGCTATGCCAAAGACGTGAGAGTAAAAGTGAGCGTTAACAATGGAGAGAGGACCGCTGAACACACCGCCTGGATGCGAGAACAACACTGCATACTAAAGATGTGAGGACAGCACTGGACGCATGCTGAGGATGTGAGAGTAGCACTAAACACAGCCTAAAGATGTGAGTACACGAGTCTCCGGTTAAACCTCTGTGCTTCTTGGACACAATGGCATGTTTTAGCCATGTGGTCCCACTTTTCTCTGAGTCCAAACACCCCGTGCGGCAGGTTGATTTACGCATTTTGCTCCCGAGAAAATCCCAAGATTTTTCATCCACCGCCAACGACACCCCTCCCCAACTCTCTCAGCTGTGTAGAGCCCTCAGAAACACTCGGCGCTCGCTTTCTGCTGAAGCACAGATGTTGTCACTAAATCAATTCCCACACTAACAGATGTTCTGGAGAGAGAACTGCATAGCTAGTCAAGATAACCTCTCCCCAAGCGGCTGTGGACATTAACCTTGGATTGTTACCGTGTCCATTTCAATACCACGGTATGTACAGTATTGCACCTATTGCCTACACGCCACAATAAAAACGCAAAACCTCAATGTAAAATAAAAAATAAAAACATCTGTAGGTAAACAAATATGATTTTATTTACCCCCCCCCTTACATTCCATATTCAGAAAACTTTACACTTTCTCTTGGAAACGTTTATACAAAATACCAATCGCCCCAGTTGCCATCCTTCTCACAAGTTCCCCTTAAATCTATAAATGCACAGAATTTGATTACTGAACATAAGGCATTATTAAATCCCTGCCAAACAAGGTTGCATGTTGCTGACAATGCTTTGCCTGTACGATGAGACAAGGGCTGAGGAGATCACTTTCACAAAGCAATTGTAATACTTGATAACGGCACTGGGAATGCCAAGCGGACTCGAAGATGTATTTTTTCAGAAAACAGAATACATCTCCCCACACAGCTGGTATGGAGCACTAGAGCCTGCTCAAAGGTTGTAGCTCTGCCCCCTACCAGGAACAGTTATTAAAGTAAAACATGAGTCTATATCAAACACCTGTGCACTAAATATTAAACTGAGTGCATGTAAGGACTTCACTGGGAATTTTGACCCTGCCCCTGCAAGCAAGCAAACACACACACACACAATTTTCTCTTCATCTGTCTCCCTCTCCCTCGCTCTCACTCACACACACCACACACACACACACACACACACACACACACACACACACACACACACACACACACACACACACACACAATAGGCTATATAACTTACTTTATAGCACTTCAGGGGAGGGGGAAAAAAAAAAAAAAAACCCTACAAAACACTCAAAAATCAGTGATTTCCTTTGGCAGGGGATATTTTGATGTACAGAAGAAAGAAGAGGCTTGTAATCAGACCATTTTCTCCCTCATACTGAAGAGACAGCAGACCAGAATCAATGGCGACGGGTCCCATTCTGCTCAGCTTAGAGTCTCTCGAACACGCATACACAAAGGAACAAGCGCGCATACACATATGCGCACAAACACGCCAACACGCATGCCATTTCAGTCCGAATCGCTGCTGTAGTCCCCTCCACCCCCCTGCGCCTCCCCGACCTCCTCCTCGCTGTCCTTGTCCCAGTCTTTCATGGAGGCGCCCATCATGAAGTCCTCCTTCAGAACGCTCCACGCCGGTGTCTCTTCTGCAGCCTGGCCAACCTGCACACAAGGGCCATCATCAGTACGTACACAAACAAGGTCACCGCCAAAACGGAGAGAAAAATCCGTTAACGCACAGGCATAGGGCCAAGTGCGCTGTGCAATGCTTTATCTTGACAGGCGTTTTGTTTACTATGATAGAAGACAGGAATGTTTCTGGGCTATGGACACTGCCTGCTATGAGTTTCCTGTCACAGTAGTAGAATCAGACAGTAAACAGGTTATTAGTAATGCTTCTTATCTGCTTATAAAAACCAACAGCTTTTCCCCCAGCAGGGTGCTCCGAGTCGCACACAACTGCAAGTTATCCGTTCGCTTGTGCTGCGACGGCCAATAACAGCACCCAACACCGCTAACACAGAACTTTTAAAAGGATGGTAAAATGACAATAAGGGCGAATGACAATGTCTAGGACACCAGTAGTTTAATTTCATAATACAGCTGCATTCAGATAAGCACACACATAGACAGCAGTCAAACACACATACCCATTCTCCGTGCTTCAATAATACATCAGCACCACCTACTGGACATACACATGTACTACATACAACTTTCCCTCTTCTAAACACTAAGATTCATATAGATTCTCCGTCTTTGTCCCCCACCAACACAACTCTTTCTGTTACAGTCTAAAACAACTCCGTCTCACCCAGTGGTAGTCCTGAAACACCCCTATACCTCCCCCATGGGTGTCCAAAACATCCCTGCCTCTCCCTGTGACTATCTATAACACCCCTGTGTCTCTTTGTTAGTCTGTAACACTTGTCCTCCACGTTAGTCTATATTACTCCTGTCTCCCCATGTTGGTCTATAACACCCCCTGTCTCTCTATCTTGGTCTATAATACCACTGTCTCTCCATGTTGGTCTATGATACTCCGCTCTCTCCATGTTGGTCTATAATACTCCCGCTCTCTCCATGTTGGTCTATAATACTCCGCTCTCTCCATGTTGGTCTATAATACCTCTGTCTCTCCATATTAGTCTATAATACCCCTGTCTCTCCATGTTGGTCTATAATACCCCTGTCTCTCCATGTTGGTCTATAACACCCATCTCTCCATGTTGGTCTATAATACCCGTCTCTCAATGTTGATCTATAATACCCGTCTCTCTATGTTGGTCTATAACACCCCTCTCTCTCCATGTTGGTCTATAATACGCCAGTCTCTCCAAGTTGGTCTATAATACCTGCCTCTCTATGTTGTTCTATAACACCCCTGTCTCTCCATGTTAGTCTATAATACCCATCTCTCCATGTTGGTCTATAATACCCCTGTCTCTCAATGTTCTATAACACCCCCTGTCTCTCCATGTTAGTCTATAATACCCATCTCTCCATGTTGGTCTATAACACCCCTGTTGCTCCGTGTGGTAGCTGTTCTTCTGAACAGCTGAAATCTACAGAAGAATGCAGTAATGTCGTTTGCATGTTATCATCACTATACACAACCGCTTTTTTTGTCGATTCTCGAGCCTTTTCCCCCAGTTGCCTCCGTTCCCCTCAGCACATCGATGAAGTCCTTTTTGGACACGGAGGACAGGAGCTTGGCCCGCTTCCTCTCCGACCCCCCCCACCTCCTTCACCTTCTCCTCCATGTTCTTCTGGTGTTTCCGCACAGCATTGAAGAGCTGCACCATGCCCCTGGGAGAGGAAGGGAGAGAGAAGAGGGAATAGAGTAGGTAGACAGAGGGGGGAGAGAAAATTTACATTTTACAGTTGCAACTCACATTTTTGTGAAAACTTGCAAGAACATATCACACAATAGTACAATATTACATATACAGCTGTGCGATATGTAATTTTTTTTGGAAATAACATTGTTTTGTTAAAAAAATAAAAAAAATAAAACTATGGACGTGACTAATTCGGATGCATTTATTATGTATATGTGTGCAGTACCTGGTGGCAATCCTCTGCAGGTTTCTCTCAGTCTCTCTGTCCTTCACCACATTCGGCTTCTCCCGACACATCATCTCCCAAGCCCGCTTCTTATCCACCTGTCAATCACAAACGCATACAGGGCAGAAACATCAGCCATCACTCAGTGCCCCAGTATCCGTTTTTAAATACGACAACAGATGCAGAGAAGCCTTTTCGGCTCCTCCGGTATGCTTTACTGCCATTTCCCTCCCATCCTTGCACCCAGTTCTTCACATTAGGCTGGTTGTGCCCCCAAAAAGCTATTTTCTTTTCACTAAATTGCACACACACATGTACTCAGCCATGTACACTCTGTACCTGTTTCTTCCTCTCCAGTTGCTCCTTCTTCACCTTCTCCTTCTGTCTGTCCAGCTCCTTGTTCTTTATGAGGATTCCAGCCTTGTTCTCTGGAGTTTTCTTCTGCAGGATCTTAGCCATGGCTTCCGCCCACCCCCGCGTTGGGATTGTCCCCTTCCGCCTGTTCTCCTTCCATCGCTCCGTCGCCTTCCGCCTCGCCTTCTCCCTCGCCTTCTCCCTCGCTCACTCCATCGCCTTCTCCCTCGCTCGCTCCATCGCCCTCCTCCTGTTCTCCTTCGGACCCGCCATCGTTGCTCTCTCCGTCCGCGCTGCTGTCGCCAGCGGATTCATCCCCCTCTGTTGAACCTGAAATCCCAACATAGGGAGTTCCGATTGGTTGCCTCAGTCTCTCAAGACTCAAGATCACGATCCGTCTCCCCGCGCCAATCAGGTTACAATCAATCTCATTAAAGCATTACACTCATCTCAGTATTAAATCAACACTAATTGAGTTTACAGAAATAGAGACCAAACACACTCCATTAGGCTTTGTACTTTTAACTCTTAATAGTTAACATTTTACTTTGATTACATTGCTGTGGGTCACAGTCCGTCTCAGTGTGCTGGTCACTGTGGTCAGGTCACAATCAGCTGCCAGTCAGGTTGTGGTCAGTCCCTCAACACTGCTCAGGTTTACTGAATAGGTATTGGTCAGACTCATCACACTAACCAAGTCAGGTTCACACACTGTCAAAGGTGGCCTCCATAAGCATCAAATAAGGAAGGAACGGTAGGTTGAGAATACTGGTTCAATTTTATTCAACTCCATTAAGACGAATGTGAAAGAATTGCCTTAATAATAGATATTGTGACAGCATGCAAGACAGCCAAGGGATTTTGACAAAAAGGCCTGGTTTCATATGGAAGAACATAATACACGTACAAGACAGGCACGGAAACCATCTTAAACGAAACCTGAATTAATCCTTGTTCGTATTTTTCATGCCAATATTTTTGATATAACGCTACTATGTCAACCGTTGTACTGTAAAAACAAAAACAAAAAAACACCTTTGCGAGTGTTTAAAAAACTACCATCAAGCAATGAAGAAAAAAATTTCTGCTATGTTGTTTGGAGTTTAAGGAACGGTCGGTCTTTACTGGTTCTTTTTAACAAGGCTTTTTAACTACCGTAAGCTAGCAAATGCACACTAGCCTATGTGCCACAAACGAGCAAGATCATCTAACTCGACATCAAACCATCCAACTGCCAGACCATTAGCGTGGTAGCTAGCTAGCCAGCGGCCAAGTTAGTTAGCCTATTCCAAACTTTGGGGTAATGACAATGACCGAAAACCAACGATGGCTCGGTATATACACCGCTATTCTCAATTGAATCAAACACACAGTCTCAGCTAAAACAATAAAAATAAACGAAAAATTACCAGCGAGTTCTTCTATGCTCACATGTGATGTTCCCACAGACGCCGCCATCAGTCCAGAAATTCTTCTTCTCAATTTAATTCGCTGATAAACCCCTAAACGGCATATTACTGCTACCTACTGTTTCGGAGGACGAATTACAACTTTGTACCAAACTCAGTTCATAGGTTTGATTTCTGACCTCAGATGTCCGCTCAACTCGTAAATTTAATGTAGCCTAGGCTAATTAGCCTATATTAGGCTACATCGTCCCGACTCCCGGCCTCGAAAGGAAAATTAATTTGCCTTGAGTTCTTTTTCAATTATAATTTTCTTTCAAACGACCTCATTCAAAGCATTATTCATTGCTATAGGCCAGGGCATGGTGATTTTTTTGTACAGTTGGCAACATGCATATAGGCTACCTACGTATCAGCCCATGGAGGCCCATCAGTCGTTCATCATCATGCACATTCAAGTTAAAAGTAGTCTGTAATAATTACATAGATTTTATTCAATTCACTATACAATTGTTTCTATGACTTGAAAATAGAGAACATACATAGGCTATATCATCCATCCATCCGTTATGTATCCGGCTTATTCCTGGTCATGGTGGGGTCTGGAGCCTATTCAAGCATGCATTGGGCGAGAGGCAGGAATACACGCTGGACAGGTTGCCTCGCAGGGCCGTATGTATAGGCCTATCAGTGAGAAAAAAAAATTCTGCACGCCAATAATCACCGATAATTCCAATAACTGCATTAATCAAGGATAAGAAGCCAAATAGCGTCAGCTGTTATCCACTGGCAGCATACATATTATTCAGAAAGCTTCCCATTTAACAGTAGTATATGTGACACTCTCCATTCCTGTCCCGTTGTGCTCCTTGTTTTACCCTTTTCCCTCACATTTCTTGTTTTCATGTTTCCTGTTTGTCTTCCTCGTGCTGCAGGCTGGGCGTGGTTTTCCCTCTTTGTGTCACCCATTTCCTCTTGCATTTTCTCCGCCTATCTCATTCCTTTTCCCCTCTTGCATTCCTCACGGTCTCTTCTCTGTTAATCACTCTTGCATACATTCTCACACTGCACGCAGTCATTAGCTCATTAACTCTCATATATATTCTCCCAGTTTTTGTTGTCTTGTGCCAGTTTGTTAAGTCTTGTTGAATAACTCTTGTCTTGTCTAGTCTTGTGTCAAGAATTTAAGCCTTGACTTGTCTTGCTTTTGCTGCTATCTAGTCTTGCCTTGCCTAGCGAATTAACGCTACTTAATTTGTTTGCACCTTGCTGTGTTTAACGCCTTGTTCTGCTCTGCTTGTCTGCCAGCCTGCAGCTAATCCTAGCTCCACTCCACGCAGCCCCTGTCTCCCGCATCCCGCTCCTCCTCTGCTACACCAACCCAGGATTCCACCACCATCCAGCCCCTTGCCTACTCCCCCTTGCCTACTGATCCATAACAGTATACAGTGAACAGGATAAAATATTGCCAGTATACAAAAATCTATGACAAAGACTGGCTTATCTCTGATGTTGGGGGGGGGGGGGTGAGAGTGAGAGAGAGACAGAGAGCGACAGAGATAGAGAGAAGGGGGGGGAATATTAGATATCCTACATCCCTCTCTTGTCAGAATAGGTGCATGCACCCGCTAAAAACCTATTCTTACATCACCAAATAGGAATCACATTACACATTTGAACATTGAAGATGCAGTTACCTGGTTCACCAACCATTTTTAAAACATTTAGTCCATGCCCAGTTTAATAGTCCCTTTGTGATCTGCTGGCCAGCAGATATATGGATACACTGACGTATGTCCCACGATGATCCAGTGTGGTGTGGAGAGATATCTCTATTAGACACTCTTTTTGTGTCGCTGCGGTTATGACACCCTGGTTCAGTCTCTTCCTTCTCCAGTGTCCGGGTATCTAGACTGGCAAGGGACAAGAGCTCCCTGGACTTTGGGTGACATGCAGTGCTTTTTCCCATTAATGTTGCAATTGCGTGAGTGAAATGCAACCTACTCCCACAGTGTCTCTACCAGTTCTGCACGGCGTGCAGGGGGCTCTGTCTCCTATGACAGGAAGCTGGACGATCCACAGGTGGCAAAGTGCAGTCAGGACCTCTCTTCTGACGGGCGGGGAAGCGCCTCTTTCCCTGTCGGAATCCATTTTGGCTCCTTTAGCCTGGATCCAATTGGGTGGACTGCTGACGGCAGTTGCTTAGGCTAGCTTCCCGCGGCAGGGTGTGGAACCGGATGCACTTGTTGCACTTGTGTCTGTGGGTGTCCTTTAGGGAATGGCAGGAGAAGACTGTGGGAGTTGAGGGCTTAGGCAGAGTGCCAGTTTTACCTCCTAGAACCCCAGTGTGGTTACTGGCAGTCCTTTGGCTGCGGAGGGCAACAGCATTCAGCAAACCGGGATGACAGGAGGCATCCGGTCATCTTGCTTCTTCCGTAAGTGGATGCCCCTTAACCACGCCTGTCTCATCTCTGTCCAGGGGTCTATGCCAGTTTTGGCTTTGGTTCCCTCTCTGGGCAGCTGGGCTGATCGTCGCTCGTAGGCATCCAGTCCATCACTGCTCTCTGAACACTTCTGATGTCGGAAATGGGCTCTTGCACTTTCCCTGGATGATGTGTGTGTGCAAAGTTTGCAGGTGTGGCTCGGGGGTGGAGAGATAAGGTTGTGGGAAGCTGTTGTTCCAACTTGGCTGCTTTCATCTTGCTTTGGAATGCAAGACAACACTCTGGCGGAGACTTTGAGGGCCCGAGGGGTCGTAAAACGGCCAGGGGTTGGCTTCCTGCTCCGTTTCTCCCGGGGTCTCTTTACAGCTCTGACAGGGGAGCGAGGCTTTCGCAGAAGTCCTCCTATCTCCTCCATCACAGGAACTGTGGAAGTGGGAGAGTCCACAGAGCACACCCCTTCTGTCTGTGCAGCAGACAGAGGTTCCCCGGATTCAGCAGGAGGGGAAGCAGCAGGAGGGGAAGAAAAGTCCACAAGGGGTGGGGTGGGGTCCTCGGCCTGGGGGGACTGGTCTGTGGGGGCTGACTCCACCTGCTGGGGTGCGTAGACCTCTCCATCTGGCAGGGCTGATGGGCCTGTAGAAGCCGGTTCCGCGTCCTGCGGTTCAACGGTCTCCTCACCAGGCTGGGCTGCTGTGTCTGCAGTAGCCGTTTCTGCCTCCAGGAGTTCAACGGTCTCCTCACCAGGCTGGGCTGCTGTGTCTGCAGTAGCAGGTTCTGCCTCCAGGGGTTCGATGGTCTCCTCACCAGGCTGGGCTGCTGTGTCTGCAGTAGCATGCTAGGTTCTGCCTCCAGGGGTTTGACGGTCTCCTCACCTGGCTCAGCTGAGAGGACTGCAGCAGCGGATTCCACGTCCTGTGGGGTCACATCCTCTGTGGCGGCTGGTGTGATACAAGACACAGAGCTGTTTCCCCCAAATTCCTCCAGGGAAGGGGGGCTCACCAGAGGGGTGGCTACATTGTCTGTGGAGGTGATAAAATCCACAGAATTGTCCAAGCCTGAAGGGGGTGGGGATGAGTCAATGGAGAGTGGTGTATTGTCCTTGGTGGGGGGGGGGGGGGTGGGGGGGGTGGGGGGGTGGGGAGGTGGGGGGGGGGGGTGGTGCCTGGGTTATGGCTGGAATTGCACCTACCAGCTGTCCTGCCACAGAAGAAACTGGTTTGGCAGTAACTTCTGTCTTACAGTGGTGCTTTTCCCAAGCCAGTTTCCACATTTGGTTTAACTCCTCCCATGCCTGCTTTGACCGCCGGAGGTAGAGGAAATGTTGTCTTTTCTCTAGGTACGACCTTATCCCTTGTACAATCCTGCGCTTGGTTTCATCACTATCTGGAGAAATCAGATAGTCCAAATACTCAGTCCACAGGTTGTAAAGTGCCTCCTCCTTCAGCTGGTCCATTGCATTGAGCTGTTCCGCAAATTTTGGGCACTGGGCTATCAAATATTGCCGTTCTGATATCATGAGATACCACTGCTGATCCAACCTTGACTGGCCAGGGAATGCTGGTAGGCCAGCAGTGGAGGGTAAATGAGGCATCTCTCTCTTTGTCTGGTATGCCATAAAAATATATATACTTTTTTTTTTTCAAAATAAAATCAATCAATCTAAGACCAGTCAATTAGAAAAAGATTTGAACTTGTCTCAGAGTTTACCACAGTTTACTCAGTACAATTTAGTATGCTATAGGACAACCTATCTCGGTGGGACCTCCAATTATGTCGGGTAAGTGAGTACTAGGTAAAATGTGTATTTTCCAAATCCAGCGGTTCCAACAGTCAATGCCCGTGTTAAAACGTTCAGCACTCTGAATACTGAACACAAGCGATATTGCGTGCTAGAACCCCTCACTTAACCTACATTCAAAATAAGTTTTACGTTATTTTAATTTAATTATTATTATTAAAAATGACAATCATCAATTAAATCGCCGAATTATTTGATAGGTAAGTCGAACAGTAACCTGGTGCATCAACCAACAAGCCAAAACAAGGTCTAAATCAGGTCTTGAGATTAAAGAATTTTATTAAGCGAAAACAGTCAATTGGAATAATGAATTGAAATCATACATTCACTAAGAAATGTAGGCTGACTACTTATAATTTACAAAATGGAAGACATTAAACCAGACATTAATTTGGATATACCAGTAAAAGAGAGATAAGCCAAAAATTGCCAAAAATTATTTACCCTCCAGCTGAACGCACAAGGAACCAAAAAGGATGACTTCTCCAAACAAACTCCACAATTGACTAAATTATTTTTTTTCAGTACACTCATAAAATACCTCCACAGGAAGACCATCCCTGTCCTGATTGGGTTAAGGTATGGGGGGGGGGGGGGGGTCATTTATGACAAAGACTGGCTTATCTTTGATGTTGGGGGGGTGAGAGTGAGAGAGAGACAGAGAGCGACAGAGATAGAGAGAAGGGGGGGGATATTAGATATCCTACACGTCAGTAGAGCCCAACTTAGTGAAATAACGTAGACATGACAATGAGTTGGAAAAATGACATGTGTTTTATTGGCTACAACTATGAATATGTGAAAAATAGAAGCAATGATTGATATAACATTCTATGACTTAATCTTAATCAGAGGAAATTATAATTATGTGCCGGTTAAATATAGAAGTTAACAGTCCTACCATTAACAATGGTTAGTTTGTGTTATGGGTTAATGACACGCTAAAGTACGTATATTTTGTGGTTAGTTTGTTTTATCAGTCTCATACATATAGAGTTTTAACGGTGTAAAACTATAAGGTCAGGGAAATTGTTTATTCCCGACCGAAACGTGCATAGCAAAACAAAATACAAACAAAAGTAGGAACCAGCAGTAAAATTACCTCAACTGGGTATTACAGGTTTTATGCTAGCCTATCAATTGATGTCAGTGCTAAATAAAATGCGATTCAATACTTAACAGTAACAAAGGGAGGCCAGTCCCGATTCCGTAAGTGATGTCAGCTCGTCAGCTGGTCCAAGGTCCCGGCAGGTGCGTGGACTCCTGGAGACTTCTTCTCGGAAGTCGGGGTAGCGACAGGTTTCCAGTCAGGTCGACGTGGACGTGCACAGATCTCCACTCTGGCACATGCCACAAGGGAGATAGTGGAGGAACAGTCTGAAGAAACGTGTCCTCAAAACAGCTGTTGAAGGAGAATAAACTGGCTTGGTTTATTCTGTGGACGGTGGCAGGCCAACTCTGGGGGGGGTGTTCCTACCCAAACAGGTGCCTGATCGATCAAGCAGTCTGTGTTCATCTCAGAGTCACATGAAGAATTTGGACAGACACTCCATTGTGCCTCAGTTGATCAGGAGTGTTAATTGTGAATGACTCCGCAGGAGGCCCAGTCTCATGATCAGAAAGCCAGAGTCCCAAAATGTCCCTGTGTAACCATTACACAGGCAATGCTAAAAGAGAGAGTGTTGTGGAATGTTTGATAACATTTAACACATGATGATGATGATGATGATGATTATGATGAGGATGATGGTGAGAAGATGATGATGATTAATAATAATAATAATTATGAGGTTTGAGGTCAGATTGAGTGTAGCATTGAAGAATATAAATCTCTTCAGATAAAATTCTAAATTCCCCCTTTTTCCATTCTAGAGGAAATAGATCATCAAGTCAAGGTCACCGGTAAAAAAATGTCATTAACCACATTTATTTTGTATCAGGGCCCCTCACAATGGAATTGCTGTTGAGGGTTTTTAAAGTGCAGTTCGGGGATGTGATATTTAATCCAGTTGCATATAACTATAACTACCATACTTTATTACAGCATTAAACAGAGGGAAGTGATATAGTGGAACACAAACAAAGCAGTAGGAGACTGAATTGTACAAACCATATATCAACTGCAGCAAATAGCATTCACAAATGGCAGAATGGTACATGCTGTATGCTAGTATATGAATCAATAATATGATTAATAGTATGATACAGAGTCGCTCAGACAAACTGTGAAGGATTTCCCTTCTCCATCATATTGTGTCATATACGCAATTCCTGCTTGATCCGGATTATTAAAACAATTATTATTATATGTTTTTTGTAAATGGCTCCGTTTTCTGTTTTTATGGTCAATGTACCAGCCAGCCCCATCTCACCGAAAAAGAGAAACTAACAGGACAAAAGCAAATAGCACCTCAGACAAACCACATAAAATAAATAAATAGATAATTTACATTAAAGTAATTACACCAAAACTGTAATTAAAGGTCTGTGTAAGGTCAACTTTATAGATCAGTAAAACAGTAAAACAGTCCCATAAAATTATATGGAAAAATAATGTGGAGGAGAAACTTCAGATGTACTGAAGAGCGAAGACCGCAGAAGAAACATGCAGTACGGTCAGAGTGAAGACCGC
The DNA here is from genome assembly GCA_029718625.1 of Synaphobranchus kaupii. Classification (NCBI taxonomy): domain Eukaryota; kingdom Metazoa; phylum Chordata; class Actinopteri; order Anguilliformes; family Synaphobranchidae; genus Synaphobranchus; species Synaphobranchus kaupii. The sequence goes on along the minus strand of CM056382.1, from coordinate 49,157,348 downwards.
AGAAGAAACATGCAGTACGGTCAGAGTGAAGACCGCAGAAGAAACATGCAGTACGGTCAGAGTGAAGACCGCAGAAGAAACATGCAGTACGGTCAGAGAGGGGATCCTCAGAGGTTCGGTATGAGAGTTACTACGGAAACCAGCAGAACTGCAGCATGTGCTGTCGTCTCGAATGCAGCTGCCCACAGCACAATCCCTCCAAGAATGGCTGTCCCCAATGCGGCGGACCCCAGGGCTACAGACCCAATAACGGCGCCCTTTAGTGTCCCCTGGACCCCCCTCACCGTATCTGCTACTTCACGGTGGATCCTGACCACTACTTCCATTCCCGCAAGTCGAGGTGCGGATGCTGCCACCAGTGTTACTGCCACTGTCCTCATTGTTTTACGGGCTGAACCCAGTACAGCACCCCCTGCTGCCCCCAGTACTGCCAGCGCAATGCCTTTGGCCCCGAACTGTGTTCCCGTTGCAACACCCACTGCACCAAGAGACAGTCCCGCTGCCCCTGTGGCCCCCAGTAGGGCCCCAGCCATGCTGCCTGACCCCAGTACCACAGACCACTGATCGACTACTGCGTTTAAGGCCTTTAGTAGTGCCCATACAGCTGTGGCCACCCATACTGACACACCCTCTGCCCTTGCACAATCTGCCAGCCCCAGCGTCACCGTTCCCAGCGCGGCTCCCACAATTCCCGCCAAAACCAATGCGACTGTCGTGAGGGAATGCAGGAGGGCAATCGTGAGGTGCTGCCCTTTCCCTGTCTGCTTACTCGAGCCTGCTTCTGCCCCGAGCAGGATTCCGGACAGGGCCACAAGATGACCAAACAGCCTGCCCAGAAAGATGCCAGCTTGTTGCCTGTGACCTGGGAGTCTCCCCAAGACCTGCTCCGCTCGGCCTCCCAGGAGAGCTGCAGCCGGGACCAGGATTATCCCAGCTACGATCAACCCCAGGACAGGTGCCATAACCACTCCTTGTTTATATGCTAACATATCCGCTTCCACAAGTCCCAGTAGCACTCCAAAAAACATGGTGATGAAGACTTGTAACAGGAACACCTTCATCTGCTGCAGCCCATCTCTTCCCTGCCGTCTCGCTGCTAGCACAAGGTGGATGGCTATTTCTGAGCCGAAGAGCACCAGGCACAGGATTCCGGCAAGCTCCTCCCCTGTGACTACACAGACTGCTGCTCCAAGGCCCGCCCCTCCAGCTACAGCCCCCAGAGCTACCACCACCCCCGCCAAGCCCAGAGCTACATGAGTGCTCCATCCAGCCTCTGCCATCAGCACCGTGACTCCAGTACCCAGTGCAACTCCAGTGGCAGCAGAGAGGAAGGCCAGTGCCAGTCCTGTGCAGCACAGCACCGCCCCCAAACCAGCTGACCCCATCAGTCTGTCTGCTTGCATTGCTCTGACCACCAGGGGGCCCTTCGCTCTCAGGATAACCTTCTCCACTTCTGTGGCTGTCTCTGTTGCAAGGCCTAGTGCATAGCCCCCACCTAGTGCCCTCAGCACCACACCTACTGCTGTCCTTAGTCCTGTGGGGGAAGGGGGGCAGTTAAATAAACACACACACAGAAGCATGCACACTCCTGCACACAAAAAGTCCTGCACACAGTTTATTTACGTAGATATAGTATATCCTTAGAGCAAAAAAGGTCTTGCAGATCAGGTTTGGCTACCACGCCCAATACGTGAACTCCCATAGTTGGATAGCTTACTGGAAGTCACATGATATGTCAGACATTCAGACATATCTGAGAAGCCAGCTCAGCCAGCCATGGGTATAGCATTCACTGAGCAAAACTATTTTTGAATTTCTATATTGTCAATAAAAACACCAGCCACCACAAAATTACTGTAAACTGTTTAGTTATATTTTACATAAAATTAACCCTTTGAAGAATAGGTTTTTGGAATGTTTTTTTTGTACTGAGTATGCAAACAGTAGTGATTAGAATAGAATAGAATAGAATAGAATAACTTTTATTTTGTTACATCAGCATTAAAATGTTCATTTAAGAACATTCCAATCATATATTTGTGATCTTATACCGTTAAGGGACAGAGACCCATATCTATAAAATAAATAATGTAAAACTTTCTGTAGACATTAATCTGATCTTGATTGGGAGTCATTCATGAATAAAGATGCAAAAGTTACAGTTATGAGGTCTGTTGTCTAAGGGACTACTAGTCAAACACTAAGCCCTGCTATATGATAAAATTTGATCAAAGAGTTACTTACCGAGCTGCGGTTGTGTCATATCACATATCTCTGGGGACAAGGCACATTGATGCTTGTAGCAATACCCACAGTGGTGCTGTGGTTCTGGTACAATGAAATGACAAAGGCTGGCATTGCTGTTCCAAGAAATATGTGCACAAGACTTCCTGTTTGACAGAGGTACAACTACAGAAGGCAGTTTGACACTGCAGCATTGTAATCAGGCAGGCATGTACTGTTGATTTATGTAAGGTGGACTTTGATGCCTCCTGACAATACAGAGCAGCTGGCTATATGCTAATAATCAGCAGTGTGTAGCAGAGATTATGTACTAATGTTTACAAGTGTATAGCAGAGATTATATACTAATGTTTACAAGTGTATAGCAAAGATTATATACTGATGTTCAGCATTGTGTAAGAGAGTATGTACTAATGTTCAGCTGTGTAGCATTATGCAATAATATTCACCATTGTGTAGCAGAGATTATTTACTAATGTTCACCAGTGTATAGCACATATTATGTACTAATGTTCACAAGTGTGTAGCAGAGGTTATATACAAATGTTCACTAGTGTGTAGCACAAATCATGTACTAATGTTCACCAGTGTGTACCAGAAATTACGTTCACCAATGTGCAGCACAGATTATGTACTAATATTCACCAGTGTGTAGCACAGATCATGTACTAATATTGACCTGTGTGTTTAGTTTAGTTTATTAGGATCCCCATTAGCTGTTACAAATGGTAACAGCTACTCTTCCTGGGGTCCACATAGAACAATATAGAGACAAACACACATAAAGCAAAATACATGGTAAAGTTAACATAGAAAAAATAAACAATTAAATTAATAAAGAAAATAAAACAAATTAACACTTTATGAAAAGAAAAAAAGAAAATAAAACAAAACAAATTAACAAATGATAATTTTGGTTTGATTAACAAAATGTATTTACAACAGAAGAGTTTTCAAACATTAATCAAGATCTTGTAACGGAGTGAACCAGAGATTATATACTAATGTTCACCAATGTGCAGCACAAAATATGTACGAATGTTCACCCGTGTGTTGCACATATTATACACTAATGTTCACCAATGTGTAGCAGAGATTATATACTAATGTTCACCAATGTGCAGCAGGAATGATGTACTAATATTCACTTGTGTGTAGCAGAGATTATATACGAATGTTCACCAATGTGCAGCACAGATTATGTACTAATGTTCACCAGTGTGTAGCACAGAGTATGCACTAATATTCACCTGTGTGTAGCCAAGGTTATATACTAAAGTTCACTAGTGTGTAGCACAGATTATGTACTAATGTTCACTACACACGAAAGTTCACTAGTGTGTAGCACAATTTATGTACTAATGTTCCCCAATGTGCAGCACAGATTGTGTACTAATGTTCACCAGTGTGTAGCACAGATCATATACTAAAATTGACCTGTGTGTACCAAAGATTATATAGTAATGTTCACAAATGTGCAGCACAGATTATGTACTAATGTTCACCCATGTGCTGCCCAGATTATACACTAATGTTCACCAGTGTGTAGCAGAGATTATGTGCTAATATTCACCTGTGTGTACCAGGGATTATATACTAATGTTCACCAATGTGCAGCACAGATTATGTACTAATGTTCACCAGTGTGTAGCACGGATTATGTACTAATGTTCATCCGTGTGTACCAGGGATTATATACTAATGTTCACCAGTGTGTAGCACAGATTATGCACTAATGCTCACCAGTGTGTACCAGATTATATACTAATGTTCACCAATGTGCAGCACAAATTATATACTAATGTTCACCAGTGTGTACCACATATCATGTAGTAAAATTGACCTGTGTGCATAGATTATGTACTAATGTTCACCAATGTGCAGCACAGATTATGTACTAATGTTCACCCGTATGTTGCATAGATTATATACTAATGTTCACCAATGTGCAGCACAGATTATGTACTAATGTTCACCAGTGTGTAGCACAGATTATGTACTAATGTTCACAAATGTGTAGCAGAGATTATACTAAAGATTGGGGTCGATTTACTAAAGATTTATGTGTACAAAAACACGTAAAACTGTTACCACCCCCAAGGTGATCAACTAACGAGGTGTAAAGAGGATTTTGCATGGTAAAATTGCAAAATATGTTTATTTCCCATTTTTGCGGTTTAGCATGAATGACTATGCAACATTGGGTGTCCCTAAATTTTGAATGATTGCATTACAAGGGGGGTAATTAGCAGGCCCATTCTAGCTAACGCTCAAAATACAGAAGAAGAGAATTTGTGGATAGCCTACATCATGAACAGTAAGAATTGTTTTGTAATCATGAACCAAATCGTGTTAATTAGCAGGCCCATTCTAGCTAACGCTCAAAATACAGAAGAAGAGAATTTGTGGATAGCCTACATCATGAACAGTAAGAATTGTTTTGTAATCATGAAGCAAATCGTGTTACATAATACAAGAGTAACTAGTATTTGAAACAAACAAGCAATACAACATCTATTATAACAATCATTGAATAACAAGCACATGAAAACTTTATAAAAAATAAAACCCATGATTAAATGGAAATGTGATTTTATGTGACACTTACGGCGCGAGTACGCTTAGTGCTAGTCAGCATAGTTATGATAATTTTCAAACATCTCCAGTGAAACAGTTTGTAATAAACTGCCAGCTCGTTCAGTGTAACAGTAGCCTATACCCTACATTAAAAAAATACCATAAAAACGCCAGCATTGCTGCCAGTCTTTTCATCGTTTTCTTACAATATATCCATTCCAAACACGCAAAATCTCTCATTTATTAAATAAGGCTGTTTGTGGCTGTAGTAATTTGCATAATGATTCTTAGTTGATCACCCACAAAGCGCGAAATGAAAAGGCGTGTAAATACTTTGGCTGCACCCGCGAAATGACACCTCTTATTTGGGATTTTAGTAAATCTACCCCCAAATGTTATCCAATTATGAAAAATCATTACAGTACATTTGCTAGTCCAATGGGTGTTGTATGAATTTGGTCAGAATTTTTAAAATGTTTTTTCACTTAAACAACTATCAAATATTCCAGAGTTTTGAATGACCTTTCTTTATTTCAATATGGATCATAGGATTACATGCAAATAACATTGTTAACATATTACAATCTGAGAAACAGGTATGACAGAAAGCACATCAACAAATATGAAACAAATACCAAAAGTTTCAGGTTACATGAAGTTATGAAAAAATGTATTGCATGGTTTTAATTTATTAAATCTGATTAGTTACGAATTTCACTGTAAACTGATCCAGAATATGAAGGTTCTTATTGCAGGGCAGTGTATGTTTTAATGTAATCTCTGGCTTTCTTCATGCTGACACACAGTAATGTAATATTAAAGACATGGGTATGACAAAAGAAAAAAGAGCATGAGAGGAGGAGAGATTATTTTAAAAAGAAAGTGAGAGAGCAATAGATGAGGATTATATGGAAAGCAGAAGTGAGAGTGCTTGTTAAAAGCAGAACCAGCACTAGAGGGCGCTGTGTGGCTATAATCCTGAGTTACTCAGCCATACACTGGCTCCTGTGAATGGTTTGAGTGGCGGGAATCTGCAGGGTCTCATGCTCGACTGCACAGGTGAGGGTGTCTGCAGTCTCCCACACCGAACGGGAAAAGAAAGGGCTGCGGCTCATGCCATAGGTCCTGTCAGAGCTGTATACTGATTGGCCGTACACTGTACACTTCTCACCGGTGGTTGTGTGTCCGTCCACGGTCCAACTCACACGCACGGTATCTGGTAAGAATTGATTCAGCAGACAGAATCCTCTGTGGTTGGTGTTGAACATCTCCTCACGGGATGGGGACAACAGGCTGACCACAGGAGCAACTTGTCAGCCGCCATTCTCACAACATCATGGTAATGTAGCGTCAACACCACGACATTACAGTGCATTTTTACATGTTTGCAAAAGCTTTCCGTCCACGTGGGTTCATTTATTGCTTTGCAAAACTGCGAGATCAAGGAAAATGAAAATGAGAAATGAGTTCCATAAACTATGCCCAATCATCTATTACACCTCCTGTCACTTCTTCATGCGCCACAAGCTTTTAAAATACATATGGCTTCCTTGAACTGCAAAAATGGTTATAGATGTGCAGAGTGTTTTTTTAGTGAAGATGAAGAAATATGGTTCAGGAAAATATACTTTTTAATAAAACACATTTTGGTTCTCAGGAAAAGTAGAGAGCTGGATATTTTCTCCAGCGGCTGAAGAGAAATAAACTGAAATGAAGGTCATAAAATAAGAATTGCTCAGCCATTATAATTTCTTTTTTTTTGCTACATAATATATTTTGTTGTGAAAAACATTAACATTTGCTGCAGTACTTGCTACTAAGTAGACAACACAGACTACTGCTGTATAGTATTATTAAAGAGTATGCATGAATCATTTATCATTTATACAACAAGCATGGTGTCTGTGGTAGGACAGATACGTAACCCTTATGTGGTGTTCGTGTTTTTGTTACTCACCCAGTGTTCGCGGGTCTGGTGGACCCACAACATTATTGGGTTTTTAAAACAATAAAGCCATAACAATTTACGTAAAAATACTTCACAGATATTGACTTTATCTCAATTACAAGCAATATAGACAGCATATATGGTTAATATTGACCATTTACCTCTGCTAGGTCACATTTATCAATAAAAGTGATATTTGTTTTTTGTGATAAAATGTGATTTTTGTGTTCTTTTACATGTTCATCACAGAAAATGAGCCAAGGCCAATGAGTCTCAGGTTGAAATTTTTTTTTCTTTTAGTAAACATTGAATACGGGTCCCACAGACCCGAACACCACACAAGGGTTAATAGTTGGAGTCGAATTACTCATCATAAATTATGTTGAATAGCATGTGAATACATTTGGCCATATTATAAGGTTTTACCAAATGCTTTTTTATTTCAAGAGAGTATTTTTTTTCATACCATTTCTTTCAAAATGTAATTGTTTACATAATAACAGTAAAGATTTTTGAAGCTTTTTTTAGTAAATTAAATGAGACTCTATTAGGATGAATTGAGAATGCTTTACAATGAACTGTGAATGTATTTGAATGAAATTAGTGGCAAAACAATATGTTTTATCAGTTATAACATTTTCTTTAAAATACTATTTTATCTATTAAAATGTTTTTTTTTTTGTGAAAAAATTGATTTCTGGTTTCTAATACAATAGTCTGTTGGAAGAACTGCATCTTTTGCTGATAAATCCTACTTGATTGAACATTATTTATAGAAAAAAAATGACAAACAATTATACATTTGCATAAAAATTAAATAGATCTCAGTGCAACCCAGATAGAACCTGCATGATGTCTCCAACGGACGAGTAAAGTACTGGAACTTATGCTGCCATTTTGATTACTGGGGGAAAAATGACCAACAAAGCAGTTAAAAACAATGCCCTATCAAAGCAATACATTGTAATAGAATAACTTTTTGTTTTACAAAACTCATTTTAGAAGGATGCACTTACGCCTAACTGTCAAGTTGGTTCCTGCTCTTAAAGGGCACCAGACAAGAGGCTGTACAGCCACCTCTCTCAGAGCTCACTTAGCTTGGCAAATAGAGCCAGAGCGATTCACTCTCACAATCTTACAATCATGAGTCAAAAAACAGGGTCCGACACCAGCTTTAAAGACAGTTACACCATCCAGCAGCAAGACAGTGAGTTCTTGAAGCACATTGAGGCATACATTTACTACTGTACATGAGAGTTCTGCTTTGATTAAATTTCATTTAAGTTTAAGTCTATCTTTATGTGCTGTTCTAAGATTTGTTTGTGAAATGGGAGCAGAGCTGTTCGACAAAATATCTTTTTAAGGATTGATGAATGAAATATGCAAGCATATCCAGCACTGGACTACATAACCACTAACTATTGCATGCATAGTGTAGTTTGCCCACAAATAAAAATATATTTTTCAATGGTATCTCTCCCTGTCTGGCAGAGGATTATCTCTTAAAATCACATTTAAAAATGTTTCTTACTTACACACTGAAAAGAGTCAAGTGCAATTTCTGCTCTCAGAGGTCAGTCTGGGAGTAGGTTTCTGTACGACGCTCTGTCACTGTAATGGCCGCTGGTAGTATTGTCCACAGAAGTAGCCTACATCCCTTTATCTTCAACTTGAACATTCCTTTTGGAGAATGTGAAGTCATTGGAGCAATACTACCAGGAGCCCCTGTAACATGTCCCTGGGAACTTCAGTGTTCAGCTTGTATAAGTAGTTTGGGGGAAACCCCATGCTGGAGCAGATACAGGCCTATGTCATCACTCATGTGTGCTGCTCTACACTCTAATTCACCATTGGAGAGAGTGGCAGGAAACAGTGATACGCTGATCAGTCCAGAGTCTGAAAAACACAAAAAATTATGACTTTTCACAATTCAGCAAAAACAATTATGCAACCAAGTACAAATAGAAAAGCAGTCATATAGTATTTGAAATGATTATACATTACACAGGCATTTAGCAGACGCTCTTATCAGAGCGACTTACAGTGCCTTGCGAAAGTATTCACCCCCCTAGGCATTTTTCCTATTTTGTTGCAGTACAACCTGTAATTTAAATGGATTTTTATTTGGATTTTATGTAATGGACCAACACAAAATAGTCCAAATAGGTGAAGTGAAATGGAAAAAAAAACTTGCTTTAAAAAATTTAAAAAAAATAAAAAACTGAAAAGTGGTACGTGCATATGTATTCACCCCCTTTGCTTTAATGTATTTTTAAAGTATCATATTTAATATTTGGTCGCATATCCTTTGCATGCTGTTACTTCCTGAAGTCTGTGACCCATCAACATCAAAAGACTCTCGATATCTTATTTTCAGGTACTATTACCAGCGATACTATAACCTCTCTGCATTTGAATGGATCTCTATGGGAATTGGGGGGTGAGACTAGATTCAGATGTAAATTACGCTGGTACAGTATGGAACACATGACTGGCTAAATGGCAGTAAGTCATCAAGGGTCTGAGCTATCAAACGAGCCCCAAACCATCACTCTGCGGCCACATATGGAGTAGATGTGGATGGATCACTTTAAGGGTTTCTTCTCCTGACTTTTTTCCCCATAGAGTTTTATAGGAAAATGAGTCAGGAGAAATAACCCTTGCAGTGAGCCATCCACATCTACTCCATATGTGGCCGCAGAGTGATGGTTTGGGGCTCGTTTGATACCTTAGACCCTTGATGACTTACTGCCATTTAGCCAGTCATGTGTTCCATTACTGTACCAGCGTAATTTACATCTGAATCTAGTCTCACCCCCCAATTCCCATAGAGATCCATTCAAATGCAGGGAGGTTATAGTATCGCTTGTAACAGTACCTGAAAATAAGATATCGAGAGTCTTTTGATGTTGATGGGTCACAGACTTCAGGAAGTAACAGCATGCAAAGGATATGCGACCAAATATTAAATATGATACTTTAAAAATACATTAAAGCAAAGGGGGTGAATACATATGCACGTACCACTTTTCAGTTTTTTATTTTTTAAAAAATTTTTAAAGCAAGTTTTTTTTTTCATTTCACTTCACCTATTTGGACTATTTTGTGTTGGTCCATTACATAAAATCCAAATAAAAATCTATTTAAATTACAGGTTGTACTGCAACAAAATAGGAAAAATGCCTAGGGTGGTGAATACATTCGCAAGGCACTGTACACAACTTCTTATTACTTTTATCCATTTATACAGCTGGATATACCTACATATACTCAAGCAATTCAGGTTAAGTACCTTGCTCAAGGGGACAACGGCAGTGTCCTACCTGGGAATCGAACCTGCAACCTTTCGGTTACATGTCCAGTTCCTTAACCATTATACTATACTGCCGCATACAACATCCCGCCGTTATACAACTAACAGTGAATCAGGAACAGGAGAGAGGGAAGCAACTGCAATGTGTTCATGTTGAGAATGAAAGGCTTCTTTGGCGATGCAGGGTGAGAGGCTCATAAGAGTGACTTCAGTGTCAGGGGGGTATAAAACACACACAACAGGAAGTTCCGTCTATGCAAGCAAATCCCAGGGTGGCAGGTCTGACCCATAGCATACATTGAAACCTCAGCGTTGTCGAGATGAAACCTTCACAAATGTAACCTTGGGCTGCAATCATACAAATTGTAAATGGCAGTTTTCTTTTCTGCATGAGCACAGTTTGCCAAGCTAAGTAAACTCATAATTAACTTGCCAAATTGTGTGTAAAAATAAAAACGTATCACTTGGATTTATTTGTAACTCGAAGGGTAAATTTGGACTTGATCCAGGCAATATTATCTGTGAGTGAGTCACACAGCACAAGATAGCCATCCGTCCGTGCTATTCTGAGCTACAGTGCACACATTTTGAGCTGATTTTAAACTGGCCCTGAATCACTGCATGGAAATGCCCTGGGTAAGGCCTGTGCCAGCATTGGATGAGCACACTACAGAGTGCCATGAAGGACAGTCTTCTTTGATGTTAACAGTGCTGGAAAATATTTTCAGGTACTTGAAAATACTTCTAAATATCTCTAATTTGTTCAGAATTGTTAGCATTTAGGAAATTAGGAATACAGTATGTCTGGAATTACTGGAATTTTAACAACCAAATTGTGAGGTTCATGGGAGGAGAGCAGGGGGTGACCTGTCACAGAGCAAGCTATGGGAGATACTGGTTAAACATTCAGAGAGATTGCATAACTGTATTTAAATAAGAACTTAGATGTCTCAGTCTACAATCACCTGACACCTGCATCCTGTATCAAATCATGTGGGACTGAAGAATAAGGGAATGGGTTTTCAGTTAATAAAAATTATTTCTGGATCAAATAATAGTCACAGATCAGCCATAAGCTCATACTGCATCTAACACTTCTCCACGTTTTGCACATACAGGTAATGTCCAGTGTAAAATAGGTCTTAACAGAGTGCTTTTAACTAGATGTAATAAATGTGGTGGCCTTTAGACTCAGACAAAGTCTGTTAAATTTGATTTAAAACTGAGAAATGTGCTGTGTACCCTCCTAACAGCAGGAACTATGTAATTGGAGCAAACTACAGCTTCTGAAACTTAAGTTATTTAAAGCTTTCCTTGTGAAAGTGCACCATGCATAGCATTTAATTACATAGCTGTAATGAGGAGTTACATTAATTACACCAAGTAACGGTGGTGCAGTGGACGCACTGTGGCCTCACAGCAAGAAGCCCTGGGTTGGAATCCAGGCTAGGGCAGTTTGTGTATTATTTGACAATTTGTTTAGGGTATTTTTGTGAATCTACCAGAAGATTGGGATGCATGAATCACCTTGACCGGGTGAAAACATGAGGAATCATTTTCACACATGAATTAGCCACCAGAGTCCTGACCGTAACCCCATTGAAAGTCTTTGGGATGTGCTGGAGAAGACTTTACGGAGTGGTTTGACTCTCCCGTTGTCAATACAAGATTTCGGCCAAAAATTAATGCAGCTCTGGACGGAAATATATGTTGTGACGTAGCATAAGGTTGTCGAAACAATGCCACGATGAATGCGCGCCGTAATCAAAGTTAAAGGCGGTCCAACAAAATATTAGCGTGCGACTTTTTTTTTGGCCAGGCAGTGTAGTTTACAGTTGATCCTATTAACTGCCTCCTCTAGGGTTCCTGTTTCTCTCAACCCCAATGTATATGCGCCTGTCTTCTTGTTGTAAGTTGCGCTCGATAAGAGTGTCTGCCAAATCCCAGTAATGCAATGGTTTCCCTAATTTCTCCATTGTCTAATAGGTTGACTTAAGCTCCAGCACTATGACAGTGTAAGGTGATTAGCATTTGTCTCCACTTTCATTGGTTTAAGCCCATTCCTTTTCAGCAGACTCACCTGCTATTGCACTCATTCTGTTTTCTTACACTAAGTTTGTTTTTGTTGATTGCTGGTAGAGCATAAACCATTTGCTGTAAAAAGACAGCACATTTGACTGAAACAACCAAGTTTTGGTTTGTATGCCATTTTGGCTTTAAAAGTGTTCTCTTGAAATTGATATTTCAGTTTTTGCAGCGTCACTTGTGACTGACTTGTGACTGACTTGTGATTGTGATTCTGTTTTTGACACTTCACCGCCGCTGGGCTATTTCAGAGCTCATCGGAGTCCCCCTTGGGAGATTGAGAGTGTGCTGAAGGGGTGATCTGCTTCTTCCCCAGGGGGTGAGAGACAAGGACACCGGCACTCGTGCGGTCTGTGCATGGCTCATGTGACCTAACTCAGCTGTGCGACATGCAGTTTGTCTCAGCAGTTTGTATATGATGCATGTTAATACCTGATAACAGAGTTCTAAAAGTTTAGGGTTTAACTGAACAGGAAATGATTCATTGTCACACAATGGAGTACAGAGACCACCACCAGACACACACACACACACACACACACACACACACACACACACACACAAACACACACATATCCAACACTACAACCCTGTATACATATTTCCCCTGATGTTTGTTTTATCACTTTTATCATTGCTGTTGTTCTTTTTTTTTTTTTTTGACAAACATGTAAAGCTAATATTGCAATTCCCTGGCACTTCATAATATGCAATGTACGTATGTATATATGGGTAGTTGTGTGGTATGTCTATATATGTTTGTATATGTTTGCACGAAAAAGAAAAGAAAAGCAATGCAATGGAAAATAAAACCTATTCAAGCAAAAACAAAAACCGCTTTTGTGGATTCCAGGCTGTCTCTATCTTTTTTTCTGTCTTTATCTATTTTTTCTCCCTAAAGAAAATGTTGACCGGCTTCTGTATTGCAATAAAAACTATAAAAAATATAGTTTTTCTTGACAAATATTGTATGGGTCAATGTAATGGGTCAATTCAATTGCAGCGTTTAAACATCAGATTTAAACCTAGGCCTCAGAGCGTCATTGCAACTGGAGCAGCTATCCACATATGTGAACTAAGGATTAGCTGTTGAAATGCAGTTCTGTGGCCTAGGGGTTTAAAACTGAGGTTTAAACTCCAGCCAAGCACGTTGTAATTGACCGCATGTGTTTACCCAACCTATAACCCTATGACTGATCCTAATGTTGCTTTGAGGGAATTATAAACTGCATTGAAACACATTGAGTCTGTGTTCAGAAAGGAAAAATTCTGTTCAGCTGTAAAAAGACATCTTTAAGCCTCAACTGTCTGTGTGACTTTTGTCCCTCCCCCTCCTCATCAGCTGACTTAGTTGAACATATCCTCACTAGCTGAGTCATAAGACAGAGAGAACCACAGAGGCGAGCTTATGGCAAGCAGTGTATTGTGTTGCTCTTGAGGTCTAAAGAAAAGTCACTAAAACAAGGAAAAGGAGCCGGGATTCCTGTTTATAAACAGAGGTATTTCTCTTGATGTCCTTAATGTCATTGGAATAGGTGTGTGAATGCGGGAGAGTATGACTGTTTTAACTTGACAACCTTTTCTAAACTGAGTTTATGTTTAAAGCTAGATAGTGCCAGAGTGGACTTTGTCAGTGCTCTTCAGTAGAAGGCCGTGAGGATATTGTTGTGTGCTATTTACTTCTTTTGTTCTGTACAACTTGTGACTGCCTTCATGGAAACAGCATTTGGCAAAAGTATGTGTTATTGCATAAGCTTTTCAGATTATGCTACTCAGCAGGTTTCTATTTAACTGCGTGAAAACAGGCATGCAAAACCACACGTGTGCAGACAGCAGAGGAACACTGGAACCAGCTTGGCATATTTGGTGGGCCATCTAATATCCTTCTTCCTGTTCTCCTGCAGAAATGGACCCATCACTGGTCATTTTTGCACTGGCATTCTCCTCGGCCACCCTCGCTTTGGACAATGGTTTGATGAGGACTCCTCCTATGGGCTGGTTGGCATGGGAACGCTTTCGCTGTGACATCGACTGCAGGCATGACCCCAGTAACTGCATCAGGTATGGAGGCAGAGGGGATGTGAGACTATCGGCTCTCTCGGGGGGCCTGAGAGAATGAATGGAGTGTTAACGACCCTGTGTGTCACCCTTAACCCCCCGCAGTGAATGGCTGTTCAGGGACATGGCGGACAGGCTGGCGGAGGATGGGTGGAGGGAGCTGGGATACGTCTACATCAACATCGATGACTGCTGGTCCTCCATGGACCGTGACAAAGAGGGTCGGCTGCAGTCTGACCCAGACAGGTCCCGATTATTATTATTATTATTATTATTAGTAGTAGTAGTAGTGGTGGTGGTAGTTGTGGTAGTGGTTGTGAAAATTTGCCTTATTCTTATTCTATATTTTGAGTTATTAACACTTATCACATAGTTACAAACATATTTGTAGATGGTCAGCAGTGTGAACTACTGATATCAAATAGGAAGCATGCAGCTAGCTAACATCACAATCTGTGAATTTTCTAGTGCTTCCAGAATAGCATTTCAGAGTTAAAACATGTTCCAATTACCTTGGGTAATGCCAGGGTGTTTTTTTAAACCCAGTAAATGATTGTCACCATCAATAGATTCATATCAAGGATCAGTTCAGGAACAAACAGACAGATTGATCTGCAGTTATCACTCTTCTGTTATTGAGTGAGTGGTCATTGCTATGCTAATGCACAAATAGCTTTCTGCGATATGCAGGGCTGTCCTGCTGAGGTGTGATTTCCTGAGACAGTAGGCTCCATTCTCCGTGAACAATTTTACATACTGGCTTGGATGTTTCCCTTTCATTAAAAAAAAATTCAGTTTCAGTGAATGAAAGCCAGTGGGTATGTTGATATGCCTGATCAAGACTTTTATCAAACATGTTTCATTTTCCAGATACGCTGCCAAATAGCAGATGTAGCAGAGACCACCTTCATTGGCCTGAAACATTGCCACATTTTGCAGCTTGAGTTGAACCACGCTGTGCTTATCAACCAGGCACTTGCACTTTGTACAGTAGCTATAGTAATGTTAAATAATTGTACAACAACATTACTTTTCAGGTCCACTTTTTCAAATGCAGTTTTAGTGTTGCTCTTCAACACGAATGCTATGAAAAGTGATCTCACATGCAAATAAAAATTCCTCTTCTTCATAGTACTGTAGTTACCTAGTTAATACAAGTAACAACTAATTAACAACCAGTAAATTAATTATTCATATTGTTAAAATACAACACTCTAATCCGGACAACAACAAAAAAAAAACATTAGAATTGACTGTGTCCATTTTATCTGTCTCTCCACAGTCTATCCTGTGTTTGTTATGCTGGTGATTTGTGCCACTTTGTTAATGGCGTTTGTGTCCCACACCTGGTTCCCAGGTTTCCTAGCGGAATCCCGAAGCTGGCGCGTTACGTTCATGACCGTGGCCTAAAGCTGGGTATCTATGGCGATCTGGGCATGCACACCTGCGGCGGCTACCCTGGGACCACGCTGGACACGGTCGCCATCGACGCACAGACCTTCGCCGACTGGGGCGTGGACATGCTCAAGCTGGACGGCTGTTACTCCAACAGCACGGTGCAGGAGGAGGGTGAGGAGAGGGGTCAAGGAGGGAGATGAGCGGAGGGAGTGGAGAAGACAAGGAAGGGAAGGAAAGGGAGAGGAAGAGAGTGGGGAAGGGAGGGAATAGAGGGAAGACAAGGAGGATTGTGAGAATTGAGGGAGAGAAGAGGGGAAGAGAGACAGTAAAAGGGGATAGAGTGGGGAGTAAGTACAGGAGAGAAGAGGGGAAGAGAGACAGTAAAAGGGGATAGAGTGGGGAGTAAGTACAGGAGAGAAGAGGGGAAGAGAGACAGTAAAAGGGGATAGAGTGGGGAGTAAGGACAGGAGAGAAGAGGGAAAGAGAGACAGTAAAAGGGAATAGAGTGGGCAGTAAGGACAGGAGAGAAGAGGGGTAGAGAGACAGTAAAAGGGGATAGAGTGGGCAGTAAGGACAGGAGAGAAGAGGGAAGAGAGACAGTAAAAGGGGATAGAGTGGGGAGTAAGGACAGGAAAGAAGAGGGGAAGAGAGACAGTAAAAGGGGATAGAGTGGGGAGTAAGGACAGGAGAGAAGAGGGGAAGAGAGACCGTAAAAGGGGATAGAGTGGAGAGTAAGGACAGGAGAGAAGAGGGAAAGAGAGACAGTAAAAGGGAATAGAGTGGGGAGTAAGGACAGGAGAGAAGAGGGGAAGAGAGACAGTAAAAGGGGATAGAGTGGGGAGTAAGGACAGGAGAAAGAGGAGTGAAAAGGGATCATTAGGGACACTGAATCTGTGACATCAATTCAAATAGAGCTGTGTGTGTGTGTGTGTGTGTGTGGGTGTGTTTGTGCGCATGTGTGTGTGTGTGTGTGTGTGTGTGTGTGTGTGTCTCATAGGGTATCCTCTCATGTCCAAGGCTCTGAATGCTACCGGTCGTCCCATTGCCTACTCCTGCAGCTGGCCGGCTTATGAAGGTGGACTCCCTCCCAAGGTTAGTCTCACTGATTTGTGAGAAAAGCCAGGGATCCATTCCCTGCCTCTGTAGCCCTGAGTGTGATTGGTAGCTCTGTACATGTGAGATGTGCCGTGATTAGTCAGCACTGTGCAGTGTTATTGAGATGGGATTAGGTAGTTTGTTGTTGAGCATTGAGATGTGATTAGTAACCACTTTGTAGAATATTTAAATCCGATGGGTTTACAGGCTGACTATATTTCTCTGTGTATTTCGATCCAGGTGAACTACACACAGTTGGGAGAGATCTGTAACTTGTGGCGTAACTATGACGATATTCAAGACTCGTGGGATAGCGTGCTCGACATTGTAGACTGGTTCTCAACCAATCAGGATGTCCTGCAGCCCGCCGCTGGCCCTGGGAAATGGAACGACCCGGACATGGTCTGTCTTTCTGTCTACATGTCCTTATGCCTGCCCCTCTAAACTCTTATCCCAAATTCTGTTCTTTCCATATTTCTGTGTGTTTACTTCTTTGCCTGTGCTCCCTGTGATTCCTGTCCATTGTATTTTATTGTCTAACACTATTTTATTGTCTAACAGTCAGTGCCAAAGACTGTGTGTGTGTGTGTGTGTGTGTGTGTGTGGGGCGTGTGTGTATGTGTGTGAGAGAGCATGTGTGCGATTATTGTGTGTGTTCGTGAACGAGCTTTATGTGTGTCTGTGACTATTGTATGTATCTATGAGTAAGTGTTGTGCATAGCAGTCTTGTACATTTGTGAGTGTATGTGCGCTTGTGTCTGACTTTTCAGTGTGTCGGACAGTGTTAGTTTGTCAGTAGGTTGTGTTGTTTTCCCGTAGTTGATTATCGGGAACTTTGGTCTCAGTCTGGAGCAGTCACGTTCCCAGATGGCTCTCTGGGCAATTATGGCGGCACCACTTTTCATGTCCAATGACCTTCGAACCCTAAGCAATGAGGCCCGGGCCATTCTGCAGAACAAAGTCCTTATTCAGATCAACCAGGACCCCTTGGGTATCCAAGGCAAACGCCTGCTGCAGGTGCTTTCCTGTCTTCAACTGTATGCTGCACTGTGACATAACTGCTGTTTGATTTATCTAATTAGTTATCTGATCAGTTATCTGAGCTCAAAATGTATCATCTGGATAAATACAAGAATAAGCGAATTTGCAGGAAAACCAAAAAGGTATTATAGTCATACACAATATGAATGAATAAATATACGTAGCTGTGCCATATTACGTAGTATTGGAAAACGTGTCAGTAAAAGTAGCAATGAGAATGACAAGATGTGTTTTAAAAAACGTGTGATAATTCCAATATGTGCTTTATAAAATATAATACCAGTGATAAAGGCTTTCATATACTTCCCTAATTTCTCTATGTCCCCCACCCCGCCCCATCTCTCAGGAGAAGAGTCGTATTGAGGTGTTCTGGAGGCCTCTCTCTGAGTCAGCCAGTGCTCTGCTGTTCTTCAGCCGTCGCTCTGACATGCCATATCGCTACAAGAATGCTCTAAGCCAGCTGGGATACACAGACGGCAACTACAAGGTTTCCCGAACGCATGCTTTCCTTCTCTTGGTTTCTATTAGTATTGCACTATTATTTGCTCGCTTACAGATGCTCTTTATCTCGTGCACCTTACACAGATTACTTTTTTTTTTTACATAACATCGATTTACCCGGGTGGATATTTACTGACGCAATTCAGGTTAAGTACCTTGCTCAATGGTGCAATGTCAGTACCCCCACTTCACATTTCATTGTTATATTCAATTACTCATTTTATTTATTTACAATAATTATATTATTATTACTATTAATATTACATATTATTTATGATATAATTATGTTGTATGATCTATTATTATATTATTATTATTTATTTAGCAATTTAAAACTGAAATTGACCTGCTGTGTAATCGTTCATAATCTGAAAGATTGTGAAATTGACCTGCTCATAATCTTTCTGCTGGCTCTTAAACTGCTCTCATTTTATTTATTTACAATTATTATATTATTATTACTATTAATATTACATATTATTTATTATATAATTATTATGTATGATCTATTATTATATTATTATTATTTATTTAGCAATTTAAAACTGAAATTGAACTGCTGTGTAATCGTTCGTAATGTGAAAGATTGTGAAATTGACCTGCTCATAATCTTTCTGCTGGCTCTTAAACTGCTCTTGTGGCGAGGGCCTAACGAGGACATAATGGGAGTCTGAAGACAGCAGTACAGTACATTGAGATATAGGGAGGACACTGAGAGGTTGGGGCATGGGTGGAAAGCTTTAAATACAGCACATAGATTTCACATTTTAGCTGCCGAGTTAGGCTCTGGGCATAGCTTTATTCCAGATCAGGTGTAACTGTCATTTTTTAGAGGGTTAAGTTCTTCTACACTCTTAGAAATAAAGGTACAGTGGAGGTAGATTTTTCTTATTTAAGGAACAAAGAACCTTTTGTACCTATTTTTTTTTCTGAGAGTGTCGCTGTCATTTGATATTACTGCATTTTTATTTTCATGATGTTTCCTTCTTGCATTTATGGTCATTTCAAGTTATATTTTCTAGTTTAAATAAAAATGTAAATGCTTGGCACATTATGTGGCTAAAACATATATAGGCAGAGCTGCTTGCCACAACAGTTCCTGTCCCGCTCCCCAATGGTACTGTAGCATACACAGTTACTGCTACCTGTCCCTGTCATATTGATGCCATTACACGTATGCTGCCTTCAAGTACTCCTCGGAACCTCCTATTTCCCAGTTGCCAAATCGTAATTACGAGGTTGACGCATTCACATGCTCCGAAATCGGAATTACCAGCAAACATGGAGGTCTAGAAAGTAAATGTTTATTTTTATCCATTACGAATAAAAAAAAACACATGGAGAGCTGCTATCACTTTCTGCACGAGAAATAAGAGGAAAGGAAACAAATGAGGAGAGCCATTTATGATATATGAAAGTATATTTTACGAAATGGTTGTGTGCTGTGTGCGTGACCATTAATATGATAATCTGCTGCGCTGCCTGTGTTGCATCGTCATACGTGAATCTATCATGCCTTCTGCCATTTCGACTTGGCAACTGGGAAATAGGAGCTTCCGAGGGGCACTTGAAGGATAGAGCGGTACAATGTCAGTGGTGAAACGTCACAACTCTGGAACTCGGGTTGCAAAATTAGGTAACACTTTACATTAAGTTGCACCTATACCTCTGTAATTAAATCGTAATTAATTTGGTAACAAGAGGTTATTACTGAGTAACTCCAATGTAGGTAACATGCAACAGCAGTTAGTGGTATTCATAATTACACATGTCAATATTTTTTTATATTTTATTTACACTCATAGGACACATATTCATGATACACAACAAATAAACCTTGCCTGTTAATTTCACCATGTGTCTTGATGATATGGAATGATTTAATTTTAGCAGGAGAGATGTAACAGGGATGCCCTTGTTTCACATGTGTAATTAAGTATACCACTATCTGCTGTTCCATGTTACCTACATTGGAGTTACTCAGTAATAACGTCTTGTTACCACATCGGTTACAATGTAACTACACAGGTATAGGTGCAACTTAATGTAAAGTGTTACCCAAAAGGATCTAAGACTTTCCCACTTGTAATTACGACTTGGAGGTTCGTTCAAGTGCAACTTCCACATCGGAAACTCGTATGTCCGATAATTCTGACAGCACTTGAAAGCAGCAATAGACAACACAGTCCCTTTTATATTACTGAGTTAATTCTCTCTCTCTCTCTCTCTCTCTCTCTCTCTCTCTCTCTCTCTCTCTCTCTCTCTCTCTCCCAGGTGTATGATGTGTTTACTGGGAAGACTATGCCTGTACTGACCCATGACATGTATTTCTCAGTCTCCATCAACCCTTCTGGAGTGGTCATGTGGTTACTGTCTCCCATAGTGCACCGGGGCAAGGCACACAGTACAGGAAATCCGAGTTTGTTGCACAACCACGTCGAGTAGAGTGTCTTGTCCTTAGTTTTCATGATGAGGACGAATCTCCGCCCCCTTCACCTCTGGCCAATCACTTGCTCTCAGGGACACCCTACACTGAAAGCTTAGGCGATTGTGATGTGTTATCTTCCGTAGACCCATCAATCGCCTGGAGGGGAAATGGAGTGTCTAGTTTTAATCTCAAGAACCATATATTGAACTATGCTGAAACCTACACTACAAGGGACATTCAATAAAAATAAAGTAAATATTGGAAAATATTTTCACTGCAAAATGTTTTTGTCATCCAAAATGCTTGGATTATGACATGCTTGGATTATGACAAAAAATCTTTTTTTTTATGCTGGGTCTCAGGAGGTTATTCTCTGTGTACACTGTAAATACATTTTTACAAGTGAATCACCCAGAGATCCGTACCATTAGTGTGTTCTTTATGAGTGAGGAGAATCCTGTACTCTTTATCAAACTAAAAAGAATGACATTCTGCATGCTCTAATGTGGTTTGACCTTAGAAATATTGGTCTTACTGCATGGGTAACCCCATTACAATTGGAAGAGGTGTTATAAGGAAGGTACATTTACATAGGTGAGAGGGTAACACAGTTGCAGTCTGAATAGGTGAGAAAGGGCAAGCCAGGTACAATCTAAAAGCATGGTGACACATGTACAGTCTAAATAGGTGAGTTGATAGTGCTGATCTTATAATGGTGGGGGATCTGCCTTATTAGGCAGGCATGGATTAGAACAACGGCAATTACTGTGGGTTTGGTATATTTCAGCTGTCACTATACAGGCAGGCTGGAATGTAATGCAGAATAGAATGAACAGCATGATATAATGTCCCCCAGCTGAAAAATATGACAGAAATTTGATGATCTACAAGTAACACAAAGGCAATTTGTGTCATAGATGTGACATTTACATGTGCACTGGGAAAAAAATGTTATTCCCTGAAATAATCAGATGTCATGTGATCCATCTAGCAGATCTCTGCAGTACAGATGGTATTCACTTTCACATACTTATCTTTTCTCACTGTTTGTCCTCATGTGCTCTGAGGCAGGAAATGCATGCCATGAAATAAAAGCATGCCTTACCTTTTATTGCCACCAGATGGCAGGAAAGACCAAAGTTATATTTAACTGGACTGATCCACAGACCCCAATAAGTGGGTATTCTTTTAGTTTTCAATGATAAAAAAAGTCATCATATTTACAAAACATCGACTACAACAGCTTAATTTGCAAAACTATCATGTCAAACAGGATCAAATGACATGCATAATGAATTTTGCATTCAAAAGGATAATTTTCAAACAGCTTTAAGTCTGCAATTGTAAAATCAAGTGATGGGAATCAATATGCACAGCCTGGGATATCCTAAATTTTGCCAATGGGGCAAAGCAGGTGATTTCAGTGGGTAAATGCAGCTAATTTCAGTAGGGAGCTTTAATTGGTGAAAGTGTAGCAGTTTTCAGTGGGGGAGACAGCAGAGCTTTCATAGCCCTGATGGTCAGCACACAGAACCACTCCTCACACCCCTGTGTCCACCCATCACCGTCCCACTGGGGTCAGGGGTCATAAGTGGTCAGAGTGTGTCTGTGTGTGTGTGTGTGTGTGTGTGTGTGTGTGTGAGCTGAGATCAGACGCACAGGGAGACAGACTGCAGCTTTACACAGGGCAGACACTATTACCCCTATATCTTCCCTGGATAGTGAAATGATGCAAACACAGCCAGACAAACCCACCTCACTTTTGCTCTTTTTTTCTTATCTCCTTGTCTGTTGCTCTGCCCCCCCCCCCCCCCCCCCCCCCTCCCTCCCTCTCTCTTCATGCCTCTCTCCTTCATTGTGTATGTGTGTGTGTGTGTGTGTGTGTATCTCCTTCATTGTGTGTGTGCGAAGTGGGAGGGGGACGAGGGATTCTCTTCCAAGCATTCTCAACACTCCCTGCAAGTGTGTGTGTATGCATGTGCACGTGTGAGTTTGTGCATGTCTGTGTGTGTTTGTGGGGGACGTAGCATGAGGGTGACAGCATCCTAATGCTGGATTTCCTTTCTCTGAGCGTCTTTGTTGTATTTTCACGGAATTAGAGGCAGCAGATGCCAGTCTTTGAAAGACAGTAATACTGATGGAAAACGGCAACTGCTCTGGCAAACTCAGCCACCCTTTTTCTTTTGGCTCTTTGCTAGATCTCTAGAACAATCTGCCCCAATGTGCCGCCACAAAGCATTTTAACAAGCCCATTCTACCAAACTGGAGCAGCTTTTTAACCACGGCATTTGAGAGATCCTTCGTCATGTTTAAGGCTGAACATTTGTCTTACAATTTGTGTTGTGTTCTGTATAAAAATATAGACATTTGAGTTCATACAATTCTATTTAATGCACAGTAGTGTGCTAAAGGCATTTACAATAAATCTCATTCATTTATTGTAAATGCCTCCGACAAGCTATATTGAATATCATATATCGTATATAATTTTTGCAGGCAATGCAACGCAAATCTCTGTCATAATCCTGTGACAGCTTCAGCTGTTAGGGAGAAAATGAGTATTGGAGCAAATTTGTGAGGCACCCGGATTCCATCCCGGGTTTTCCCATTGTCTCAAAGTCCACCCCGTGTTTTCCCTCTCTCCCTCCTACTTGTGTCCTGCACTCCCCACACCTGCATTGTGTTTTCCTCTCGTGTCCTCGTTACCCTTCTCCCACCTGTTGCTCATCGTCATGTCTTGTATATAGTCTGCCCTGTCTCTTTGTTCAGGGCCGGACCGTCATGTGTTGCTCGTCTATTTTGTGAGCTGGGTTCCCTGTTGTGTTCTTATCTTGTTCGGTACCCCCCTGGTGATGTACCCTCGTGTTATGGACCCCCCTCGTCTCGGTCTCGGTCTCGGTCTCGTCTAGGTCTTGTTCCCCTCCAGGCTCCCCTGTTCCCTCCAGGCTTCCTCGTTCCTTTCCCTTCTTGTTCCTGTTCCCCCACAGCTAGAGTGCCGTCGCGGGCCCCCCCGTGCTATCCGCGGGACCCCCGCACCTGTTCCTACCCCTAGGCTGAGTGCCGCCCCCAGGTTTTGAAGGTTGTGTTCCCCTGGGCCTCCCCCTGCACCTGTTCCTGACCCCACGGCCAGCGTGCCGTCCTTAAGCTGGACCCCACGGCCTGGGTCATGTCTGGTTCCTGTTCCCCCACGGCTAGAGTGCCGTCACGGGGCCCCCCCCCCCCCGCTATCCGCGGGACCCCCCGCACCTGTTCCTGACCCCACGGCCGGCGCGCCGTGCTTAAACTAGACCCCACGGCCTGGGGTCACGTCTGGTTCCTGTTCCCCCACGGCTAGAGTGCCGTCGCGGGCGCCCCACGCTATCTGCGGGACCCCCGCACCTGTTCCTGACCCCGACGGCCGGCGTGCCATGCTTAAACTGGACCCCACGGCCTGAGCGCCGTCCCTGCCCAGCCTGGTTCCCGACCTGTCCTGTCTGTCTTGGCCCCTGCCTGTGTTTCAATAAATGTACTCCCTGTGGAGTTTCCCCTTGAGCCGTCTGAGTCTTGCGTTTGGGTCCGGTCCCCCCCTGCGGGAATCCTAACCAAATTTGCCTGAACATGTTTTGAAAATTGTTGAACCGATTCTTGGTCTGATCAAAAAGTCACCAAATGGAGCAGAATGGCCAGCAGTCTTGTAGCAATTAAAATTAAAACCGTAAATCTTTCCGAGAGCTCAAGTCACTTCTGTAAAAAAACGTCTGCAACAGCACTCATTACAAACCCAGTATTGGGCCCTCTAGTGGCAGGTTTGAGCCTAGCCCTTGGCTATTATTGGTTCACAGTAATGAGGCACTGTTGACCCCTCATTGCCAGGGGTAGGGTAGGTTTTATGTTGGCTAGGATTCTCCTGGTTCCTGCTATATTATATATGAATCTCCTAAACAAATGCACAGGGTGCTACCGGGTCATCAGTTGACATCATGGAGATGCACACCTTTCCTCCAATAAGTGATAGCTATAGGTTGTAAAATAGCTACTGATTAGTAGGAGAGTGAATCAGAGGAGGCACATACGTCTACTGCAGAGCTGGTGGTGTCAGTGTGTCAGTAGCTTTCTTTTAATATACATTATATAGTTATAATCTGACCAAATTCCTACCTGAAGTGAATTTGTTACAATGGTATTGAAATGACAAATCTGAAATTAATCCTCAACTATGAGACACAAGACATGGGCCTATTTTAAGTGTCTTTTTAAATATAGGATTTTTGGGTTTGCTAAAAAGTTTTTTTTTTTATATGAATGGGAAGGAGTGTGCATAATATTTACACAGAGAAATATGTGGAGCCGAATGCGACGTAAAACACTATGATTTTACAGTGCTTTTTCCCCCCAACATTTAATGGAAATATTGCTTTTTTTCTCACTTTTAAACAAAAAATGTCCCTTTTTCTTACATTTATGACTTTTGAAAAACCAGATGTGAATATTAAATGTATGATCCAAAAATGATATATATATATATATATATATATATATATAAATTAAATGTTTTATTATTTAGTGGTTTTTAACGTTTAGCTAAATGTATGAAACATTTAGCTAAATATTTAATTAAATGTATAAATAATTTAGTAAATGTACAAAAAAATTTTATACAATTAAATACACATTTAGCTAATTATTTAGCTCAATGTATTATACATTTAGTTAAATATTTAGCTAAATGTTTTGTACATTTAGCCAAATATTTAGCTAAATGTTTCATACATTTACGTAATTGTTTTATACATTTAGTTAAATATTTAGCTAAATGTTTAATACATTTAGATAAATATTTAGCTAAATGTTTCATACATTTAGATAAATGTTTTATACCTTGACAAAATATTTAGCTAAATGTTTCATACACTTAGTAACAGTTTTATACATTTAGCTAAATTAGTTATTAATTTGATTAAATATATAGCTAAAATGTTTCATACATAAAAAACCATTAAAAAGCATGAAATAATAGAACAT
Source organism: Synaphobranchus kaupii (assembly GCA_029718625.1). Lineage (NCBI taxonomy): Eukaryota > Metazoa > Chordata > Actinopteri > Anguilliformes > Synaphobranchidae > Synaphobranchus > Synaphobranchus kaupii. Next base: position 49,131,659 of record CM056382.1, on the reverse strand, counting down.
TTAGCCTATATATAATTTTGGATTGTAAATTTAATATTTACACCTGTTTCATAAATCATAGATGATTTATAAAATTATAAATTTTGGAAAAAAGGGGACAGTTTTTTTAAATGTGAGAAAAAATGCAATATTCCCATATTGTGAGGAAAAAATGCACAGTAAAATTATAGTGTTTTATGTCGCATTCGGCTCCCCATGGGATAAAAAATATAGATTTTTTATTGGTGCATGTTCTAAGCTAGTCTCTGTACAGCTCTGTAGTTATTCACAGCATGTAACCAATTACCATATACAGTGCCCTATGTAAGTATTGGGACAAGGAAGCATTTTCTCTTCATTTGGCTCTATACTCCAAATATTTCTGATTTGAAATCAAATCATTCATATGAAGTCAAAGTACATATTTCCAACTTTCATTAGAGGGTATTTGTATAAATATTAGATTCACCATTTAGAAAGTATAACACTTTTTTACACAGTCCCCCTATTTCAGGCCAATTAAGTTTTGTGACACATTAACATAATGTAAAATAAAGTAGCCATGCTTAGTATTCGGTTACATATCCTTTGCATGCCATGACGTTTTGATGTCTGTGACCCAACAAATTCAAAAGACGGTTGATATCTTATTTTCATGTACTCTTTTACAAGTGATACTATAACCTCTCTGCATTTGACCGGATTGAACTTTGACTAGATTCAGCTGTAAATTACACTGGTATAGTATTTTTGCAGTCTTTTGAAGTAACACATAACATGTAAAACTATTTTCTGTGATCACAGGTATGCTGTCGGTTGTTTTGATCAGTTATTTCATTTTGATCTCATGCAAATCAGTGATCCGTGGCACATACTTCCGCTGAGGGCTGTCCAGCAGATGGAATTGCCCCGCTCTTTATCACAAGCTTGTTTAAAATGGTTCCTTTTTTATTAAATAAGAATGCATCTGTTAAATCTTGAATGACATCCAGCTGCTGTGCGAGGCTCTCTTTCCTTGCTGACGGATACTTTCCCCCCACAGCGTTGATCTCAGACTTAATTGATGCTTGCCTGTTTTTAATTGTTGATCTATTGTTATGTTCTTTGGATGGTTTGTTGTTAAACTGCAGGCTGTGCATAATAAATTAAATCCATCTGGAGAGAGCGTCCCAAGTGGATACTGTTGCACTCATGCATTAATAATGCTTTTTGTAATGTGTGTATTTGATGTTCTATCCATGCTCCATTTCCTTCCTTTCAGTCTCCCTGTATTAGGCCAACTAAATGTTTTCTTTTTTAATGAATGTTACAATTAGCCATTCATTTGTATAATTAGTTACATGACTGTGCGCTTTGAGTACCTACAGGGACCCCTGGAGCATAACAATCGACATAAAAGTTTAAATCCCTGCAGATCACGTGATCGAGACAAATTAGAAGCTCTAATCATAATTATGTTATTAAATATTATTGGGTTATTTCAGCCATTATCAATCTAAGTAATTTGAGCATAGCAGGAAGAGGATTGTGCTGCAGTCTATTATCTCCTGAAAAAAGTTGGGCTTGCCTTTGGATTTTAGTCTTGATGACTGAATATAAAAACCTCCCAGTTTGAATTTACAACATAGCATAATCACATCCAGGACAACTTGGGCATGTTAGCATTCATGAGTATAATGTGCTTTAATCTCAGTTGAGTTTCAGTGTCAAAGCATGTCATCTAAGCAGAGATTATGTACAAATAGAGAAATGTTAGCAACATTTTAGAAAGACGGGACGGAAATTGGAACATGATAGAAGTAAGAAAATGCTATTAAACGCATATTGAGATATGTGTTTGTGGGACATATTTAATAGACATATACACAATACTGAGGCAGGCCCAATGGTTTGGGCCCTTTGGGTGGTGTGCAAGGCCTCATTGGAAGGCTACAGGAAAGCAGACTTTAATCCTGTCTCAGGTATTCTGCACCTCTCTCACAGTCAAAGGCTGCTTTGGGAAATAGAGAGAGCAGTGACATAGCAAAAACGGGCTAGTATTGAGCAATGTGTCCCTGACTGTCCCTCACGTTAGCCCTCCCTCCCTCTCTCTTTTTCCATGTCTCTTTCCCTGCGTCTGTCCCCTCCTCTCGCTGACTCAAAGCTCTGTCGGGCTATCAGGAGAGGAATGTTTCAATCGCTCTGCTCTCATTGGCTCTTTTTTTTTGTAACTCTATTGAGAAGCAGGTGGAAAACAGGTCACCTTGTTAGAGTAGGTTTAAACAGTAAAGGTGCAATCCTGCTGAATTCCTGGAACACCTTTAGCCAGTCTGTACAACTGCATCACAGGAATAAAGTGAACCCATTTTGAGAGTGAAGTCATCTGCTGAAATGAACTGCATGAATGTTTGTTTGTGTGTGCGTGTGTGTGTATGTATGTGTATGTGTGTGCGTGCGTGAGTGCTTGTGTGTGTGTGTGTGTGTGTGTGTGTGTGTGTGTGTGTGTGTGTGTGTTCGTGTGCGTGTGTTGGACTAAAAGAGCAGTTTTAGGACATATTATGTCCTGCCTTAACCAACCCTGTGTTTACAAACAGACACATACTCTGTGAAATGTATACACAACTGTAAACAATCTGTTACCTAACATCTCTCATAATGGACATCTCTCTTCTCTCTCCTGAGGCACTTGTGGGGGGTAGTTGGGGGTGAATTTCCCTGGATTCACCACTGGGGGAAGCAGAGGGCATCAGGACTAAGAACATGTATGAACTTGACCTAAACCCATTTTACAATGCAACCTTACCCCGATATGTTATGGAACTTTACCGTTAATTGGTCATGTATGAGAGCCTGAGTTGCCATTCTGGCAATTAAGTGCCTTAAGATGTAGTAATGTTACTCGAAATGTTTTGTTTCAACGTTATTGAGAACAAAGCCATAACATTACCAGATGAAGCACACAAACTTCAGCTTGTTTTACTAAGGCATCCATCCTGTTTCATCATTTCTTACTAGTGAAAAAATGAAGAGAGCAAACAGAGCAGGTAGGCTACACCAAATAAACAATACCTTACTAACTAGCTACACAATACACTGTCATCGTCACACATCCATGTCATATAGTTGTAGAAAAAGTTTACAAAGTTCCCATATACTGTATATATCTTGGTTATCATCAACTACTTTCATTCCATTGTTGCTCTGTTTGAGTATTTGACAGTCACTTGTTCAGACAACGTTTGCTGGTACCATCATGTGAATGCTGTCAACCTGTTAAAATATAGGATAGTTGGTTGTGTGAAAAAGAGGAGCCACTGGCACCATGTGCTGTCACACTAAAATCACGCAGTAATCTGCAGCACCATTTGCTTTTATTTTCCACACTATTATCTGCATACCTTCATCCCGTCCTCCACATAACGCCTCTCTCTAGTCTACAGGGTCACTCTCGCCTGCATAATCTTCAAGCTCACAAGATGCAAAGCCTGAGAGATGTATTTTTACATATGACATTTAATGAGAGGTTGTTTAGAAGTTAATGTTCATATTATGCATGGCAGAGAGCCCTAATCATGACAGGCTCAAACATGTAGGGCTCATCTTTCATAAGTGTGCTGGGGACATATTAGTAGACTGTTGGGGACAAATATATTAATTAAGCAATAGATCAGGGAGAGAGGGAGTGCATTATTGGAAATATAATCACTGCGGTGACGTCGCAGCAACGAGACCGAAGTCGAGTTGCGGAGTACTCTCCGCAGTGATTATATCCAATAACGCACAAATCCTAGTGATGGGCAAGAATCGGGAATCGATTCCAGGGAACCGATTCCAAAACGGAACTGAGGAACCGGTTCCAAATTGTAGAATGTAACGATTCCGTCGTCTTGTTCCAAGTTATCCCTGCCTGAGTGCAGATGCAGATTTAGAGGTAATAATAACCTACATTGGCAAAAGTCATCTTACCGAGTTATAACACAGTGATACAAGTCATCTGACTGAGCTCATAAGCAACTTCCGGCTACTTTTAAGAGGTGATTGGATAGCACAGTGATAGTTCTATCAAATCGGTTGTTCAGCTAGGCCAATGGCTTTAGGAGAAACGCCAAAGTCATTGTGAAATCAGCAATGCTGCTAGCAAATGTTTTGACCTTGAAATAGACTAGTTATGTTTAACTGCAAGTGAAATCGCTAATTAATACAGCAACGCAGTGACAGGATTTCATGAAAAACATTTGAATTGATTTGGAATCGGAATCGATTCTTAAACCGGTTCCAAAACTGAGAACCGGTTTTGAAATCGATTCCCAATTTCAGACCAAATGCCCATCACTAACAAATCCTCGAGTGATCTATTGCTTTTATACAACAATGTTAAAGGGATAGTTCGGAATTTCGGACATAATGTCTCAGTTACGACTTACCCATTATGTAGTTGATTGATGGAAACCATTTTCAGCTAATTCCATGCTGTCCCTTCTTTTGGACATACACACATTGCTAATGCTAGCGCAACTCTAAGGTAACCAGTAGCATCCACTACCAAACGCACTTAAACACTCCACAGTGCACCCAAAGCAAATCAAATATGACGACAGTCTATCGGAGTTATTCTGAGTGTTATACCATCATTTTTTAAGTCAAACTATCGTTGAATCCTTTACTTTGTGCTGACCTATATTCTCTGGGGAAGTACGGCAGCGGAGCGATACTTTACGTTACCTACGAATGTAGGTTGAGGTAAGTCGTAATTGAGACATTATGTCCAAAATTCCGAACTATCCCTTTAACATAAGCGTTTGAAACAATATTGAATAAAAAATATCAAATAAAATTGAATAAAAAACAATAAAAAATATTGAAACAATAACTTTTGATGAACTCATTCTTTATTTTGGATTCATCAAATTGCTAGCACCCTGTTGCCATTGCTATTGTTATTTATACTTCCTAGGCAACACACATCTACGCAATGGCACTGAGGTTATACTAAATACCAGCACTGGGGGAACACGTCTCGGCCAGTCATGGTACTCGCTCAAATCTCATTGCTGTATAAGGTTCAATATATTAAGGAAGTGTGTAGGGGACATCTCACCAAAGAGGGAATGGGGCATCACACTGAAGTGTGTTATTAAATATTGTTAGGTTATTTTAGCCATTATCAATCTGAGTAATTTGAGCAGTGTAGGAAGACATACAACTAAAGATGGAAGGGAACTCTTATTGAAGTATGTAAAGAACATTATACTGATATATGTCGGGGCTACCTCAGTGAATAGAGTAGAGGGCAGAGGACATTATGCTGTAGGTTAGTGGACATGAGCAGGAATTGTGCTCCATAAAGTTAGATCATGACTGGGGCTCTTTGCTGTTCTAGGCCCATGACCCTGGCTGGGTCCAGCAGGATCCTGATTTTGGCACTTGAGTCCCCCTGACAATACCACTGGCACCAATCCACACTCTGGACTCGACTAATACCACGTACAGCAGGACCAATTAACCTGGTCAACTGCAGTCTTATATAATTAATTACAAGATACAATGGTTTCATGCTCTATACACTCAAATACCATGACAATTAGACACGTAATTCCATTCCATTTACTCTGAAAGACATTTGAGTTCATGGGGAGAGCCCAAACTTAGGACAGTGAGCTATTTGGGGTGGGGGGTCCATTGGGTCATGCTTGTGGATACTAACAACATCACACAGTTAACCAGCTCCTCTTATTTTTGTGGCCAAGATGAAGGCCAGTGCATGATCATCATCTTTGTCCACATTCAAACCTATTCTTCAATAAAGCCTATATTTTTATCTAATTATTAGGGTTCATGTTCCTGAAGTGTGTAAGAGACATCTCACTGAAGTGTGTATGAGACATATGACTAAAGAGGGTAGGGGGCATCTCACTGAAGTGTGTATGAGACATATGACTAAAGAGGGTAGGGGGCATCTCACTGAAGTGTGTATGAGACATATAACTGAAGAGGGAAGGGGGCATCACACTGAAGTGTGTATGAGACATATAACCGAAGAGGGAAGGGGGCATCACACTGAAGTGTGTATGAGACATATAACTGAAGAGGGAAGGGGGCATCACACTGAAGTGTGTAAGAGACATCTCACTGAAGTGTGTATGAGACATATGACTAAAGAGGGTAGGGGGCATCTCACTGAAGTGTGTATGGGACATATAACTGAAGAGGGAAGGGGGCATCACACTGAAGTGTGTATGGGACATATAACTGAAGAGGGAAGGGGGCATCACACTGAAGTGTGTATGAGACCTATAACTGAAGAGGGAAGGGGGGCATCACACTGAAGTGTGTATGAGACCTATAACTGAAGAGGGAAGGGGGCATCACACTGAAGTGTGTATGAGACATATAACTGAAGAGGGAAGGGGGCATCACACTGAAGTGTGTATGAGACATATAACTGAAGAGGGAGGGGGGCATCACACTGAAGTGTGTATGGGACATATAACTGAAGAGGGAAGGGGGCATCACACTGAAGTGTGTATGAGACATATAACTGAAGAGGGAAGGGGGCATCACACTGAAGTGCGTATGAGACATATAACTGAAGAGGGAAGGGGGCATCTCACTGAAGTGTGTATGAGACATATAACTGAAGAGGGAAGGGGGCATCACACTGAAGTGTGTATGAGACCTATAACTGAAGAGGGAAGGGGGCATCACACTGAAGTGTGTATGAGACATATAACTGAAGAGGGAAGGGGGCATCACACTGAAGTGTGTAAGAGACATCTCACTGAAGTGTGTATGAGACATATGACTAAAGAGGGTAGGGGGCATCTCACTGAAGTGTGTATGGGACATATAACTGAAGAGGGAAGGGGGCATCACACTGAAGTGTGTATGGGACATATAACTGAAGAGGGAAGGGGGCATCACACTGAAGTGTGTATGGGACATATAACTGAAGAGGGAAGGGGGCATCACACTGAAGTATGTATGAGACCTATAACTGAAGAGGGAAGGGGGCATCACACTGAAGTGCGTATGAGACATATAACTGAAGAGGGAAGGGGGCATCTCACTGAAGTGTGTATGAGACATATAACTGAAGAGGGAAGGGGGCATCACACTGAAGTGTGTATGAGACATATAACTGAAGAGGGAAGGGGGCATCACACTGAAGTGCGTATGAGACATATAACTGAAGAGGGAAGGGGGCATCACACTGAAGTGTGTATGAGACATATAACTGAAGAGGGAAGGGGGCATCACACTGAAGTGTGTATGAGACATATAACTGAAGAGGGAAGGGGGCATCACACTGAAGTGCGTATGAGACATATAACTGAAGAGGGAAGGGGGCATCACACTGAAGTGCGTATGAGACATATAACTGAAGAGGGAAGGGGGCATCACACTGAAGTGTGTATGGGACATATAACTGAAGAGGGAAGGGGGCATCTCACTGAAGTGTGTATGGGACATATAACTGAAGAGGGAAGGGGGCATCACACTGAAGTGTGTATGGGACATATAACTGAAGAGGGAAGGGGGCATCACACTGAAGTGTGTATGAGACCTATAACTGAAGAGGGAAGGGGGCATCACACTGAAGTGTGTATGATACCTATAACTGAAGAGGGAAGGGGGCATCACACTGAAGTGTGTATGAGACATATAACTGAAGAGGGAAGGGGGCATCACACTGAAGTGTGTATGAGACATATAACTGAAGAGGGAAGGGGGCATCACACTGAAGTGTGTATGGGACCTATAACTGAAGAGGGAAGGGGGCATCACACTGAAGTGCGTATGAGACATATAACTGAAGAGGGAAAGGGGGCATCTCACTGAAGTGTGTATGAGACATATAACTGAAGAGGGAAGGGGGCATCTCACTGAAGTGTGTATGAGACATATAACTGAAGAGGGAAAGGGGGGCATCTCACTGAAGTGTGTATGAGACATATAACTGAAGAGGGAAGGGGGCATCTCACTGAAGTGTGTATGAGACATATAACTGAAGAGGGAAGGGGGCATCACACTGAAGTGTGTATGAGACCTATAACTGAAGAGGGAAGGGGGCATCACACTGAAGTGTGTATGAGACATATAACTGAAGAGGGAAGGGGGCATCACACTGAAGTGTGTAAGAGACATCTCACTGAAGTGTGTATGAGACATATGACTAAAGAGGGTAGGGGGCATCTCACTGAAGTGTGTATGGGACATATAACTGAAGAGGGAAGGGGGCATCACACTGAAGTGTGTATGGGACATATAACTGAAGAGGGAAGGGGGCATCACACTGAAGTGTGTATGAGACATATAACTGAAGAGGGAAGGGGGCATCACACTGAAGTGTGTATGGGACATATAACTGAAGAGGGAAGGGGGCATCACACTGAAGTGTGTATGAGACATATAACTGAAGAGGGAAGGGGGCATCACACTGAAGTGTGTATGGGACATATAACTGAAGAGGGAAGGGGGCATCACACTGAAGTGTGTATGAGACATATAACTGAAGAGGGAAGGGGGCATCACACTGAAGTGTGTATGAGACATATAACTGAAGAGGGAAGGGGGCATCACACTGAAGTGTGTAAGAGACATCTCACTGAAGTGTGTATGAGACATATGACTAAAGAGGGTAGGGGGCATCTCACTGAAGTGTGTATGGGACATATAACTGAAGAGGGAAGGGGGCATCACACTGAAGTGTGTATGGGACATATAACTGAAGAGGGAAGGGGGCATCTCACTGAAGTGTGTATGAGACATATAACTGAAGAGGGAAGGGGGCATCACACTGAAGTGTGTATGAGACATATAACTGAAGAGGGAAGGGGGCATCACACTGAAGTGTGTATGAGAAATATAACTGAAGAGGGAAGGGGGCATCACACTGAAGTGTGTATGAGACATATAACTGAAGAGGGAAGGGGGCATCACATTGAAGTGTGTATGAGACATATAACTGAAGAGGGAAGGGGGCATCACACTAAAGTGCGTATGAGACATATAACTGAAGAGGGAAGGGGGCATCACACTGAAGTGCGTATGAGACATATAACTGAAGAGGGAAGGGGGCATCACACTGAAGTGTGTATGGGAAATATAACTGAAGAGGGAAGGGGGCATCACACTGAAGTGCGTATGAGACATATAACTGAAGAGGGAAGGGGGCATCACACTGAAGTGTGTATGAGACATATAACTGAAGAGGGAAGGGGGCATCACATTGAAGTGTGTATGAGACATATAACTGAAGAGGGAAGGGGGCATCACACTGAAGTGTGTATGGGACATATAACTGAAGAGGGAAGGGGGCATCACACTGAAGTGTGTATGGGACATATAACTGAAGAGGGAAGGGGGGCATCACACTGAAGTGTGTATGGGACATATAACTGAAGAGGGAAGGGGGCATCACACTGAAGTGTGTATGAGACATATAACTGAAGAGGGAAGGGGGCATCACACTGAAGTGTGTATGGGACATATAACTGAAGAGGGAAGGGGGCATCACACTGAAGTGTGTATGAGACATATAACTGAAGAGGGAAGGGGGCATCACACTGAAGTGTGTATGGGACATATAACTGAAGAGGGAAGGGGGCATCACACTGAAGTGTGTATGGGACATATAACTGAAGAGGGAAGGGGGCATCACACTGAAGTGTGTATGGGACATATAACTGAAGAGGGAAGGGGGCATCACACTGAAGTGCGTATGAGACATATAACTGAAGACGGAAGTGGGAAGGGAATTCTTAGTGAAGTATGTAGAGTAGGCTATACTGATATATGTAGGGGCTACCTCAGTGAATAGAATAGAGGACAGAGGACATTATGCTGTAGGTTAGTGGACATGAACAGGAATTGTGCTCCATGAAGTTAGATCATGACTGGGGCTCTTTGCTCTTCTAGGTTCCTGTCCCTTGCTGGGTCCAACAGGATCCTGATTTTGGCACTTGAGTCCCCCTGACAATACCGCTGGCACAAATCCACACTCTGGACTTGGCTAATACCACATACAGCGGGACCAATTAACCTGGTCAACTGCATTCTTGTATTATTAATTACACGATACAATGGTTTCATGCTGGGTGAATAATAAACAACCATTCATTAGTTAATTGGGTCATGCTCGAGGATACCTACAAGGTGGAACTACAGTGAACCCTAAAGCATGACACACAGTTAACCGGCTCCTCTGATTTCTGTGGCCAAGTTGGAAGCCAGTGCATGAGCATCATCTTTGTCCACATCTAAACCTATCCTTCAAGAAATACAAACAACCGCGTGTGACGGGGGTGGGTCGGAGGACCAGACGCAACCGTGATGGGATCAAAAAGTTACCCACAAGACGTGGAATAACCACTAGATATAAGGGGGAAGAGGAGACCACGAATGGAACAGAGAAAATAAACAAATGGGAAAAAAACTCCCGCTGTAAAGCCAACAAAAAACAATGCAGAAAAGAGGGCAAAACAGGCTCGAGCAGAAAAAGAAAGGAAAGACCTCTAGCTCGATAAAAAAAAAAAAACTAGCTGCACAAAGAGGGAACATGAAAAAGATGAACAGAGGAAAGAACCAAAAAAGAGCGAAATAAAAGGAAAGAAGGATCCTATGGATTTAATCCTAAACTCTTTAAACTAAGAAGGTTCCTGCGTTTCTTTCAGACATAAAATAAATGCAGTCCTCCGGCTATACTGTTTACCTGGCTTAACGTGGCAAGAATGACACAAAAGCAAGGAGCAGAGAAAATACCCTGCTTAAGTAGGAGCACGGGCCTCCAGCCAATTAACACAAAATAGTCTTAGAGTGGAACGGAAAAAACGACTCGAGTGCCCTCTTGCGGCCAACAGACGCCACAACCGCCAGAAATAACTAAGCAGGCTTGAACCCATGACACCGCCTCAATGCTTGTGGTTCTTCTTACTTGCTATGCTGCACTTTTCTAATAAATATCCATAACCACCCATGAAGCTTCTGTCACTAAATACTTTTAGTAATTATGATTGTCTGAAAACATGATCTACACACGTGCATACACACAAATATGCACGCACACAAGCTCATGTATGCGCACATGTGTACATACACATACACACCAACGCACGCAGAAACACGCACACGCAGACAAACACTTTTTATCAATGAGTTTCTGTGTTGTCCAGCAGTGGCTGCTATTGGCTCAGGCTGCCACACTGCGTTTCTTGGCTCTGTGGGAGCTGCCTACATGACGATCCGCACGTTTGCAGTGGATTAAGTCCCTACGTGGCTGGGGTCCAGAGTGTCAGCTGCCTGCAGCCATGAGGGAACAGGTCACAGGCAGAGCTGCTTGCCACAACTTCCCTTGCCAGAGGTCCTGTACCATCACCAATGGTGCAAACAGAAGCATACACAGTTACTGCACAGACTACCTGTCTCTGTCATACTGATGCTGTTATACTACACAGTCCCTGTTATATTATTTACTAATTACTATTCATTCTCTCTCTCCATCTCTCTCTCTCTCTCTCTCTCTCTCTCTCTCTCTCTCTCTCTCTCTCTCTCTCTCTCTCTCTCTCTCTCTCTCTCTCTCTCTCTCTCTCTTGCTCTCCCTCACACACACACATACACACACACACACACACTCAGTTTTCACAGTTCAATGAGGTAACGGCAGGTGAAAGTATACCTGCTTGGTAAACCTTGTACAGGAAAGGGTGTGAAGGGAGATGTCAACTGTGAGGTCTATAGTACAGGGAGAGACCTGTTGTATCTGGGGGACAAGGATCTTTCAGACTTACAACTGTATTTGAATAGCAACTTTTCTATGAAAAGCTGAGGTGCCAAAACATCTTTTTTTTTTTTAAAGTTATTTTTGATCTGTTGACATATTTCCGTTTGAGATTTGTACCTAAGGAGAACAGCTGTATGATGTTTGTAAAGTGAGCGCTGTTTGAGGGTTCTTAGGTGAGCACTGTATGATGTTTGTGAAGTAAGTGCTGTTTTTTGTTTGTTAGGTGATCAATGTATGATGTTTGTAAAGAGAGTGCTGTTTGAGGTTGTACAGTGAGGGGTTTGGGCGCAGAAGGACGCCCATACGGAAATGTAATATACTGCAGTATATTTTAAATATATTGTGAAGATAATTTTGATATATTTACAATATACTGCCGCATATTCTTTTTCCATAGGGGCGTGGATGTCAGCGTATGAGGGAGCAATAGGATGGAGGCAGTGAGAGGTAGAGGGATGGGGCAGAGGGGCCTAAGAGAATGAGAGCTTTGGGAGGGGGGCAGTGAGAGGTAGAGGAATGGGGCAGAGGGGCCTAAGAGAATGAGAGCTTTGGGAGGGGGGCAGTGAGAGGTAGAGGGATGGGGCAGAGGGGCCTAAGAGAATGAGAGCTTTGGGAGGGGGGCAGTGAGAGGTAGAGGGATGGGGCAGAGGGGCCTAAGAGAATGAGAGCTTTGGGAGGGGGGCAGTGGGGTGCAGGGTCAATGATGCCCGGGTCTGGACTTTGGCCAGGGGAGACTGTGGCAGTACGTGCGGAACTGCAGCAAAGCCAGTCCCGGTGCCATGTGGCACACACACTCACATTAAGAGGTCTGCGCACAAAAAATGTAGCATTCTGCCCAAGTCAAAGGACGAGTGACTGGTGTGTGTGTTTGTGGGGGGGGGGGGGGGGGGGGTGTGGGTGGAGACTGGGAGGGGGGACTTGGGAAGCTGGATGTTGGAGTTCAATCAGAAAGAAAGAGCACAGAGGCGTATACTGGACAGCACAATGTGACCTTTATGCAATTATCTGCATTGTGGCACTGTCCCTATTGCTGTCACGCCTAGGACTCTACCAGTAAGCAGTAATCTGAACCTGAGATCAACAGATTCCTGCTTGTACATGAATCTGACAGGGCCATCATTTCTTTGGCACCCAGGTACAGAATTTCCCCTCTAAAAATAATAGATTCTCTGCTTCATGGCTTCAGGCAGACACTCATGGTGTCACAGGCTCAGACGATCTAAATTGGTCAATGTGACAAAATTGAAGTATTTTCAATATCTCTGCAAAAAGGCCAGGAGAAATTGCTTTTTCTTGTAGTCCGTTGCCCATAAAAAGATGTGGCTGTGCAGTGGGTCTAAATAGCTGGCAAATAACATACGGAAACAGTCCGTATTGAGATACAGTACGCATTAATATTTTAATTCAGGCCTATGCTTCTCCTACTAAAAGTTGTGTATCGTTCCAAGACAAAACATATTTAGTCAATAATCTTTCAAGCCACAACATTACAGCTATTACAAACATTTTTCCGGTTAAACCTTTCCTATTAAAATACAATGCACGTGGCATGATCTGTGCTCCCCTGGGGTGATATTCCAGAATAGGGTATTTGTCGCTCTCTATTCACTTCTATTGGGCAGCTAAAACGGTCTCAAAATGACACTTCTAGCATGTATACAAACTAGAAAGAAATGGGATTCTGTCAATACAAACAATAACCAGTCCTCCTACAAATGTATTTTGTGTAATTAAAATTACTTATAAAAGTAGCTACTATTTACTTTTATACTATCTGTATAAAAGACATCTCTTTGAATTTTTCTCCCTGAAGGACATGTCTGAACTAATCAAAATAATTATGACTTCTAAATCCTTCTTATGTTTGTTGAATCCTATTCCCATGAACCTGTGCTCACTCATCATGCGCACAGGTTGGCCCCTATAGTTTCCCGATCTAGCCTTGGCTACATAATTAGCCAACCATGACTGGGAGTCTGGGGCAGCAGGATTCAATTTGTCCTATTTTCTGTTTTCTGAAAAGCATCTTTGTGACAGCGTCTTTATAAAAACTACTCTACAAATAAAACAGAATTTCATTGAATTGAACTGAATTTAATTGAATGGAATAGTCCTCATCCCACCAGGGGTAAGGTGAGTTTAAGTCAGCCATGTGATACCACTCCATTAGTTCCTCAGACTGTGTAGGCATGTTGATAATTCAGTGCTGCATTTATGACCATTGATCATTATTTAGCGAATTATGACTGATTAAACTTAATTAGTTGAAAAAGGTAACCCTTTACAGTACAGGCCATTAATTACACAATAATTACAGGTCATTTCTAAACAAAGTCTTACAGAATAATGACTAGAAGTTATTAGGTCATATGCAAGTAAAAAGGCTGTCATTGCCAGTAACTTTGTTGTAATGATGGGTAATTACAATTGTTTTTTCACCAGTAATTGTATTGTCATGTCTGGTAATTATTTGGTAATGCAAAAATAAAAACCGTGTTAGCCAGTAATTGTATTGTAATGAATAAGGTTGGGTATACTATCCTAGCAGGCTGTTTGTTGGTTGGTATTTTGTACGTAATTACCAGCAATTATATCGTAGCTGGCTGCTGTTCCCATAGCATAGGTAAATAATTGTGCAATAAAAACTGTAAATTAGCCATTAAGTGTTGGATTCCATCAGTAGTTATAGAGTAAGAATAGGATTTGAAATTGTTCACATAATTACCCTACCATGTAGTGGTGGCTGCTGTTTCCATGGAATAGCCGAGTCTAGTGAATAGTTTCCCATTAACAAATGATGACGTCGTAACATCATAGAAATTACATTGTAATTAACCTATCATGGCCTGTAAAATGTAGTGGTTCCTGTTTCCATGGAACAAATAAGTAGTTTCCAAATAACAAATAATGACATGGTAACATCATAGAAATTACATTGTAATTAACCAACCATGGACTGTAAAATGTAATGGTTCCTGTTTCCATGGAACAGATAAGTAGTTTCCAAAAAAACAAATGATGATATGGTAACATCATGGAAATTACCTTATAATTACCATACCATGGCCTCCTGTTTCCATGGAATAACTGAGTGGTCTCCAAACAACAAATGAGGACATGGTAACATCTTAGAAAGTACCTTGTAATAACTTTAGAATGGCCTGTAAAATGTAGTGAAGACACACCTCTTCAGACTCTACCTTGACTGACCCACCAACCAAGTAGCACTTTCATCTTTCATGTACCACTTGTATCTTGTTTCTTGTATCCTGTATCTTGAGTTTCTAGCACTTTCTTGGAGCATTTATGTCTTGATCTTGATGTTGTAGTTTATCATGTCTCGTAATCGGGCATCACTTCAATTAAAACTTAGCCTTAGCTTACTGACTAAGCCTTAAGACTTAGCCATAGCTTATGGTGTGAACTAGACTTGATGTTCATGTCTATGGATAGCTGCTACTTTATGATAGAACTGTACTTTTACTGACCTATTTGTTTCGATGACCTTCGGTATGCACTTATTGTACGTCACTTTGGACAAAAGCCTCTGATAATGAATGTAATGTAATGAATAACTGACTAGTTTCCAAAGAACAAATGATAAAATGGTAAAATCATAGAAATTACCTTATAATTACCCTACCTTCCCACAAACCTGATGATCATTCTCTACTGGTACTGTGTGTAAACCTTATTTGGAATGCATGTGAAATATTATGTTACACAGGTGGTATTTGAAGTATTTTGAAATACTGGATGACATTATAGTACAAACATAAAAAAGCAGATTGTATTGATCCATGAAATTATAGACCAGCGAGATTGGTGGTGGTTGAGGCGAGTTTCCCCCTCATCATTGTAAAGTGCTTTGAGTATAGAGAAAGGCGCTATATAAATGCCAGGCATTATTATAAAAACTGAACTGGTTCATACAGGGGAAAAAATGTACATTTTTATTGATGTTTTGACTCATTTCAGGCATATAACATTATATATTTGGCTTTCAAAAGTCTATTGACAAGATAAAAAAGCAGCTCTCCTTCGTACAAAACTCTCACTATTTTGAAGTGCTGAGCAAAGAAGTACTGAGCAGCTGGGATCTTCCTCATTCCTATAAAAGGCTTATTGCACAGTGACTTACAGAAGTGAAATGTGAGAAATGTCACGTTTGAGTCTTTTTAAAATGTGAGAAGTGCCGTGTAAAGTTCAACATTATTGTTATATATGGTGTAAAATAACCGCCAGGGCTCAATCACGCAATAACTTTCACTGGAGACAATAAGGGCCAAAATGAAAGGGGGAATCCGTGCTGCTGCTGTTCTGCCAGCTTACAGCCGGCGGGTAGCTCATAGCCAGGCACAGAGACCTGACCAAGCAACCCCGCCCTCTCTTAAAGGCCTGTCTAACTCAGCACCACTTAACGCCCTTTCTTCACCTCACCAGCTGATAAGATTAAAAACTTCCCATTCAGTACTGTAAAGTATATAAGTGTACTGAGCCATTAGAAAAACAGCTGCGTAGCGGTTCCCATTGATTGAGTCGATGGTTGAGCATTCCCTCCTAACTTAAATGATAGAAAAATCTCAGATTCATAGACTCTCACTCTTCCCCAGACATACACTGATTCAAATTTGATTTAAATTCAAAAAGGCCAAACATTTCAGGTTGAAAGCTTCTTTTTTTTAACCATAAATATGATGCAAATCCAATGACAACATGCATGTTATGATATAAATAATGTGTTTCATTATATTACTCAATATATTACTGTTTGGAGGCCAATATATCTTTGTCTCAGATCCAAACTCTCCTTCATGGTGGTAATATGGAGTCTACAATATTGGCAGTCCCAAGGGCGCACCAAACCTAATTGAAGCTCTTAAAAGTCTAAAGGTTTTGAGTGGAATGAATAAAAAAACAAGTGACAAATGGGTTTTAAGCATTCAGACCAGTGATATGAATTTACCTGCCAGTCAACCTATACATGTGTTTGTATGTGTGAATTATACAATACAATTGAATGTAGTGGCTGGCCCATCTGAATTCTGATGACTATAATAGATTGTGTAAAATGATTCCAAGACTACAGGACTGGGCCATCTGAGGTAGTCTGGGGTTAAGCACTGTTATTAAAAAAACCCCTGTTATTTTACTCTTCCTGCAGGGCATTGTGTCTTCCAGTATGCACACATCCAGTGGTGCCTCTTTGATGTTTGTTCTGTGCCCACAAACACGAGGCGCCTGCTAGAAGTCACTGAACTGCATGGCTCAGATCACTGTCCACATAGAGCCGTCCAATCACAAACCAGCTGCTCAGATCACTGACCACATAGAGCTGTCCAATCACAAACCAGCTGCTCAGATCACTGTCCACATAGAGCCGCCCAATCACAAACCAGCTGCTCAGATCACTGTCCACATAGAGGCGTCCAATCACAAACCAGCTGCTCAGATCACTGTCCACATAGAGCCGTCCAATCACAAACCAGCTGCTCAGATCACTGTCCACATAGAGGCGTCCAATCACAAACCAGCTGCTCAGATCACTGTCCACATAGAGCCGTCCAATCACAAACCAGCTGCTCAGATCACTGTTCATACAGAGCCATCCAATCACAAACCTGCTGCTCAGATCACTGTCCACACAGAGCCGTCCAATCATAAATAAATATAAATATTTGTTTGTGATGCTTTTGTGACATATGCATTTTATCAGCTGAACATTTTACTTATATGTTAAATTTGCAGATTAAAATTTGTCAGATTATTTAGGTTCTGTCAGCAAAACAAGGGAGCAAACTGTAGGTGGAAACGAGCAAAATGTTCTTTTTTATCAACAAGTGCATTACATTACATGTGCAAGCAGATGCTTTTATACAGAATAAGGGAACACCAGTGTTAGTCTCAGGAATACCAAAGTGCAATATCACCAAAATACACAGATGGCCCATTTAATCAAGTAGTTTAAAGTTAGCTGAATAAACCAAGAATAAGTGCACAAATAAATATCACTGCGCTGCTAAATCTAATCTTACACAGCGATACCTATAACAATACCATCACAAAAAATAACAATAAAGATAGAGGACAGCAATTCTTGTTGTGAGCTTTGATCCAACATGTTTAAAGTCTTTGAGGAAGTATCATACCTTGTAACCTGTTAAACATGCAATATTTCCTCAAGTGGGTTTAAGAGGTTACAGTGGTTTCTCTTTCTCTTTACTTCTGGTTTTTCCTGGCAATTCATGGGCCTACATTGTTAGGCTGGTGCGCACCTTCATTGTCATGGACACACCTGTGCAATCCTCGCTATTGGCAACAGTGCACAACTCTAAGCCACAGTTGATTTACGATTGAACTTACAACACACATACACGCACACGCGCAGACACACACTTTCTATGTATTCTCTTGAAAACATATTTCACAAATATTGGCACACATCATATTTCTGTGAATGCACATGCACTATGTTTCCCAAAATGCAGCAATGTACAAGCCATAATCCATCAATGTCTGATCTCAATCCTAGACACAGACAGGCACAAAATGTCCAGTGTTAATTAATCTGAAACAGAGTACATGTGAGCCTAATCTGGCCAGAGTAGGCTCATATGTACACTGCTAGAGTTGAATTAACACTGGACATTTTATTGTGAATTTACTGTGCATCAAACAAATTCAGCATCTACCCTCTTCTGTCGCCCTGGTTAAACGTTTTATTTGGAAAGACCAGCTGACGAATGGTAGATTCCAGCCAGGGCACTGAAAGGTTATCGGTTTATTAAATGCCTACCTCTGATTGGTCGGCGGCCCTGCGGGACGGAGGGGGACCTCCAGGATTGGTGGAGAGGTGACCCACGGAGAATGCTGTCGGCTGTAACTGTAGCCCATGCGCGGTGAAGACGGCTCTCTGGAGGCCCTCCAGTGTTGAATAGTGTGGGAGTCAGAGACCAGGCATTGTCCCCATGCTGAACTACCATCGCATCAACACTTCCCCATCACCTTTAAGGAGAACAGCATCACATGGAGGAAGGACCTTTCAGTGTGATGAGCGGTCCAGAAAAGAGGCCACCTAGCATTCGCGCAGCATCTCAGGGTTTAAGATATTGATCGTCTGTAGGGAAAAATGCAAGCAAGGGGTAAGGTACTCCATATCACCGGTGTAACCTGCCCGGAAACAGTCCCTCATTTTAACGGATGCATTAATGCATACGTGCACACACGCAGATAGAATTTATTGATTATGAATGAGAATTAAAGATGACCTGCCTATGAACCTGGGAAAAAGCAAAAAGCAGGCTTATTTACAGCCTGCACATGAAAGAGAGAGAGAGGGAGAGAGTGATTGTGTGTGTGCATGCGCGTGCCTGTTTGTGTGTGTATGTGTGTGTGCCTGCGTCCGTGCGTTTGTGCATGTGCGTTTGTGAGCGCACTGTCTGCTTGTGCCAGCATACACGAGTGCCACTTTAAACTGGCCGTGTTTGTTTTTTTGGGTATGGTATTTATTGTCCATTGCATTTTTCTTTTATAGTATTATTGCACTAATTATGAAATGTCATTGGCCCAGCAGTGATAACAGATATTGCAGTGCTGACACCTGTTTGTAAGGCCCGTTATGGTGTGGAAAGTTCCTGGCATTCAGTTGCCCTTCAGTTTACTCCCTGTAGTTTACAGATTTGTCTTATCCTCAGGGCTGACTCCCTGAGATCGCACCTGTCTCTGGGACAGTGCCCCCTATGGGTTGTTCCTAATACATGCATAAAAAACTTGCGTCCACTTCGGAACGACCTTGGACGCACGACCGTGCTCTCTCCGTCTGATCACCGCGCTCCTTCTTAAAGGCCTGTTACTCTACATCCCACGTGTCTCACAAAGTGAGTCATCTCTGAATGGCCTCTTTAAGACAAAGTAAATGCGTCAGCTGTTCATTATATAAGCTCATTGACTTTGTATGAAGGCAGAGTGCATCAGGTTAAGCCCCTTGCTGTGTTTGCTGGAAAAATCAAACAGTCCCACTCAGTGCCATTCGGCCATAGCAGTAACACTTCACTTTTTATATGTCTAAACATTAACCTCTGGTGGCTGGCTCAGTTAAATCACTGCAAATAAATGATTTCTCAGTCTTTCAGAAATGCATAAAACCACTCTTGTGCAAGTCCGCTGCCTGTTTTGTCTCGTCTGTCAAACATCCAGGCCCTCGAGACAGCTTGCGCGACGGTGGTGCGTGATTCAAATTTCAAAGGAACACTCTTTTTTTCAGGCCAGGTTTCCTCCTCTGTTTATAGGCTCAGTATTCTTTCTCTCCATCTGGCATGCATCACCTAGGACCCCGGTCCTCAGTAATTTCTGCAACTAACGTCCGGCGAGCTCGTCATAAAGCACCAAATGCGTGGAGTCGGTGGGCCTTTTGCCAAATGCTGTAATATTCAACAACAACAAACATTTTTTGATTGCAGCAAAAAGTGACCTCGGTGACCTTTGACCTCGACAACTTGTGCCGAACACCAGTCAAACTGGTGTCGACAACTCTGTAACCTTGAGTCTTCCCTCAGTGGCTAGGAGTGGCATGTGAGACCTGAACATGTGAAGTGGCCATAGACTGGTTACAGCCAGTGCACATGCAAAAGAGAGCCTTTAACTTAACAAGGTCTAGTGACCTTGAGTACACAGCACTGTCGATAAAAATTAAAACAATGCTCAGACAGGAGGACATTGAAAGCAACGTGGGGGCCAGGCTTGTCCTATGGCCCAATTGGTTCTGCCCCACGATCAGATGCTCTGGCATACATGTTGCAGTGTGGTCAAACACAAAGAAGCATTTCCAAAAGGGAAACAGGAATAGACGGCCTTGATAAACACTATTAAAAATAACCCCATTGAGAGTCAGCTGACCTTCAGGGCTGTGAGCGAGTCCTGCCAGAGGCGGAACGTTCTGTTTTGTCATCTGCTCTCCTTCCACAGGAATGAGTCGCAGTCAGAATACCCCTGGATAAGGTCCAGGCGTCACACCTCCCCATGATGATGGTTGGCGGCCAGGGGTAAATTCGTAGTTGGAAAAGGTTTGTTTAAGTTTCCTAATCTACTCATTTTTCCACAAATCGTTCCCCCCTCCAGACATATGTCAAATCAATGCTTGTTGAGCTGGTCTACTGGTCTAATTGTGGAGGTTTATGAGGAAGAACCTGTGTTTAATATCGTTGTGTCATCTCACTATACTTCTGTTTGGTGCTACTGTTTTTTCCCCATTTAGTGTGAAAGGAGTAGAATAATCTCATTGGATGTTCTTCATACCTGCTGATCTGCTTGCTACTGGTTTTCAGGTTTTTAAAAAATTCAATAATCAATTATTTTATACAGAATCAAGTTCCTCATGCGCTGTTATTCTCTCAATGAGCTATTCACAAATATCTATAGTTCCTAAAGTAATCTGATCTTTATTCCTGAATCTGATGTTTAGCTGTTAATCTGCTGTTCATTGTGGAATCTCTGAATCTGTTCTTCATAAATGACTCAGTTGTTAATCCCCGAATCTGCTGGCTAGAGCTCCTGCAGAATAATTGACTAATTTACCTTTATCAAGGCTAATTCCACAGGCTCTACAACCTCATGATATCGCTTTCCCATTATCAACATCTCTATGCATCCTGTGAGGACAGACCTTTAATCACAGATGTAATTACACAGATGGTTACACATTAATAATTTCTCGGAAAAGGATTTATTTTCTGGCTTTTCCCATGATTATTTCCGCGGAACATTCTCACAATCACTCTCACAGCAGGGGTTCTGAAGTTTCTTCATGTTGGTTCTGCTGTGGATGGTAAATATTTTTGTTTTTGGTCTGGACCCATATCTCGACATAGCTTGAAACCCTGACCTCTACTGATGTGATGTGGGTGATTACCAGCTTCTTTTATGATGTCATTAGCATGTTTGCAAGGAGCAGCTTGTTTGTCTGACTGCTATTTGCTGATTTGACACATCGGAGCAGTGGGAAGAAGAATGGAGCCAGCAGCAGAATCAGGAATAAGTCGGGATGGTTTTCCTTTATTGGGACATGTGTGTGGATGGTAAATGAATAGCAATTTTTAATAGTAAGTATATTGCAACTTATTGTTCAAATTATTTTATCTGTACAAAAAAAATTAGAATTTTTCTTTATAAAATTGTGCACGTGGTAAGTTGAGGAGGGGGTTAAAGCACTGAACCGAAAAATATCCACTAGGGGTCACTGTGGCTTCAACAAGAGCTGGGGCACCAGTGACATCTCACCTCACGTTCCTCAGGAGACTGCTGAGCTTGACCCTTTGGGTGACTGGAGAGTCCGTGCAGTGGCCGACTTCAGCTTCTGTCTGTAGTCACGATAATAATACCCTGTACAAACTACACCAGTACAGGGTAACAATGTGCCTATGAACCAGCACCAGGAAACTCTACACCTCTATACTAGCACACGGTAACTGTACGCCCCACCACAAACTACGCAACTTTGCTCTTCTGCACCATAATAAAGCAACTCTACATCTTAGATCTAACTCATAGTAACTCAATATCTCACCTCTAGTTTAGAGCAACTCTATACTTCCTCACCAACATTGGGCCACTGTTCTTTGCACCAGCATGGGGCAACTCTACATATCAGTGTGAGCTCCTGACAACTCTAGACATCTGTTCCAACTTAACAACTTTGAGCAGATCTATATAGTTGAACCAACATAGGGCAACTCTAAGCCTTCATACCAATACACTGATAATCATTTTTTTTTACATTATAAGTAGTTCTAAATAAGATTGTTTGCTAAATTATTGCAATGTCACGTAA
The DNA here is from genome assembly GCA_029718625.1 of Synaphobranchus kaupii. Lineage (NCBI taxonomy): Eukaryota > Metazoa > Chordata > Actinopteri > Anguilliformes > Synaphobranchidae > Synaphobranchus > Synaphobranchus kaupii. Next base: position 49,109,097 of record CM056382.1, on the reverse strand, counting down.
TGTAATGTGTGTCCTGTGTCAGTATTCTGTAATTATTTATGATCTGTCTTTATTTATATATCTGCATGTACTTACAGAATTTATACGTGCTTCTCTGAAGATGCTGTATTAAGAGTGACACAGTATTTTAATATGAGCAATGAACTCCCTTCCTTCACCTGTGACATCACAGAGAAGGTTCCCCCTTTAGACGACATCAATGTAAATTGGTTCCAGGTGATGAGCAGTGTCACTTATTAGATATACGTTTTTGAAAAAAAGGTTGTAAGAAAGGATTTTAATGTTCCCAGAAGTAACTTCTGAGAATACTGGGCCATGGCATGGTGTACAAGAGACAGGAGCTCCTTTCGTCCTCACAATCAGCCTGTCATTATGTCCTGTTTTAAAACATTGAGCTGACTCAACTTCATGTCTTTTCTTTCTGTAATGATACGCCCACACAAATAGACATTCACAAATATAGATTTAATTACATGTCTGTATATTTAGCACATATTTTATTTCCAAGTCTGATGGGCTGAAGTGACATGAAACACACCAAGAACACAGGCCTCTGAGGTCTGAGGGTGAAAATAGAAGGTAATTCTGCAAAGAATAGAAGGTAATTCTGCAAAAAATAGAAAGTAATTCTGCATCCTGTACCCTGCCATACATATCCATGGCAACAGCTGTGAATTATTATGTGAGTATATTGTTCAACGCACCACTAAGAAGATGTATATGCTGATATACACAGACACATTTCCTTCATTTTGCTTTCAAATTTAATGTAGTAAACTTCCCTTTGGCTGAATAGTGTTTCCTGAAGTAGTGTGGAGTTAGTCTCTGGCAGTGCAGACTAGAATTGCTCTGTGCTGTTCTGTGGGTTTAGGATCGCTCTAGTGTGGGGCAGAGGGACCTTTAGGTCAATTGATTATCTGGTATCTTTGATACGTGATACTCTTGTCTTGCTGTTGTTGGAAATCTGTGTAATATATATGATATTATGGAGGAATATTTGCATACACAGTTGACCTTTCTTTTGTAAACCTGCATGCATGCATGTATTTTGTCTTCTTTCTCTCTCTCTCTCTCTCTCTCTCTCTCTCTCCTCTTTCTCCTCATCTCCCATCCCTCCCCACTCTTGACTTTACGGCTCAAATTAATTCAATATGCTGTACCTGTTTCGAACACCATACACCCCCTGGTAACAGTCGCTATGTCTTCAGCTCTTAGTCAGCAATGTTGACTTAAGAAATAAACGCACGTCCCGTAATGGACAGAATTTATCATCCTGATCCCCCAGCACACTCGCCATCTCACTCAGGTTGTCCCCGGCAACACATGCCTCTCCCTGGACAATGGAAAGCAAAGTGCTGTAACCGGTGGGAGAAATGAGGCGTGGCTGATTCCCCCTCCAGCTGGACACATGTAATGGAAGTGAGTCTTATTTCTGATCTCTATTAAGGTATCCATATATATATATATATATATATATATATACAAACATACATACATGTACATACACACACAAGTACAGTACATATCCCTCACCATTCACCTCATGTCTGAAGGACTGAGAGTATTTAAGTCTTCCATTTGTGAGCTATATACTGTATATTTTCATTTCCCGACCTGAATACTGGAAATACTCGACAGTATTGCCTCCCACGGCCAGCTGCTGTAATTCCACTCCATTCATTTTTGGTGGTGAAACATGTTAATGGTAAAGATTTATTTGGCTGTTGTTCGTTCCACTGTCTGGTGTGAGTCGATTTGCCTCCCTTTTAGAGATGATGTTGAACAGAATTTAATTTAGTTCACTGAGTACCGTGTGAAGAGAAAGTAGTGACATCACCTCTGCTGCCAGTGCCTGCTCCTATAATCTCTCTCTGTCTCTTGCTGGTGAATTGCTTGTTTGGACCTTCCAGAGACTACAGATGTTAATCATCCTTTGACCTAACTTTGGCGCATTATACTGGTTGCATTAAAATCTGTGTTGGTTTTTACATTGTCCCTGTGACATTAATAAATAAAGTTAGTAATAGGATGTTCATGCATGTAGCCCCCTAAAAGCCCTGTGTAATTGTAAATATGAAAATACTTCATGAAATTTATGGATTAAGCCTGTATTTCTTTTCTTTTCATTTGCAAACATTCTATTTTAAAATGTATTACAAATGTTACTCATGATATCTTATGTTGCATTTAAAAACCGAACATTAAATGTTAATTGTTAAAGAGTAAATGTCAAGCCTGAATTACAGCTCTGCTCTATGTCATCCAGGTGTATGCCCTACATGGTGCAATCAACCGCAGCTCCCATCCACTCCAAGATGTGGTTGAGTCTTCTGTGTGTCCAGGAATGGGGGTAATGGCCAGGGACATTTCGGAGAAGAGAGGACAAGGGAGGGGTAGATAAATTACACTAATTTTGGCAATACCCAGGACTGGAAAACTACTGCAACTTGGCAAGAGGTGACATTTCCACCCCCCACCCCTGAGATATGGTATCAGTTTCACCCCCTGCACATTTGGTATCGCAGAATGCACTGGAAAGCTCCCTCACACACATACACACACACGCACACACACACATATATATATATATATATATATATATATATATATATATATATATATATATATATATATATATACTGTATATCTGCAGAAATATAAAATATATTTTGAATTTACATACAGTATATATGAGCATCTTAATACAACACACTTCCTTAATAGTTGGTCTATTTGTTGATAAAGGTGTTCCTTGTAGAGGCAAATAAATTTCTGGGGGCGTAATATTGGGGGTATGGCCTCATGTCACTCTAGTGACTCCATCCGCACCTCAGTGCTGATTGGACATTCACTGGTGGGGGTGTGGTTTCTGTTTCCTGCTGTGTGTGCTTGTAGTAAAGCTGTGTCACTTCATAATTTAAAGAGCTTTTAAAATGACATCAGCATTGTTAAAGTTAGGTCACGGTGTCAAATGCTCAGGAAAGTGCTGGGGCTGGAGGGGAGAGAGGCACTGCTTCAGCTCCTTGTGTTTGATGAGTACAAAGACGGACATGTTTGTCACGGCAATAAAGCTAATTGAATCTGCAATTGAATTATTGAGAGACAGAACCTGGGTGTTCTCTTAAAGAGAGATTTCTCATTTCTTGTGTGATATTATATTGTGCTGTTCTGAAACATGTACGTATATGCCTTGGAAATATAAATGCATGGTTCTAACGCCTGCAAAGTAAATTGAAATGGAAAAGATATTGAGAGACAAATAGAGAGAGGGAGACAGAGAGAGAGCTATAGAGAGAAAAAGAGTCAGCGTGAGAGAGATAGAGAGAGTTAGCGTGGGAGAGAGAATCGGAGAGAGAGAGAGAGAGAGATCTGACCCCACACAAAGAGAAGAGGGAGAGTGTGGCAGGATGGGGTTTCCTGGCCCTGCCTCTGACTCTCCGTCTCTGTGCCAAGTGAAAAATATCACTTCCATATTAAATTCCCCACCACATGGATCCCCCTGCTCACTGGCATGGCACTTGCTATAAATGGAACCCTGTCGTGGTCAAGTCCCGGGCAAACACGTCGATCGCCTCCAAATCATAGAGGTCGAAGCACCTGACCCGGCTGCTTCAACATTCCTGCATCTCTCCCTCCTTTTTTTTCCTGCCTGTTGCTCAACCGTCACATAAGGGCTCTTTCCTGACTGCTCACTGTCCGTGTCTTTTTGGGAGAAAGTCCCATTTTGGCTCTGCGTTATGTGAGCGACCTTCCCCAGGCCGGCCTGTGACAGGCTGAGAGCACCACTCCCTGATTATTTATGGACGTCAGTGGTCAGCTGATCAGAGACCTCACGGGGCGTGTGAGTCCAGTGTTGTGCGTAGAAGGTGACCTCACGCTTCATAAACATCTCCTGGAGGTCGTCCAAGGGTTGGACCACACCGGCTCAAACCTCCTGACTGTGCCCCTATACTGCTTATTCCCTGCAGAGCACCCTGCATAGACACACACCCAAGCTCACACACACACAAAAATGCTCAAAACCCTCAAAATCACAGCACATGCAAACGCACACATCCAGCACATTACAACACAAACACACTCACAAAGAAATGGGCACACTAACAGAATCGTGCGTGCTCACACTCAAGAGTACAGACACACACTTGTAAAAATTATAACAAACATTAACGCACTTCACACTAGCACATTCATTCACAAACCATCTTAAGACATGACAGAAACACTTTCATTCATGCTCTCTCTCTCACTCTAACACACACACACACACACACACACACACACACTGCTCACTATGAAATACGTTCACAAACACTGTGTGCGTCACAGAAAATCACTGTGTCCTGGAGAAAATGAATAATCACACATGTCGACCCCACAGAATTTTAAGGTTGACAGCCAAATGCATTCGAACCTGGAAGCCGAGAGAAGCATATGTCTGCTGTACCGCTGTACAGTTAAAACAATAATTACATCACCATCAGTCTTCCAGCCAGCCAATGACAAAGCAGCTCTCGGGAGGTTTCTGTGGATGCATACTAATCCCACACAAGGTCAGCCAGGCCTGGAAGTGCATCAGAAAATGAGTCCTAGCTTCTCTGACGACTGCATCATGGTTAGAATTGATGATTAATATGTTATTAGGCATCATTAGATTACAACCTCTCAGTTTCATCCCTCCCAACAGGCACGCAGATTGCTGCCTGGTCACTTTACCCTAAAGAGCCCTGCTGTCCAACTGGCGTTTATATCCTCCCGAGACTCGGCAGAAACAGAAGCATTTATTTTAAGTATTTTAAGCATTTTTTAGACGTAATGCATGTGTCTTGTATGTCAAAAACATGTTGCAGTGAAAGTATTGTCAAAAATATTATTTACTTAATTTTTTATTGAATGTCCCTTGAAGTGTAGGTTTCAGCATAGTAGAATATTTTTGAGATTAAGATTAGATGTATGTCTCAGGGGACAAAAATGAATTGGATACGGGTGAAGGTGGCAGGGCTGTCAGTGTAATAATGACCTAAGAGATTGTGTGTGTGTGTGTGTGTGTGTGTGTGTGTGTGCATGTGTGTGAGTGAATAGTACAGTAGGGTCTTGGCCAGTAAGTCATTGCGACTGGAGTGTTTCTATTCTGAATTCTTAGGCATTGCGTTTCAGTGATTCTCTGAGCATCTTTGTGTGTCTCAGGGTATGTCTTAATGCATTTCAGTGTCCTGGTGTGGCTACATGTTTTAAAATGTGCCTCGGTGTGTGTCAGTCGTCAGATATTGGTTCAGTGTGTTGACTCAGGAGGATTTAGCTGAGGGGCGGGTGAAGTGACATCAGGGTTGGAGTGACCCCTCTCTAGGTCTCGGTGAGTGGTGGTGTCTGTTACCTAAACAGCTGAGGTAGAATTGGGGGGAAGGGCAGGGCGGGTTTACCATCAACACACACCCCCAAACTCCTGACCAGTGCATGGAACAATTCAACCCATGACTATTGATGGTTCAAAAATAAATTAGGCTATCATATCCCCTAGCCCCACCACCAAAGACAGACAGACAACCACGTACACACGTGTGTGCACACACACACACACACACACACACACACACACACACACACACACACAGGAAGTGTCCTGTGAGCATTGCTCTTTCCCTAAACCAGGTGAGGAGACACATGCGTCTATAATAAGGGTGTCTGCAGCACGACTTGTCTAAAATTAGCCAGTGAGGCGAGCAGAGCTACAGTGTCAAGGAGTGCATGAGGACCCTATCTCTCATTACACAGAGAGAGGTAGAGAGATAGATAGAGAGAGAGAGATAGAGAGAGACAAACACAGAGAGAGAGAGAGAGAAAGAGGGAGAGAGAGAGAGAGAGCCAGAGAGAGAATGGAATTAGTGAGAGACAGAACCTGGGGATGGGGGTTTTCTTTTAAAGAGAGATTGTTCATTTCTTCTGTGATATTGCATTGTGCTTTTCTGAAGTACTGTATGTATATGCCTGGTATAAATGTACGGTTGAAAAGATATTGAGAGGGAGAGAGACATCTGTGCCCTCCATTAACTCATTAAGTGTGTGTGTGTGTGTGTGTGTGTGTGTGTGCGCATGCGCCTGTGCGTGTGAGGTGGGATGGTTTCCTTGTCTAACTATCTGTGATTTTAATGTCACCATGAATGGATTTGCTGGTTTTAGCCATGCATATTCTATTGTTCTAAGTATGGAGACAGCAAATAGGTGAGAGAAACACAGACAGAGAGAGAGGGTAAGTGGGGTCACACCCTAACAGCTCACTGTGAGAGGGCCAGAGGAGACTGCAAGAGCAGCCCTGGTCTGCACCACTCATGGGGCATATGCTTATCATGGTCTTCCAGCTGCACAGATATTGTGTCAAATAATTGCAGCTGCACAAATATTGTGTCAAATAATTGCAGCTGCACAGATATTGTCTTGAACCTCTGCAGCTGTGCCTACATTTTACAGAATCACTCAGCGTTAGTCAGCTGCACAGACAGCACTAAATCGCTGCTCCTTTCGCAGCTGTGCAATCTATGCTTTTAATGCATTTCACCCTCAAACAATCAACTTTTAAAAGTTCAACTGCTGTTAGACTGTAAAATCCCAGCAGCCCCCCCCCCCTCACACTTGCAGCGACAGGGAATATTCTTCATGTCTGTGACGCGTGCATTGGGCTCTCTCAACCTCTGGTCTGAAATGAAGGGTTCCCCCTAAATTCCTTGGTCAAGAAATGCTCTCTGTGCAGTAGGTTTCGCAATGCAATGACTTTCACTGTACAGCAGTTTTCATGGCAGTGATTTTTAGAGTACATTGCTTCTCACAGTACAGCGATTTTTTGAATGCAGTGATTTTTACAGAGCAGTAGTTTTCACAGTGCAGAGCCATGTGTTTCACAGCACTGGGGATTTCCATGTGAAGTGGGATCTGGTACACCACAGACATCCTTTGGATTGGTTCTAATTCTATGGTTTTCTCAGGGAGGAAATGGAGCTGTAAATATTTGTTTCATGCGACAAAAAGGCAGAATGCACTAAGAAGATCTGCAGCTGCTGGCTTTTCCTATAAACTGACGCTGTTCCCCTCATCCACCACACTAACCTCCACTAACATTACATGTCCACTAAACCACTCCCCCCAGCACACACAACACGCTACTCCACCAAAACTGCACGACATCCAACAGGCAAAAAAGGCGTAATGCTTCGTTACGCGGGAGGCTGGTCTTGGGATTGAAGGAGCCCTGATGTTGGAAAAGAGAGATGAAAAAAGAGCAACAAATTGCAATGGTGATAACAAAACCACAGTGAATGTTGGCTTTACCGAGGACCACAAAAACCACTCTCTGCGTGGTGCCCAGATCTCGTTGCTGTTATCTGGATGACCTTGGCAACAGAAAAAAACACTTCCGTTTATACAAGCGCATGTCGCGGCGCAGGATTTTTCAAGCAGGCAGTTAAATAATCAGCGCCGCGCAGGGTTGAATGCGTTACAGGTCGAGTGAGTAAGTGTGGGAATTAAGAGAAATGAGAGAAATCAGAACAGGCTTCTACAAGTTACTCAGTAACTCCTGTGTTTCTGGAACTCTCTGACTGGGGCTGCCGGGCAAATCCATTAATCCTGTGAAGACCGAGCCGACAGATAAACTGCGAGGGGGGAGAGGAGAGTTTACTCTAGAGCAGGGAAATGAGCCAATAAACAAATGCACTTGGTTCCCCCTCAAAGCAAGCGGCTGCAAAATGCTACTTGAATGCAAATGTGCGTCAGTCGCCACCTTTGACCGGCCTCTTACCCCTCAGACAGAACACCTCCCTGCATTTGGAGTGTCACCTTGGCCTTGACCGGGTCACGTAGGCCCTGCCTGGCTCTGCCCGATGACCCAGGCTGTGGAGGGAGCTGAATAGTTAGTTGACTGCGGAGGGCAGTAGAGAAAGAGAGCATCGGGTTGGTCTTTACATTTTCTAACTGCACAGAGTTCTACAAGCACAGAGACGAACAATATGTAAATACTCGCCAGTATCACAAATGAACAGAAAGGAAACAAATTTAATTTCTTCTTTCAGATGAAAGCAGCAGTCCGTCTGCTAATCTCGGGGATGTGAATTTCCATTATAAACTGCATGTGTTTATCTGTCATTATTTACCATCGTTATATCATGCTCAAAAATATAATCTCAACTAAGCTCTGTAAATATGTCATTGAAAAAGACCTTGGTTATGTTCCAAAACTATGTGTATGCAAAATATTCATACTGGTTTTGCAATAGAACCCTTTCTTCAGTTTTAATCTCTAAGGTCCAGATTCAGAGTTCAGATAAGCACACGCAAATGGGACTTACTCCCGAAATTCCGTGTAGTTTAGGATATTTGTGATTCAGACATTTGACTTATCCGCTGTTTTTAGTGTCTCTCCAGTAAGCTACATACGCGCCATTACGCGCGCGGGGTGGAGATTTGATGAAAAAGAGGTGTGTCTGCAAGGCACGCGTAGCCTATTCAGAGTTTAAAAACAAAAAAACAGATAATTTAAAACTCTGAAAATTGAAAAAATGTGAAAGAAAAATGATTCTGGTATAAAATTACGTAATCATAAAGTATATGAATGTTGTATATCGATGTTTAAGAAGTGTTTCCAGTACCGCTTTTGACCGGCCTCCAACATTTTTCGTATTTCATAAAAGACGTTTTTTTGTCAAAACGCTGACGTCATACATGGTACTGTCAACGTTCTTCAGCAGCTTCCCAATGCAACACGCGATCGAAAGAGAAATGTCAGAGAGGAATGGAAAAGAGTTTAGCCTACGTGGTTAGACTACGAACAATAGAAGAAGTTGTACGAACGCACCCCCCCAAAAAAGGATGCTGAATAGCGGCCCATTAAATCAGATATTAAAAAAACTACACTGCATCCCTGATGAAGACATACTGCCGAAACAGGTTGGTGACTTTACAATAAAAACTTTGCCCGGATTAACCAGCAAATCAGGCGCATAGACGCAGTACAATGAGACCTGATTATCATAATTTCCACGGTGTAATATGCTAATTGTCTTTTTTTCGCTCATAGTCGTCCAGATTTCTGATCGTTCCCTCGGCTCCTTGAAATCCACAAAAAGTCGAGAGACTGCATGCTATTCGAGTAACAAAAAAGTTTGGGTTTCCATAACATTAATTGTTGATTAGGCTAATTGAACTAACGTTAGCTAACGTTATCTTTGCTTAGACATGATCTCAGTAGCTAGCTAGTAGCTTAACTTACTGCATTAACTTAACGTTAACTTGCTAACATTATGCATCTCAGTCTTAGTTAGCTAACATTATCTCTAGGCTATGTAATATGTTTGGGCCACCAGGTGGCCAGTGGGGAAAAAAAATCTTTAGTGTCTAACCCTGCCAATGCACAGAGACAGTTTTCAACTTTTCTCACAGAAATAGAATAGCTAACACAACTAGCTAACGTTAGGCTACGTTATACCAGTCTGACCTTCCAAAGCGATTCAATTGTCCATTGCCTGTTGGAGGATTTTCTGCATCCTGGTGTGGTGCGGCATCAGGTTCAATGCGAAACGGCTCAATCAACATACCTTTGCCTATTTGTCCCTGCTGAAAATACTCAATTTCCTCTTCCTCCTCAGAACTGTCAGATTTGTGAGTGTCTGCCATTGTTGTATACCAATAGGCGCTAATCAGCTCACACCCCCCCCCCCCCAGTTAGACACCCAGTCCGAGCCAAGCTCTGCATAAGCGCATACAAGGAACACCTCTACCACCCATATACATTCAATTTCACATAGAAATGTAGAAAAGGGTTCCAGGGCATTGCAAATATAGCCAATTTAAAATGATAGACATTTACAACTTACATTTTCAGACCAATTTTGTACACAGTACTGTATGTACAGTAGGGAAATATTTACACTTCCTCTACGTATGACGTCATACATCTATGATTCTATTGTCAGCGGATTTTTCAACAGTTTTTTCAAACTTCGCTAATTTTATATAATTTCCATGTAGTTATATAAAAAAAATAATTGATATTGTTGTCTAGATACCGGTCTAGTTTGTAAATATAAAAGTTGTCCATTATCTTGTGCTTACTGTTTAAAGGTTTTGCACATGCCAAAGGTCTTAGTAAATTGGGCCCTTAGTGATTATAAATGGGCCTCCCCTTACAAAAATGTAGGCCTTTTGGCAAACTTGCGGCAAGCTCATATTTTCACATGCAAATTAACTTTGTGGCAAAATACCTGGCAAACAATTCTGGCAAACTTGTGGTGAACACTATTGTTTGCCTCAAATTCACTGCAATTACTGAGATTGTTTGCCAGAAGTTTGCAAAAGTGACAAACTTGTGGCGACATTTTGTGGCAAACATCTGGTCAACTATTTGCCACTAGTGGCAACAACTGCCATTGTTGCCAGAAGTTCACTACTACCGGCAAGGTCTGGCAAACCTCTGGCAACATTTTCTGGCAAACAATTTAGTTTGTAGGGGTCTGTGTCTAATTGGTTAGACCACCTTTTTGTATTCCTGAGAGTAACACGGCTGTTCTCCACTACTGTATGTTGCTCTGGATAACAGCATATGCCAAATGATTGTTATGTAATGTAATAAAATGTATTTCTTAAGGTTCACTATTTTAAGGTGAATCATTTCCAAAAGGTTTACAAAGTAAGCCCACCTTAAAAGCTGTAAGTGGAGGCAATTCCAAAAAATCTAATGTGGAATGATAAAAGATAAGAAAGAATAGTAGTTCCTTGTCAAGCCAATGTATGAGTAGAAAAGAGTGAACTCATGTAGGACTCAATACAACACAGTACAACACCAGTGTGCACTCTTTATACCGAACACTAAAGCGTAGGTATTTGCTCTGTTCTGTCCTCACTTTAACCCCTCTAAAAAATAGACTGAGGGTAATGCAAGCAAGACTTGTCCATTCACATACCATAAGATGGATGCAAGGAGTAGACAGACAGAGAGAATTATAGGAAATAGATTTTATTTGACGGTGATGTCAGTGATTTATCGGCAGAGAACCACCAAATCCAGGAAAGGGAATCAGTGAAATGTTTCCTGGAATCAATTTGAATCTGACAGGAGCTGATGGATTTTTGTGATCTTGTGATAATTTTACAACCTGCAACAGTTATGATTGCATCACTACATATGAGATGTTACTATGTTACTATGTAATTGAGATGTTTTTGAAGATAGGCTATGGTAAGAGTGATATTGGATGTAATGGTTAATTATTGGTTAATTATAATTATTGTGTTGCCAAAACCAAGTTATTCTGGCTATAGTTCGTTTTGTTTATAATAGATAGGTAAGACGATTTCCTTACTTATCTATTTTATTTTATTATCACATACACACATACATCATCTCTCTCACGCACACACACACACACACACACACACACACACACACACACACATATGCTTGCTCAGCTTCCACAATTTGCCATGCTCAGTGAAGCAGAGGTAATCACATGTAAACGATTTAAACAGCTACAAATACCGTACTCATTTTAACAAAACACGTTTGGAATGTTTTAATCCTAGCCCACTCTGACCTTGACTCTAATCTCTCAAACAAATGCCATAGGAAGCCTTATTTCATCTCATCATCGGCAATTACCAATGGCTAATTACTATAGGGCTAAACTGTTTGCAGCACTAAAACCATCTTAATGTCTCCCAACGGAGAGGTGTGGCTCATTCCTCCTTCTGTTTCAGCATTGGGGGGGTCTGTTGAAAAGTCATAGTATTGAATGGCATAAACTTACCTTATAAACAGGGAGCTTCAGAACAGAACTTGATATGATGCCAAAAAACTCCAACTCGCTCAGCAGGAAGTTGGATTCTGAGATCCTTTCACGGAAAGGTGACAAAGGGGTGGGGCTTCCACCATGGGAAAAAAGCCACCTGCAGATTCCTCAGGGCTGTGACTTATGACTTATTGTTCAACAATTCTGGCCCCATAACTGGGTTATCAGAGAGCAGGAACTATGGAAAGATGTCACTTCTCTTCCTGTCACAGAGACACTCATATCACTCCCTATAATAGATAAACAATCACTTTCTCTCTCACCACTCCCTCAGTCTTCCACCATGATCCTGCCTCTCACAGACTACTACTTCTACTAATAATAATAATAATAATAATAATAACCATATTTATACAGTACCTTGCATGCAGTTTTGCAGCTCAAAGTGCATAAAGTGAAAGCAATCTAGAAAAATTATATAAACAAATGTAAACACAATAATGGTAATAAAATACAATGAAAATATTAAAATAGCTGTAAAATCACAAAGGAACAATGCACAATAGAGGTTTTGTTTTACAATGAACACTTAAAATAGGTAAAAGGTTAAACAGAAGCCACTTATAAAATTCTAAATATAAGTGGTGTAAGTAAAGATGTTTATATTATCATTCTCTATTACATCTTCTCTGGTGAATGTCATTTGGGTTCAAAGCAGTATGTAACCTGAAAGCCCCGCTTTTCTGTCAGATGTTCACAAATGATCTCTCTTAAATACATAGGATTTTATCTTCCAAGGAAGCAATTGACCAATGAGGATAAGAACTCTTTGTCACATGGGATTTCTGCAGCATAATTACCACATATGTGTCTTCAATTGCTCAGTAATGGACATCATATCTCTGGTCATGATAGGCAATAAATGAGAACACCTTGTGACTTTTGTGTGTGATCTTTAAAGAAATGTCTTTCATCACAAACCCAAGGGCTGGATCATGTGTGGAGATCCAATTAATATGATGAATGAAGTCAAACTGCAGTAAGTTCTTAAAGAAAATGGCGGGCCTTTGCCTTATCGATGCTCAAGTAAGTGTACATAGTGGTTTTCAATCATGGTGTAGAAGCCCAATAAGGACAATGGATGAAGTGAAAGTATAACAGGTAAGTGAGGACAATGGTCTATCTTTGTGCTGGGTCGATGCTCTGGTAAGTCTGCATGAACAGGTTACACAATGCGCTAAATGGGGGCTTGCTTGCCTTGTCGGTCATTTCTGGATAAGAGCACCTGCTGAGTAAATAAAGGAAAGAGTGTGCGCATATAATGAGAATTCTCTGCACGGAGAGGTCAGCGGGGATTTTGAAAGCGCTCGATTGAGAATTAACTTGAAAACCTGATGGTGCAAAGTCCAGCCCACATTATAAAACAGTAGCTGGATCCAGGCTAGCGCAAAGGCCATACTGTGCTGCATGTCGCCAAAGGTGCCCCAGCAAGAAGCAAATAATCCTTTGGAGTTTATTTAGCTCTAATGTCAACATCCATCATCATATTAAGTCATTCTTGTCCGACCACATCTTATTCTTCCTTTCTTTTTTTAGAAATCCCCAAGGGTTGATTTCCTGATTTCTCACACTGGAATGTGTACCACAAGTCCAGACTTGCTTCCACATCACCTGAGGAATTTACTACTGCACACAAAAATAAATACGCGCACACACACCCAAACATTGCACACAAACACCCACATACATACATGACCACACACACACATTCACAAACAAACACGTGCACGGTGTCTCTTTCTATCACACATTCACGCACTTTGTCAAATAGATAGACATACCCCCCATTGCCACAAAGAAGTTATGTGAGGATGTATCCATCTGACACCTGAGATGCATGGCAAGTGATAAGACAGTCAGGTGAGAAGCTGACATCATGGATGGCAGTTTCCACTGTCAGCCTGATCAGAGGTCAGTGGCCACACCGTGTCAAATTATCAGAGCACTGCCAGCCTGGCCTACCTTCTTCTTCTTTCTCTTCTCGCTCTCTCTCACCCTCTCTCAATTATATTTTTTCAATACATTTAAAGTTAAATATTAAATATTTTTGCCAATACATTTCCGTTGCCAAAAGACAAATGGCATGACAGCACAATACAATATCACATAATATATAAATGATAAATGCATCACTCACTATAAATAAGCATAACAATAAATGTATATACTGTATATATATATATATATATATATATGTATAATATAAATAATGTAAATATACAGTATAAATATTAAATATTTACTGACTTACTCAGATCATATAACGGATATGATTTTACCATTGAACATATTTTACAGTACAAACCCTTATGTTATCATTTAATTATGAGCATATTACACTTCCTATTATTGATTTCCCAGTGGTGCAAAATACAAATATAGCCCAAAGGAATACATATTTGCATATATTGATTTATTTATTATTATTTAAAATTCATAAGGTTGTAGCTACAGCAACAAGCGAGGTCTGAGGTCCCATCTCATTAGCGCATTTTATACCCGTCGTGGCCATGCGACCTTGCAGACTTGACGTAATGATGCTGAGCACTTCAGTCAACGTCACAGTATGTAAGACCGAAGTCCGCGTGGGCCGAGTCCAACCTAATTCTGAAATTTCACACACTTCCTGCAGTGGTCAGTACTGATGCAGGGTGATGATATAAAAGGTCATTTAAGGTCATAGCATTGAGAACACTTGTCTGGCAGATCATTGGTGTCCATCTAAGCATCAGGTAACTTTGTGTTAACATTATTCTACTGTAAATGATAGATGATACTGGGCAATATTCGGTGAGATAGGGTAGGGCCTGGGCAAGTTTACATTTTTTTAACCATTGTCATATTTGTTGAATTTTCATTTATAATACACCTGGAATAAGTGTCTTAAAGCTGAGAATCTCAGCTATAGAATTCCACACCTGACTTACACGTAAGTGTTAACATAAGTCACAGCAATAGTATAATATAACATTGAATGGGGAGTGGGCATGAGGTGGAGAAATCATTGTTGGCCCATAGAATTAAGCAGGGATCCACCACCTGCATTTAAATACACCATTTGGAAGCACTGTGGTAGGTGCAGAGAATCAGCGCAGGCAGGGTTAATGAGCAAATGAAACAAGTCCGTAAAGAGCAAACTACAGAGCGCTGAGGCAGTCTGCTGCTGCTAAACTAACAGTTTAAAGTCCAGCACACGCTGCTATGTTAGTTTACACAGGGGCAGAGCATGCCTGCTCATTCAAAGCCCGTTTTAATCACAGATCAGATCTCTCACAGCATTCTTGTCGTATTTAGTGCCACAAGAGGCCTAGATTTCAAGAAGATTACAATATATTTAGCCTGTCGTGTAAATCTGCTCTGCAGGAACTGCTTTGCCCGATGTGAAATGCAGAGCAGCTAATCCAATGTGAAGTGGCAACATTTAAGAACACAAATACACTTCTGAAAACAAACAGTGCAAAGTCCCTGTGATATTTATCTAATCCCCAGCTATAGGGTCTTCATATTTTCCTCATTTAGAAGTGATTGATGGAACAGATATAACTAGTGGCAACAGTGGTGGAAAAAGACATTCAAAACGACATGTCATCCAAATAGTTAAAAGCACACATGCACATACAGTATATTCTTTCTATATATAAATCATTTATAGATTAAATTCACTAACACATTCAGTATAGACATATTCTTTGCAGTGGTCTGTGAGAGGAATGCTCATTTACTTTTGTTCATGGGATTGTGGCGCTTATTTATTGTGCTAGAGAACACCCACATGCTATAATATGTCCACATAAACACTGAGCATGGAAAACATGGGAAAGGACTTTCCCTGCCAAGATCTCCTGGTAAAAAACCCGCCTCCTGTGATAGTTTCTCTAATAGCTGATTGGGCAGGTGACATCTGATATGTAAATCTGCCTGGTGCACCAGACTAGTACTCCCAAGAGACATGTGGGAATTAACCAAGAATCCCATAAAAACAATCTAGGCCAACCATGTGGGTTTTTATGTAGGCCATTTTCAAAACAAAGAACATTTCCTGTTTTTCTCTGTGATACTTACCCAATGAGCACCAGGACAGCATGGCCTGGTGGCTCAAATGTTCTTGCACATATTTTCCAATTTTCCTTTAAGGGTATGCCTTTATTTTGCAGTATTTCCAAAGCAGATTATATAGATAACAGGATAACATATTTGTAAGGGCTATAGAACAGGATTAAGGCAGAATGCCATATTCATGCATTGAAGCAAAACCATAGACTATAGAAAAAATATGGACAAAGTGACATCACCATCACCTTGACTTTCCATGGGCTTGTAAAAGCATTTTGAAGCCACGGAAGTGCTGGAATGTTGTAGTAGCATTGGAACCAGTAGAGCCAGAGACTGCGCAGTAAGGAGCAGGGGGACGCTTATATGTTCATTAAGACCGGGCCGGATTCAGGTCGTCCACTAAGAGGTCCTAGTGACACGCAGTGACTAGGAAGTGTAGCAAACTGTCATGGATTGGTCCACAAAATATAAAAATATAATTTTATATTTTACAAAATAACTTGTAAAATATATATGCACATGAGGAGACACTGGATGAAGAAAAAGCACCTTTGCGACTATATGTTCTTGCGGGAAGAATTGACTTAGCATTTTGACCACATTGGTGCCATTGACTTACACTGAAATGGGTGGCTGAAAGTCCTATACTGGAGCCAACCCCACTGGCGCCAGAGAGCAACTCTCTGAACAACTCTCTGAGCTTCAACAACAATGCCCTGCCTTGGCCCGTTGAGAAACACCATGGCCACGCACCTATTTGCTTACCTGGCTGGTTCTAATTTGGCGCCAATAATGGGTAGATCACCGTCTGACTTAACCCTATTACAAATACCTTCCATATTCTTAACGATGAAAGTTCTGTCTTATGACTATGGATGCTGAAATGTTCCAAATTGATGCATTGACTCTTCATAAATATTCATAAACTGTAGTATAGCACTGGAAACTCCTGTTAAAACAAAACATAGAGTAAGGAAGTACAGAGGCTGGAAAGACATACAGCAATTGACCATCTGGTTACCCAAGACAATCTTCATTGTTCTGAACTATTCAACTTATACTAACTCCTTGTGGCTCTACACAGACAGTCATCCTATTGCTCCTAACACTTATGGAACAGAGCCCTATTGCTGTAAAGTGCAGAACTTTAGTGAAGATCTTGCACATTTAGTACTACTATGGCATCATGCATTTGTTGATTGTTGGACTTGGCATCTGCTCTTTGTGCTGGATAACTGTAGGGAAAGAGTTACCTAGACTGCGCCACAGAGGTCTGGTCTGACTGATTCCAGTACTGTATCCAAGAACTGCTTTCATGGTAGGTCTTGGTCCAGGACCTGTGTGTGTGGCGCAGGACTCATGTATACAGTATGTGCAGCAGGACTCACATCTGGTACAAGACTTAGCGTGGGAAACAAGACATTATGGCACGTGATTTACATATCATAGGCATTGCCTGTGTACTTTAGGAATTGCCTGTGTGGTACAGGATTTGTGCAGGATACACAACACTACCATGACATGTGAAGAAGAGGATCACATATACTGTATGTGGTACAGGATTTCTCTGTGGTAGAGGACTCGCATATGTGTAGTAGGGGACTTGGGAGTATGGTACAGGAAATAATTGGGCTGTGAGCTTTAACAAGAAGGGTGTCCATGCATCAGCACTCTCACTCTATCAGGAATAGTCACACACATAGGACAAGCGAAATTTCATTTTTACTTTAATAAAAAACAATATAATTTGAAAATAAATATGTATACTAGTTACTCTAAAACAGAATGGATGTTATTTAAACTCATCAATTTAGAGCACCAATAAATATATTAATGTGAAAATACACTAAAAATGTGGCTGCACATGATAACAAAAAAAAAAAAAAACACGATGATGACACATACCTGTCACTTTAGCACAGAAACAGAATGCGATATTTTACTGAGAGGCCCAGTGGCCTGAGCTCACATAAGCCCAGCCCACTGGGCCAAGGGAGCATGGTCAGAGCACAGAGAGGCAGGTTGTCACAGCTGGGCATCAGACCAACTGCGAATGCACACTGTCAACACAAACACAACACAAACGCAACATGAACACAAAAAATCTAATTTGAACCCAATGTGAATCCGACTGTGAGTGCCTACGCGGACCGTGAAAGTATGCTGCCGAGTAGCAGGGCTTAGGCTCGGTGCCGAACCCAAAATCTCACACTTAATCAAACTTGCTCCTTCAGGAATGTTGAAGTGGTTTTTTGTTGTTTGTTTTTCTCCTTTTCTTTAAAAAAACAAAAGGTGTCAACAGTTATCATATTTTCTAGGGCCAGGCAACAAACAAAGCAAAATATTATCAATATAACACTGCATATAAATAGATCATTAAATACACAGAATAATGAAAATGTTCTAACATTATAAATTAAATGCAAAAAATAAAAAATAAACTACAAAAAGGGATATTATGTATACGTATATAAAGATAGTTATCAGCCATACCTTTATTATTCTTACTAGTGTGTGCAATGTTATCTTTGGAAAATAAATTTCACAAGCAAATGGATGGATGTTATCCATTTCTACAGTGTCAATGAATGCCAATTCTCCTTGAAGCTTAATTTTATCAAGTCATTTCATCTCAGGAGTTTCTATATATACCTCTATATATACCTACAATTAATATCCCTTTACAAGTTTCTGAGCTCCCAGTCCAACTGGGTTTTAGTCGACCTGGATACAACACTTCCACAGCTAGCAGGAAGTGACATTACTAATGCAGATAGGTCTTCATTCCGTCTCCTCTTGCATAAATGCACTCGGCATTTCTCTAGCAGACGAATGGTGAAGTCTCCATTGTGCCTCTTGATGAAGAACAGCACTTGACTTTCTGTCTTGTGGTCATTTATGTCCACATCAGATATCATATCCAGTGAACTTTCACATCAAATTAATAATTTCAACAAAAAAAAACAGTCCTGTTCACACACCAGCAACATGTTGCTGGTGCACTCGTTTGCTTTATATAGTTCTTTTTAAATAGTTTTTTCTTCATAGCAGCAGTACACATTTATCATTGTCTGTCTTTAAATATAATATTTAAAGAATATAGGACAGGGTGATTTCTGTCTCACTCTTTTCTCAGTCTGTCCAGGGAATGCATCCTCTGAGAAAAAGGTTCAGAGTTCAAAGGTCAGAGTTCAAAGTGCCGTGCAGAGAATCCTCCTTCATGTCCGAGCTCCTGTCCCCGCTTCTCATCTCCTCGGTTTGTCACATCTGCGACAAAAAAAAAAGCAGAGATTAGAGTGACCCACCTTTTGCTACAAGAGGCTAGAAGGGTTGTGTGGCCAGGGTCACATGATGTCACCCCCACTTCTGTAGAACGACCCCTTGCTTTGTATATTTTAAATTAAGCTCCGCCTCCCCACCCCCCCTTGACCACCTCAAGTGTGCTGGTCCTGAGGGTCAAGGGTTCGTGTCAGGGGTTGATAACGAGTTCTTCCAGAAGCAGTTAAACAGTCCCATGATTCATTGACCCCTGGTAACCATCTTCAATCGGCATAGAGGCATCAGGATTTAATTAGCGGGAGCCCCATGCTAATGAGCTTACCCCTGACCATAAGAAGCAAACAGTGTGGTCACACTGTCTCTTCCCATCCACCCTCTCAACTAACAGGCCACCGCAGCAATTAGGCTACATCCCAAAATTAAGAATCACTAAAGTAACAAACACCTGGGCTCAGTTTTCCGCTGTGAGGGAAATCAACATGCATGTGTGGGTGTGAGCGCGCAATGTGAGCTCCAAGATTTCTAAAATTAGTCAGCAGTGATTAATTGCCATTTGACAGATTATACACATGTCTGTCATAAATACACTTTTCATTCGCTGAACTAACGCCATAGGGAAACGACAGTAACAGAATAAGTCTTACAGTGTAATTACAAGTTGAAAGTAAGGATCATTGGAAGTGTGTTAGAGCAGATAGAAATTACTCCAATTAGCACCATGTCCCTGCTTGATGCCATTTTAATCTACATATCATCATGTACAGTAGAACATAATGCACTGTACATTTAAGTAGGTATACTATAACATTTATCAGGTATACAAAACTTTTAACAGGTATACCATAATGAATGATATTAGGCATATTCTATTCTTAAATTCATACACTGTAATCTAATCAAGCCACCTTCGATATCTGGTTGAAAAGGTGTGTACACGAAAGTACGTATACTTTAATTTCCTGTAGGAATATTGTATGTTTCAGCATCTTTGCTGCAGCCTCCACGTTACGTTATACTTTAATCTACAACAGGTATACTGTAATCCAAAGCAGGTACACAGGTACCCTTTGATGTAGCAATAATCTCCTGCTGGCACTACTTTATTCTGAAGGAGATATGCTGTAATGTCCTGTTGGTATAAAGTAACATTCCACAGGTATGTAGACAGTAATCTACGGCAGGTGCACCTTACACTCTACACGCCCGTACAATGTGCGGTCGGGAAGGAGAGGGAGGACAGCCTGGCAGAGTTCTGAATCTCACAGATCCAAACTGGTCGGTTCTGACATCAAGCAGCCACAGAGAGCTGAGGCACAAACAGCACTTCAGAGCATGGGCAAGGACACACACACACACACACACACACACACGCACGCGCACACACACGCTCACACAGAGCTTTCCAGGCCAGCGAGAAGCATGCTTTACCCTCCACAGACATCTGCATAGACAGACAGAGAGATTCGTTTTTTGTTTTTTTTGTTTATTGCGATGTCACAAAAACAAACCTGCAAGTTCTTTGGTTTAACTCAAGCTGTCTGGACTTGCAGTATAACTGTGAGAATTTGCAGGAGCATTTACAGGTGAAGGGGTCCTGCACATACATGCGCCTTCTCTTCTCTGAACAAGGCTCACAGTGGCTGCAAAAAGGCAAAAAGGAGAGAGAAAGAGTCTAAGCTACAGCGTTCCAGCAGAGAGAGGGAGAGACTGACAGACGGACATGCACCACCCCTTGAACACCCACAGACAGGAGACAGGCATCCCATAATACACCATAACCACACCCCTCACAACGCATTTTGCTTATCACAGACAGAGAGGAGGAGAGTGGGTAAAGACTTGAATAGTTACAGACTGGGACAACTAGTGCACACAGACACACACAAAACGTACACACATACCCACACACACACACCTACAAACACTGACATACATATGGACACACAGACAGTTTACAAATACACACCTACACGAGCACATTGCATTTAAAGAAGAGAGACAGCGCTGAGCAATTAAAACAGGCACAAACACCAGAGAACTATTCAGTCTACACAAGAAGTCTGGTCACCATTCCCCTCAAAATTACAGCATCAATTTACAGATCATCATCAAAGCCAGGTCTTTCAGGACTGCTCAAGACCTTCCTGAAAAATCTACACATTTCACTAAATGAAAAACTTAAAAAACTCAAGTCTCTCCACACCCATATCAGCTACGCAATTATAAAGATGCAAATTGCCAGCCGGGTAATATTCTTACAGTCCTGAGAAATTGAAAAGTTAGCCAAATAAAAATCACAGGACAAAAAGCATATGAACCAGAATGAGCAGCACAGACCGAGCGAGTAGCACATAGACCCAACCAAGCGACGCAGCGACCGAACAGCGCGCGGTACAGGGCGGCGATGAACAGGATTAGTGCGGGCATCGGGCAGCCATGCGTGGGTTACCATCCCACCTCACCTCTATTAGCCCCATCGCCTCTCTGGTGGATTAAAACCAAGAGACGGCATTATGCCAACGTAAGGGTGATTTAAGAGAAACAAGTGACCTCCTCCCAAATTAACTTAACAACCAAGAGAGATAATCTCAGGTGAGGGGGACCATGGGACGCGTGCAGCTGACATACTAGTGTCGCTTTTTCCCCCTCTCCTTCTTTCTCTTTCTCTTTTGTCCTTCGCCCCTCCCAGGTTTTCTGGAAAATAAAGAGAAACAAGTGCAGGTGCATCTAAGTGGAGGGGAATCGGCGAGATAAAAAAGGCTTGGGTCAAAAGATAATCTGCTAAAGGGAGTCCCTCTTTCGCGATATGGCCGACTGTACGGACGACGGTGAAAAGCAGACTGTTTTGCTCCGGCCAGCTAATGAATGGGAAACAGCCAATGGGAATTCTGCAACAAAGGCAGAACTCTGCCCACCCAGGGGGACAACGAATGAGCATGCAGGGGGTGTGACGCACTGATAGGAAGCAGTTTTTTGTTTTTTTTGAGTCCATTAGCAAAGAAGATCCTGTCTCAGCCTGTGAGACCTTTATCACATTCACGACAGTGTACACAGAAAAGATTCCCTGCAGGTTACATACAGGTTACATGCATAATTTCTCTCCAACTTGACACTCTGTCAATTTCTACATTCTGTCTAATCAATGTTGACATGCCTGGTTTCCACTGCAATTTACAACTTTAAAAGTAAAAATAGGTTAACGACATAACACCTGTTGCTATGATTAGAATCTGGAAGTAGCAAAGGTCAAAGGTCAGTCTTGAGCAACTGTAGGCAGTCAGGGAAGACAGGGGTGGTGTAAAGCTATGGGAGTGGGAGTGCTATTTGCTGTAAAGCATTTAACGGACCAATAAAAAATAAACCTTTCAAATGAAAACTGACACAGGGGTTGTAAAGGACTCCCTCCCTGACAATGATCCCAGAACAGTGGCCTCTTCTTCATAATGATCTCAGAACAGGACCCTCTCTTCTTTGTACTGATCCTAGTACAGGGCCCGCTTTGTCCTGTACAGTGTATTGGTTTGTTTGAACAAGCAAACAGTGCATGAAAGGGGTTTCTGATCTGAGGTCAATGGCATGGAAAATGCAAACACAGGCACAGAATGCTGATATGCAAACAAGGTAGGACTCTGCAATGCAATTAGAGAGATTTCAGTAACACATCACACCCAGGGGCCAGTGTGTATGAGGTCTGTAATGCACCACCTCCAGGGGTCTATGTGTGTATGTTAGGTTTTGCGCAAAGACTATCGGTTCACACGAGGTTGGACTGAAGAGAAGACCGAAGTGCTTCTCCGAACACTATCTTACACCCCTCATTCTCTGCTAATGTATAACCAATACTGTGTATGCCACAATCATCCGCTAAATCTCCAGTATCAAACCAGTCCCTCTACAAATCTTCCATTGCATGTCGTTACCATATGAACACCACCCTGTGTACCATCTCCAGTATGCTTCCAATAAGCATCTATTACAGCAAAAAAAACATCATATCTCCATTACACCTCTATTACATTCTTACTACACCTATTTGATAACATTACACATTTCCCTCTATATCGGTATCAACAATAGCACTATGAATTTACACATCTATAACAACTGTTTAGTTATACAACTTAATTGAATCTATTTTCTGGATATTACAGTACTATTACATGCCGCGTAGTAAAACACTATTGCAGTAGCATCAGTTACATCAGCAATTACAGCACTACGATATCTATTGCAACATTATTACACCTCTATTACAGCACTTTTTTTGGAGCACTACAGTTTCAGAATTTTAAAAAGAAAAAAAAACATTTACTTACTTTACTTTCTTCTCTTTTACTTCTTTCTTTGGTCTGAAAAAATCAAGAAAGATAAAGGAAGTCTGATTTAGCCCATTTGCAAACAGGAGCATTTTGCATGTGTTTGTATGTGTTCATGACCACAAACTGCAATGTGTATAGAGGGTCTTACCTGCATTCACAACTTGTGTGTTCCGTAAAACTCAGCAGGAAATTATGTTGCGTTACACGTTGTTTGACTCGTTTGACCTGTGGAGAGACAAAAGGAATGACAGGGCTAAGAATTAGTCACAGGAAAACAAGTCGCAGGAAGCCTGGCTCCTAGTACATTCTCCCTGACCGCACACTGACACTGGAGAACCGCAAACACTATAAACCATCCCTGTATCAAACTCCTCATGCCAACAGCTAGCCTGACCAAAGCCAATCAAGATCTCGACGTCAACAAGCGTTTGAAGAGCGTATGTGGGGTAAACAACATAGCTGACATGCCAGGGCAAAGTCGCGAGTTTCCCCTAAAGAGAAAGAAGATATAGAGTGCGAGAGGAGGGGGGGGGGGGGGTGAGCGGGGGAATTAAGAGACAGAGGGAATGAGAGAGGAAGAGAGGAACGAAGGCATGGAAATAGAGAAAGAAGGTAGAGGGGGAGGCATAGGAATTGGTAAAAAGGCAGGGAGAAAGAGAGACAGACTGGAGGAGGGTAGAAGGAGAGGAAGAGAGAAGGAAAGGCAGAGACTGCTCACCTCCAGGGTGACGTTGCGCGTTGCTACGGGAACGCACTCAAGCGCCTCGTCGTTGCAGCAGCCCCCGCAACGCATGAGGACGACACAGGACGGGATATAGGTGTGCTCGATCTCATCCGGGTACTCCTGGTAGATGTCCACAAGGACCTCCCTCGTCCGGCAAATGCTCTTATTGTACACTTCCAAAAAGGGAACCACTGCAGAGACGAAGGGTAAGAGAATAACTATGACCGTCATCATCACTATCATCATCATTATTCTCAACATAACCTTTGTCATCATTATCATTATCATTACCGTCAACATCATCAACACTATTATGTGCAATATCATCATCATCATCATCATCCTTATTGTCCAGACTCCAGCACGCCCCAGGTACAGGTCAGTGACCCTCAGAGCGACACTTGACAACAACTTACACTCGACCCGACGTTTCCCAATGTCTGGGTCAGAGAGCGGCTCTAATTAATCAGGGAAAAATTCACAACAGGTCTTCCCTACTCCAATCCTTCTCTCTCCTTCACATGTTGGTAGCAAGAATGTCCATCCTGCACACAGTCTATGTCCAGTCTACACACCTCCTTAATCCCTAACGACGCCAGAGCCCTCATCCAGCCCAGAATAATCACTACCCGGGCAACCTCGGCCCCTCCCTGTGACCCCAGCCACCCTCTGACCTTTGAGACGCCACAGACGCTGGTGGTCTCAGGCTGTCTAAAGACATATGACCCACAGTCTTGCACCACCTGGCAAACCTGCAGTGCAGTAACTGCACTCTGGTCATTGTAGTGTCCAGACTATGGTCACTGTTTATTGGGAACAGACAGGCTGTAGAAGTGTGTGTGTGTGTGTGTGTGTGTGTTTGTGTGTGCATGCACAAACATAAAAACATATGTACATGCATATAAATGAGGCAGGACATCTGATTTATCCAGCCCAACTGGTGAGTGATAAGCCCATGACAAAAGTGAATCACCTAATAGAACCAGACCTGTAGTCCCTTCTGCTGACAACAGATGTGGACTAACACTGTTGGTTCCACAGCTAAACATGACTAGCAATCAGGTCTCTTAAGGAGTACGTTTCTCTGATTGCAGAGCCATTGGGCAAAGCCACAGGATTGCTCCTTCTCAATAACATTTAATAACATTCTTGGTCATCTAAACATACATACGACATCTTGTTGTATTATTTGTAGTAACATATGTTCAGGGCCTATTCAAGTCTGAACATATGGAGACCGACGTCGTAAAAATAAATCTCCAGATCAGACCGCTGGGGGGCGCCTACATCAAAAAGAAAAAAAAGCTGTTCTAACTTATAGTAGGTTATCACACTGCGTAGGATACCTACCGTCATTATTACTGTTTTCCACCACTTTGGGTATGTGGGCAGTCTAAAAAGAGAGAAAAAACACATATTTACACACTTACATTAATTTACACACGCATACACATTTAAATGTGTGAATATTAGCTGAAATTAATTCACACACTAATCATTCAGGATTTCATGGGCTTGTCTATAGATATCTTTAAAGGCTAATAGTCTTTAGTTTTATCTTTTAAGAAGAACACGCTGTATGTTTATTTTAAACGGCAGTTTTTAGCGTCATTAATAGTTCTAGAACGATAATATTCCACAAGCCCTTACAAGAAAACGTATGCCAACGTTGTTTTACTTCCCAGATATAACTAAAATGTGGATGTTTTAACTTCGAGATGATTAGCTTTGCTTCACACAATAAAAAGCTTCCAGTCAGTCGTTTCCAAAAACTAAAATTGGAATATGGGTTGAATGATCACCTGAGTGCCAATCTTGGCACCGTTTATACCATGTCATATTTTCATCTCTCTCAACGTATCGTATCCGTATCGCTGAATATGTCTGGTTTGGCACAGTTGCACCTCTTACTACTGAGTGACGATTGGGCAACAACTTTCAAACATTGCGTGAGAAACCCATCAATTTAACCTGAGCAATGAGGTTGGGTGAGGCTGGAGTCATTTTTAGTTCGTACCTAAGTTTTATTCAAACGACGCCTTTTTAGTCAAACAAGATCAATACATTGCGAATTCGTAAAATGAGAACAATAATTAAAGTTACCTCTTCTTGGGTAGAAAGCAACTCCATCCACCCCCCCACCCCCCACCCCATCCTCCTCCTCCTCCTCCTCCTCCTTCTCCTTCTTCTTTGAGGAGAAGTAGGCTAACAGTAAAACTTTCAGTGTATTTGATTTGCAACTGGGGGGATATGTGAATCTTTATTCACACGTCTTGGCGCAGTGTTACTAATTAAATTGATCCTTGAGAAAACAACGGAGACGTTTTCAGCTGTGGTGCAGCATAGCCTAGCTTACTACATTATGGTCAACAGTGAAATCGGATTTTGGCCGGGAGCATAGGGAGTTCACGGGTTGAAGGCCGCCAGGATGTCGAAGACCGCGTCCCCCCTATTTATTACATGGGTTAAACAGCGTGTAATTCGTCAAAGCAAATCAACGTTTATTGTTTGCAATAAAAATGGAACTTCAGTAACTGCTGTAACTAAGATGTTTACAATGGTATATTGATAGTTCAAGTTGTAGGCTATGTCTAAAATAACTGAGATGTTACGACAATCCTAAAAAACTGCCAGCTGCAACATAGCCTACTGACATATAATTGTTGAAAAATAGCGACTATATTATTATTATTATCATCACCATAATAATAATAATAATAATAACACTGTATTAAGCAAATACATTAACGTGAAACCGGGGAAATGTGGCTAGTCTCCTGTCAGATCAAGGAAAGACTTGACACATACAACTCGGTTTCTAATCCTACTAGACTATATCAAAATCCCGCTGTGTCTTTAAAGCATAATAACAACGAGAATGTGACGATGAGCAGGCCTTCTTGATTAGTGATGGAAAAGTTCCCAACCAATAAAAATAACACACACAGGACACGCAACTAACAATCCAAAGTCAAACGAACAAGTTGTTCGCCTATTATCATATTATTAAAAAAATACAAATACCCATAGAACAGAACAATTGGTTAGAACACGAGCTATGACCTATATAGTGGACTGACAAGGACGATGTACTAATTAATGAGGCCCTAACGCTGTTGCCTTTCTGATTGGCTTAGTTTTAGACACCCATATCGTATAAACGCATGCAGATCTTACCTTTACAGCAGATAAATGAAGAAGAGCAGCGAAAAATAATTTATACAAGCTGGCAACAAAGTTCATGGTTGTAATTCCAAAGGTGAATGTCGTTGTTTCAAAATTTCAGCTGGCAAGGAATTAAACACTAACATATAAATAATTTCTCGAAGAGGGCTATAGTAGGGTAGATTCCATTCCAGTCCTACAAGGACAGCCCCGACACGTGAGAAAAAGCCTTTTAAAATAACTTGTAAATGTTGCCACAGACTCTCAATTCATCCAGAAACGGCAGAATTCCGGTAAGCGTTTTCACGTCTCCTTATTCTGAAAAAAAATATTTTTCTTCAAAGGATATGGCAATCCTAAGCACAACAGATATCACATATTCAGTAGATCAACCCTCTTCAAGAGGGTGCTCGTCAGGGGAAAGCACCAACTCTTAGACTTCCAAATAGAAGTTTTCTTATTGCGCTCGTTGTGTTAAACCAGTGCAGCAGACAAGGATCTATGTGATCACAAAAATGAAAACCGCACTGAAGTGTATGCCTGTGCAAAGTTATCAATCAAAATTCCTTCCCCGGAATGCGCTGAATGTTGTCCCCGTTTTCGAAGTATCTTTCCTTTATAATTTTGAATTTTTCTTAATGGTTATTGCATCCAGGTCCGAGATCGGCAGTTGTCGCGCTGTCTCTCCGCTCGGTCCGCGTGCCCCGCTAGTGCTCTGAACCGCTACTGAACGAGAAGCAGTGTGCCGGCGACTGCACACCACCGAGCTGTGCTCTGATTGGTCCGCTGCGCGGCAGTGGGTGGACCCAGCAATATCTTTCAGATTTCAAAATGTTTCGCATTAGTGAATTAATTCATAATGACGCATTGAAATCGGCTCAGTATAATTTAACGAGTAGCCTAAGTGTATAGGACTGAGTCTGACAATGTGTTTTAACTATGTGATATTTGAGGTTCTAATAGTGCGTTTCAGTGTGTATTATCTAATTACTAACTTTGTACGCTCGTGCTGTTGGCCCATTGGAGACCCGCGCGCGGGTAGTATGAGTGAATGAATGAGAGACAACTTGCAATAGTTGAAATTTGACATTCCACTGTTTTGTCTGACTACGAGTGAGACTTACAGTGCTCGTAAACGCAGACTATAGTCACGGACAATGTGGCAAAAAATAAATGAAGATTGCAGTGTCTTCGCCAGGTTCGAGCGTCAGAGGGAAACGACGCGTGCTGAACACGTGAGAGAGGTTTTCTCAGAACAGCTGATCCGTGTTAATGCTGTCACGGAAATCGAAGGTTCTGTTCGGTTCCATTTTCAGCGATAGTACCCCAACTAAATCATTAATTGTAGTCACCGTGAATATGGTTATGATATTATGGTGATTTTATGACACTTGTAAGGGTTGGAAAAGTTTTCTTAACTGTGGAAAAAGCGGAAACGTTTTCTTAACTGTTTTGGCACTTTCCGATGTTATACTGTTAAGGCCGTTAGCGCTTATTTAAACGTCTGAAAGAAATACCTAGCACCTATATGTACTTATATATGGCCATCGAACCATGTAGGCTACTATTCTTTCTTTATATACCCATTCTCACCTGCCTGTTCACATGCAACCGTAGGCTGAGCGTCAAGATTCATAGTGTCATTTCTTAAGTAGCTATATATAGGCCCATTTGTTACTTGTTATTACACACTAGGCATAGATAACCGTTTTTTTTTTGGCTTTTAGGCTCTTCATAGTTTTTACCGGCTGTGAATTTGTTTGCTGGTGTTTTGTGTTGTATTGGAAAACAGACAAAACAAGAAAATCACAATATATACAAAGATAGTCATTCATATTTTGTAATGAAATTTGTAATGGAACTTCTATAGCATCTGCATCACAGATGAGCAGTTTATTCAGGTGATCTTACCTCGCTCACCTGTGCTTCAGTGGTCAACCTGTGAATCAAATCAGTCATAAATACACATTTACAGTACACAATTTAATTTATGTATTTGTGCATTTGTATTATTTTACTTTAGAGACTGCAAAGACTCATAATGTATTATCAGCAGAAGCATTCTCCATTTCCTGTCAGGCCAGATGGAGTAATATTCCCATTTGTAACAGATTCCCCAAAAATGCTAGATTAAAAAAATATATATCACTTTTTTTGTTGATAGTTTTACATGTCCATTGACTCAAGCACCAGCAGTGGCCTCTCACTGTGCCAGTATGCTAGAATTACCCTAGAATAAAGACAGCACCAGTATTCTCAAATATGCATTCTCTTTAACACATTTATTTATTTATTTATTCATAAACCAATTTTATAATGAGTCATATATACAGATTATTTTGAAATTGTTACTGGTGACTGGCCCCAGCGAGCAAGGTGATGGCGCACTCCTGAGAAAGTCTGTCCAAGTTGCTGTGTGAGAGGGCTGGGAGAAAGTACTCTCCCCCTTCATTATACCCCAGTGGAAGCTGGCTTGTTCCCTATTCACTTTGACATGGGCCTGGTATTCATCCCACAGTCCGATGGGTCAATGTATTCTCTCACATACAAATCCGGGGCCACTTCTTCCCCGTTTCCATGGTTTCAGGCCTCTCCAGCTTCCCTCCTGCTTTTCCTGTTCTGCATGTGGGATGTGTTGCAGTGAGGAGCCAAGCCCTAAGTCTGTCTGTGCAGATTGCACTCATCCTCAAAAGTTAATTATCACCACACACGCATGCATGCATACACACACACACACACTCATACATAAGTGTGCACGCACACACATACACACACAAGCACACAAATACATAGAATATACACTTTCTCACATGTACAGGCACACACACTCGCACACATGCACACACGCACATGCAAACAATCACTCACATGCACACGCATGTCAATGCTCTTACATACGCACACACTTGCTGACATGCAAATACACATACACACTCAATTTTAAAGTTCAAATAAGTCCATATTCTCACACACCCCTATATGCATGCATCCACACATGCACATGCACCTCAGTCTACGACAGAGGTGAAGAAAAGATATAGCTGTAGAAAAGGACATGTAAAACACTTTATTAATTGTACAAAATCTGCATCAGTTGCCAAGATGTTTCTGTGTTTTCCAATCAGGTGAGCCAAATATGCTTCAACAGCTGTTAGAGCATTTAAGTTAGAGCTTTTTCCTTCTTCCTCCTCTTTCTCTCTGATCTGTCAGATAACACTGTTAACATTTACTGAAATGTTATGATTTTCTGGTTTTCTATACTTTTTGTTCATCATTCTCAGTTTTATTGTAAAGTTTCTGTGGCAGTTTCTTTGGTACAAACATGGTTGTTTGAAATAATTTGTTCAAATCAAAATGGTCAAGCTTCAGCAGAAAGCATAAGAATCATGTCAGTGGTGAATTCCCTGACAATTCCTATTTTAACCTTCAGAGGGCACTGTGCAAACATGTGCTTGCTATATTATGGAATGAAATTGTAGGAATTTTCAACCAAAGGACAGGGGTACATTGGTCTATGCTCCCATCAACCACAACACACCACTTCCTGCCAGGAAGACAGTTCTGACAGTGCACAGAAGGGCTGCGTTTGAATACATTAAAAGGGCATCCTTCCTTCCTCCCTTGTTTCCTTGTGGCCTGGAAGGAGCTAACTGGCTGTCATGACAGGGAAGGTTTGACTTGTTTAATAAACAAAGGAAGGAAACATGATTCATCCTCATTTGCCTCCTTCGGTGAACGATACAGCACTGCATCCTTTGCACTAGCGAATTGGGCTATACGTGACAGCAAGTCCCACAACTCTTTGCTTCAAAGAAGGAATTAAAAGGCTGACAGAAAAGCTGATGCATAAGTAAAACTAAGGACAGAAGGAATGCAGGAAGAACACATTTTGTAAATGCACATAAATAACAATGACGTAGAGGTTACACAGAGCTACAGAAATGTGTGATAGCATTAACAAATAGCTTGTAGTGACATAAAGATTACAGCAAATAAGTTGCAAAATAAAATTATACATATAATAGAATATGTATTTTAAATATTATACATATAATAGAATTGTTACAGTACGGTATTATGATTTAAGACAGGTCAAACTATAACGAATAGAGCACATATGCCCTGAGGGGTTTCAATGTGACTCAAAATGACACACACTGGAGTGAATGAGGATGTCCAAATTCTTTTGAACATTTTCCTCTGTCCTCATTTCCTCTCCTCCTTCCCTTTCATATTTCTTGAGAGATGTTCAGAAGGAATCGAGGAACTAAAGCAAGATAAGGAAACGAGGAAACATTTTGAAGAATTTGAACACAGCCAAGATCTTTGCATTTCAGATTACCCCCCCACCCCTCTCGAAAGGATTTGGCTCTGTCTCACTGACCCAGCTGTTCTCACTACCTCTTTTTTTCCCTGCCAAGGTCTCTCTAGATGTTTTTTTTTATCAGTCACCATGGTCAGGTAGTCTGCTGTTCACAATGTTGTGTCTTTTTATGACCCGATAGCACTCCAGTTTGATTTGTGCGCACGCGCACACCTTTGCATGTCCTGCGAGGTGATGCAACAGTGTTTCAGATCCCTCACAATGTCCTTGACAAGGCATTAAGTTGAAAGCACATCCGTGTTGTATTCTTACCATCCTGGTCGTGAGTCATTCACACACTGAAGTGCTGATCAAATGCCAGTCGCATACTGCAAGAGACAAGCTGATTCGCGAGTGTTGGAAGACTATGCAAGTGCATGCTTTTCAACTGCAGTGCTCGCACCTCAGAAATCTGCCGCCATCTCCATGCAACATATGATTTCTGAACATTTCTCATGCAAACTGTGGTTCCCTCTTTTTGCTATGTAAGGACACTAATGGAAAAGCTACAGTTAAGAAAACATAATTGCCACAGCCTCACTTTTATTTCCCACAAAAATATGGATGTAATCTTTGGGGACTAACCCAATTGTGTTGTTAACAAGTGGCTACACCCACCCCCTACCCCCTAAGAACTCTCACATGCTTCCTGCAAAAATATTTAGTCTGGGCCCCAAGTCCTGGGAGTCAGAGTGATAACATGTGCACCAGCAGACCGGGGAGAGAGAGACAGCCGGGGTAGCGATGGAGAAAAGAGGAGAGCATAGTGAGATAGGAAGAGGGTAAGACAGAGGACAGAGAGAGAGGGAGAGAGAGAGAGAGTTCATGGGAGATGGAGAGCACAGGGCCGACAGGCTCTGCAGTGACTGTGGTATTCCCTGGGAGTGAGCATTGGCTTGGGAGCTTGTGACACGTCACACTGGCCTGCGCTGGTAGTCCTGATCAGGATTTAATAGGAGCTGCAGGCCAAAGACAGGCCCTTGGCTGCAGAGGAAGACACTCCTTTGTCTTCCGAGTTAATTGAAAAACAACAAAAGCAGGCCCTTCAGCTGTGTAAACTCCCCCGATTCTGCTGAGACAGGGAAAGATGGGACGGCCAGTGCAATGAACCTTAATGAGGTTTCATGTACTGTCAGCATTAATGCCCACACAAAACACATAGACATGCTGGCAGGAAGGAACACCCTGACAGAAAACAGACACCCACACACCTGCACGCACACAGACGACAGACACCCCACTGATGTGATCCAACGTCATCCAAAAACTCTAATGAACAACTCATTCAGACCCAATACACAACGAGGCCCAACAAACAAATAACTATCTCACAGAGACTCAATATCATGTCACATAGACCAAAGAACCTAAAGACCAGCTCCCTCAGACCAAACACCCAAAATATCACCCCATTCAAGTCTAATGACCTGACCAAAATCTAATACCATAAAAATAATCTCAGACCCAACAACATCTCCTCGCAGACATATCCTGCAACCTCCCTAAAAGTCAGCTGCACACAGACCTGATCACACGCAAGAGAGACACAGTCATGCACACAGAAACACACACACACACACACGCACGCACGCACGAACGCACGCACGCACGCACGCACGCACGCACGCACGCACGCACACACACACACAGGCAGACACACAACCTGGTATTCTGGTTGAAACAGGCAAAACAAAATCAGCGGGGGAACATTGATGTGTACCGACAGTAGTGGGTCTAAATCCACAGATCCCTGGGGGTCCTTGAAGGTTCTGTAGGGGGTCCCTGGCTAGACTTGGTATGTAACGAGTAATGACTATATAAAAAGTATAAAACCTTTTTTAAATAACCCTTTTAAACTTATGATGGGGGTCCCCTGGATGCCTTTGGGCCTGTGTGGGGGGTCCCTGGATCATAAAAAGTTGAAAACCCCTGCTTTACATCATTTCAACAGGAGAGTTACATCAGAAACCATGCAGCAACTTTAGGATCAATGGGTGAATTGCCTTTAAAGTGCAGATGCTACTGTATGTCTCCCATGATTTGACTGTTGACAATTTAATTAGATCCAAGGGAGGGAATCTGGCTGGAGCAGTGCATTTTTCAGCATCCTCAGCTGCGGAGTCCTGAGCCGCCCTGCCCTGAGGTCATTTTGAGCTCCACAACCAATTAACCCCCCATCATCTTTGCCCAGTCACCCTCACACCCAAGCTACCTGCAGCCAATTCATAGCGACACCCAATTCACAGCCACACCCAAAATATTCACAACCAATTAACCCCCACACGTAACAACTCCACAACTAATGAACCCTCAAACCTCGCATTTGCACACCCAATATGCCCCCACATTGATATTTCCGCATTTCGCCCTGAACTGATGCAAAATGTTAATAAATTAAGGAAATTGCAAACATCAAATAAGCCTCACAGGTTTAAGCTGGAACACCCAGTGTCATTTGTATAATATTAATACAGTGTATGCATTTAGACCAGGTCCCGGTTTTTCTTTTGCATATACAATTGGGGTTTAGTTCATTTTCCAATACATTTTTTTCTGTCAGGGTAAGTTAAAGCAAGCATAAATCTGCTTAGCTGCATGCTGTGCTTTCTACTTATCATATTTCATGTATGTTTGTATAATAAAGAGCCAGTAATCATGGCTTTGTCAAGGATCATATTTGAACTTTGACCTTATACAAGATATTATACTGCTGCTTTAAGTGTTAATCTGGGACTTAGTTTTTTGCTTGTGACAGGATTTGTGAAACATTGGGTCATACAAGCTGTGTGCGTATGTGTTTTGTGTTTTGCGCACGTGGGCGTGGGGGGCTTGACTGTTGTCAGTTTCCACCTTTTCTCTGATCTCAGTACAGCTGTTGTTTGGAGTCTGCAGTGCAGGTGAAGTCAGTCATGTCACCACAATGGGGGGAAATGGAGTTTGATTCAGAAACTTTTCTGTGCTGGTTGCATTCTGTTATTTTTAAAAAAAAATCCCATGAAGGCCACACAGATACAGGTTTCCAATAATACTGCCAGCCATTTGTTTTCTTTCCTGTGTCACAGAACATGGCAGAGCAATTCCCAGACAAATGCCCAGGCCAAACAAACAGAGGGGGGTGAAATCATGACCCCTTCCCTTAGTCGCAGACACACACACACACACACACACACACACACACACACACACACACACACACACACACACACACACACACACACACACACACAGCCGTTTTCCCCTGTGCACTCTCCTCCATGTCACATATACCTCTGTATCCCCTTCATGAAGACACCCCCACTGCCCCCACACCACAAACATCAGGTAGCACAGAACAGGTTTCTGAAGGGCTATGTTCTGTACAAATATTCAGTCTAAAGAACTATGCCTTTTCCATGTTCCGACCAATCATTTTGCTTTGCCTTTGCGTGTTCCAACCAATCTAATGTCTTTCCCATGTCCTGACCAATCCCTTCAATTTGTCTTCCTAGATCACCAAGAGGAGAGTCTCACTGGGTGGTCTATTCTCCCACCAGTGCAGGCCAGACACTGACGTTCCAGGTCTGACCACAGGCTCCAGGCCAGTGCTCCCAGGAAATGCCACAGTTACTGCACAACCTGCCACTGCTCACTCATCCTCTTGCTAACTCATTTCATCTTTATTAATTTCTATCTTTAATCTATTCCCCATGCTCTTTCTCTGCCTCTCTCTCTGTATGATTGTGTGAGCACTGCTAGGGGGCACAGCTGTATATAAGCATTTTTTTAAATCATTGGATGCTTATCTAATGAGATACACATGGGTGACCAATCAGGATGTCTGAAAAGCTGATTAAGATTCAAAAGGAAGATTATGCTGCCACAGGCGCTTTGTGTCGGTGGTAAAGGAGAAACCCTGGTGATGGGAAGAAGTTCTCTCTCTGACCCACAACACCATTAACCTGAAAACCTGACAAAGATTGTACCCTTCTCTCAAGGAAAATGGTCAGGGTTGAATCAGTACTTACAGAGTACATTTACGGTTACAGGTAATTTAATTTCAGTCATTTTGAGAGAGAGAGAGAGAGAGATGATCAGGATTAAAGTATAATAATGAGAAGAGATATCAATCCTATTCAGGGAAAAGCATAATTTTCTGCCCCATTGGACTACTGACATCTCACAATAACCACAATAATAAAGTCACTATTATGTGCTGAACTAAGGAGGAGAGCTGGGACAGGGACAGGGGAAAGCTTGAGTGACTCAGATTTTGTTAGTTCGCCATTGAGCACTTAAGGGTTGTGGCTATTCCTCACATCCCCAAACAAATCAGCACAACTTTTCTGCTGACAGCAGCACGGCACACCTGCTGGGCTCCCATGCAGTCCATAAAGACAATAAACAGAAGTGCAGATTACCACAGTTACACAATACTCTGTATATCGTAATGTTGTATAACACAGGAGCTGGTCTCAGAGGCTAACTGTGAGTTATGACTGCTACCATCATAGCTCAAGGGGATTTCACCCACCCTACGCACTGTTCACCAAACTGCTTGGCTCTAGTTCACCCTACTGTTCCCCAAACAGCGTATTCTGCAACTCAGCTTTTCACCAAACAGCATTTACTACAGTTCAACCAACTGCTCGTCGTACCTGCTGTTTGCTAAACAGCTTAGCCTTTAGTTCACCCTGCTGCTCACACCACCTACGTTTCACTTAACTGCTTAATTAGCATTTTAATGAATGTATTTAATTTAATTAACAGCTATGTTTATGTTTAGGCTCAGAGCAAACACAAATAGCCATGCTCTTACTCTGATAAGTGTAACATAACTATATTTACAATAGGCATGATAAACCTTAATAATCTGTTTATAAAGCTGGATACTGAAGCAATTCAGGATAAGTACCTTGCTCAATGGTACAACAGTATTCATCCTAGCTTGGAATTGATCCTAAGTTACAAGCTCAGTTCCTTAGCCATCATACTACACTCGCTATGTGGTGTAAAATACAGTGCATGTCAAAGAACGCACTGACTTTCTGAGAGCAATATTGTAATGTACCGGCCGAAAACATTTGAAAAGCATTTGTGTTACGTTCCAAAGATTCACTCAATCATTGACCTTTCCCTGCCAATGCACACAGAAAAGAAAGTTGTCAATATGTTCTCGGCTCAATGTATGGCCACGATTTTAACGGATAGCCACTGTCCCCTAACTGTAAATGTGCAGCCTGTAAAAGCGCTCTCTGTAGCGCCACGTCATACAGCATCCCATTATGTACTCCATTTGACTGCAGTGACAGTTATAAAATGAACAGAAAAAGAACCGGTGCACCTACAACGCATTTAACAAACCCATGTCTTACACTATTTGATGGGTGTAGAGCCGGTCTCCCATGTTCCTTGTGTCTCTACCAAGTAGCTGATTAACTCCATACAAGTGCAATGCCTAAATAGCAGACATTGGACGGCATAACGGAACACAGCTTGCATATCAAATAGTGAAATTGTAATAAACAAAATATTTCTTGCATTTTGCATGTTCATGCATTCATATATGCAGTGTATTGCCACCAAAATAGCAAAATGCAGCAGTGTTTGCATTTAAATCTGATCAAAATCTAAAATGCAAATGCATTATTGACCACCAAATTTGCACAGCACTGAATGTTCCCATTGACACACCCCCTATTGCGGTCCCCAACCCATGTTAACACAAACGCATGTACTGCAGACCAAGACACTACCAAACATGGCGCAGGTGACTAATATTCCATTTGCAAGAGACAAAACTAGCAATTTCACTTGATTCTACTCTATAATGCTTGATGAGGTGGGAAAAACACATATAAAGGTATATGAGACTATTCCTCCATACAAATTCTCTTCAGATCTTTCAGAGTCCTTGGTCCTCACTCAGGGACTTAGTAAAATTGGGAATATATGTTAGGATCCTGTAATTCTGTCTGTTTAGTCTTTATTTGTTATTATTTTCCTGATTTCTTTTCCCTCGCGATTGTCAGTCCGCGTTCCATGTTTTCTGAGATTCCACTCCCTGTCTTTGTCATTGCACTATTCGGGTGATTTTGGGAACATTCGGGTTTACTCTGTATTTCGTATATCTCGTTTTCTTCCTTCTGGCTTTATTTATATTTGTATATAATACTAATGTACTAATCATACTAACTGTTAGTTTAGATTTAATACTAACCTGCTAACAAACTAACATGTATATAATACTAACCAGCTAACCTACTAACATTAGGGTTTTAGAGTTCACTACTAACATTACTAATTACTAATTCATCTTGAGTTTCTATCTGCAGCTGTCATTTCCCTCCTCGTTATCCTATCCCTGTATCTGTGATTTCACATTCTCTGCACGTGTCCACTTTCGTGTACCTCCCCTCTGAGCTGTGCACTTGTTTACCTGCTAACTCCAG